>OZ023265.1:34632498-35232498 GCA_964006375.1 Tillus elongatus
AAGCTATGAACACATATCTTTATGATCTGCAACTCTTATTAAAAGATGTGGTTCCCAAAAGTCTTATCAATTATAATGAGACAAATATTACAGATGATCCTGGGAAAACTAAGCTATTGTGTAAGCATGAAGCCAAGTGCCCAGTAGTCATCAGACACTCTAGCAAATCAACTACCACTGTCATGATGGCAGGAGCTGCCAATAGTGCAATATTGGCCCCCTATGTTATTTAAAAACAGCCCGCACCAAGAGCACTGGTAGGTGATAACATGTCCAGCCACTTATTCATCTTTGTCAACCCCTAGATGCCACCTTTTGCGCTCCATTGAAACGAAAATGGCAAGAAACTTTATCTGAGTAGAAGAACAAAAATAGGGGTGTTCTACCTAGAGCCGAATTTCCAAGGTTACTTAAAAAACTCTAGATTCACTACCAAATGCATCAGTTAACCTGAAAGCTGGTTTTGCACTCTGCGGTTGTGCCCTATAAACTGGGAAAGGGTTTTAAAACAAATTCCAGAGTCTCAACAATATGAGAACAACATGCTCAAGGACTGTTGGAGCAATACTTTGGACAGCTTAAATATTCTAAAATAGGAAACAACACTCCGACAAAAAAATCACAAAAGAAAAAACATGGTCTTCTTCCTGGACAAAGTGTAATAAAAGACATGCAAACGACAGTGTCAGTGAGGCAGGTAAAGCGGCCCAAAACAAGAAAAACTACGAAAGAAACAACACAGTTCCAGTGCGGAGAGTGATTCGCAGATCAGTTTACATGATCTGTCAAGTGATGGATCATTCAATGTTGGCATTTCTTCCGACTGGGAGGAATTGGAAACCCTCACTTCATCTATGCAAATTTCTTCGAAACTTAACCATAAAGGTAAAGGTCAGGAAGAAAGCACTACAGAAAATTTCCAAGCCGAAGAATTTGTGCTGGTTCAGTATCAAAATCAAAAAGTCAGCAGAAACGTTCAGTATGTGGGGAAAAATACTGCAAGAAGTTGACAGGAACAGTTTGGCCGAAAACTTTTTGCGCAAAGTTTCAGGAAAAAAGGATACCTATTTCGCCTATCCGTGGTTTGAGGACAAATCAGTAGTTGGGGTGAAGCAAATTTTGCTTAAATTAGCACCCCATGATTTAAGAAGATATTGATATAAAGTTTTAAATGATAATGATGAGTTTGACACTGTTGGTTGATCACGCTAAATACAAGGTTTTTCTGCACAGCAATTATAAAAAGGTAATTCTTTACTAATATTGAAACTGTAGGAGAACACCGCTACTACCACAACACAAGAACATAAGAAGATCATAGACTGTGCCTGTTTTCTATGGGCAAGGCTTTAAGATGTTATATTGTCGCAGGATAACAGCAAGGTGGAGAGGACGGAGATACACATCTACACCTAGCTATCGTCCAAGGCTTCCACGAGTTGGCATTATCTCTGATCCGTATGGCTCCCAGGAATCTGCTGTTGGACACCCTGAACGACAACAAGCTCTCTGCTCTCCACCTTGCTGTTATCATGCGACAGCCTAAGGTGGCTAGGTGGTTGGTGGTTGCTGGTGCCAGACCTATCCCCAAATGCCATGATAGTGACAGTCCGCTTCATATACCCGCCAGAAACAGAGACATAGAATGTTGTAAAGCCATAATAGAACCTGTACAACCCTACAAGAGAGAGGCACTAAGTCTTCACTATCCACCAGGCAGTTATGCTAAAAACTTGGATCAATAGAACAATAATAATGGTAAGATAGTGTCTGGTAATATCACAGAAGAAGAAGTTGTTAGCAAGCTACTCAAATATCTAGCTGAAAATGGAATAAGTTTAGATTCTGGTATCGTCGATAGCTTTTCGGAAAAATTTTCCTGCCTCAATTTGAACAATGAGAACCTCAACGATCTCAGCTCCTCGATGATCCGGACACAATTGCCAGCACCTGTTGTCAGCAATGTACAGGAAAAATACACTGATGCCGTACCTTCCATGATGTACTATGAGCAGGATAGATCATAGACTGTGTCTGTTTTCTATGAGCACGGTTTTAAGATGTTTTATTGCTCATCGACTAAGGAAGTAGGAATCTCATTGAGTAAGAATGTAATAAATTTCATTGACTAAGAAATAAAAGTAATAATAATAGCCTTCATTGACTATTAAAACAATATCACTGTGTAGAGAGACACCAAACTTCATTGATTAAAAGAGTAACATAAGCAAGTAGCAATGAGCGTTATAATGAGAACGCAAAAGTTGTAAAACATGTAACACGTTACAGTTTCACCAAGTAAGGGTAACAACAATCAATGAACATACATATATATATATATATATATATATATATATATATATATATATATATATATATATATATATATATATATATATATATATATATATATACAGTTTGTCTATATGCCAACTCCACTTGATAATGTGAATAAACAGTGCATTTTCCTGAACCAAAATGTGCTGTGTCTGATCCGTTTAATGCCTGACAGTATGAACCAGCCTTTATTTTAAATAGATTAAAACCCCACTACATACAATTAAAATAATATGTAAAACAACTGAATGTGTTGATCAGGATTTAACAATTTAAATAATTGTGGTTAATAACATTAAAAATCAATTAAGTGTAAAAAATGTGTTGTAGGTTCTTGATCTTTTAGTAAAAATATTATTTATATAAATGACAAAATTCCATAACAATATAACTAAAGTTTTCGAAATTATTTTAAATAAGATACGTTTTAAATTAAACCTCTAACCTGACAATAACTTTCTGATGGCATCTTAAACAGTCAGACTTGACAAAAACTTTCTACCAATATTTAAACATAAATTTCTATGGTAATGGCTCTCTGGTAACATTTAAAGAAAGCCAGCTTAAATATAATCTCTTAGAAAAATAACGAGGAAGACTAACTTTTGAAGTCTGTGATAAAAAACTAGAAGCCATTAAAATTACATACAACTATACGAAAAAGCATGACAATAAAAATCTCAGTGAAGAAACGTCAACATCAGGGAGACAAATAAGTATTCTAAAATTAAAGAGATTAATTTCCCTCGCCTTCTGGATCCTCATCATCGTCGAGCTCTTCTTTAGGTCTAGTCCATTTAATAAGAGTCTCCGGAGATCTAAAGAGGAACACAAGTTTCGCAAACAAGTCTTCCTCTAATGCAAACTCGCGCACTTCACGAACTAGATAAATGTCCAGACACAGTTGTAGAATGCGATCTACATTAGGAAGATCCTCGAACATGATCTTAGAACACTGATCGGTGAAGAAGCCATGTAGGATTCTCGATGCCACGAAAACGAATGTTGTGTATAAACCGATGATTCTGCAATTTACAGCAAAGCATATAAGTAAAGCATTTTAGACAACAATATAGTGTTTATTATAAATTTATAAAATACAAGACTTTGACATACATCAACAATAAAGCGATTAAAAAACAATTAGAACATCTAAATAACACGACATAATGGAAATTAAAAATAATCATATACAAGACAAGAAATATACTTTTCAATTCAGTTGTACTTTTAAATGTTCAATCTGTACGTAATAAGGTTGATGAATTGAGTTTATTCTTGGATAGTATAGGCAATCCTGAGATACTGCTGCTAACTGAGCATTGGCTGAAGCCAGAAGAAGGTTTTTCTGTGCCCCCCTATGTTATAATATCCCGGTTTAATAGATCTTGTTTTTCTCATGGCGGTACATTGATTATGATAAGAGAAGACTTTTTAGAATGTTACAACTTTATTGATGTTGATAAGTACAATCAGCTCTTAGTGGAAAAGGATTTTGAGTTCTCTATTGCCTGTTGCAAGAAATTGAATATGTATGTATTGTGCATTTATAGATCGCCTACTTCTAATAGTAGTTTTTTTCTTCAAAAATTGGAGATGGTTCTCTCTGTGTTGCCTGTAAATTCTACTGTGATTCTCACAGGAGATTTTAATCTCGATTATTTAAATAAAGCCTCTTCTAATGTTGTCAACCTGTCTTGTATGTTGGATTCTTTTGATCTGCATATGTTGATAGATTCACCAACTAGATGTTCCCAGCACTCCAGAAGTATTATAGACTACATATGTACAAATGTAGGTGTGAATGTTTTGGACTGTTGCGTTGTTAATGCTGGTTTGTCTGATCATGAAGCTTGCTTATGTAAGCTGTCTTTAACCGATTCCAAAAGAAAAATTGAAAAAAAACGTGGAAGAGTGTTTGCTCCGCATAACTACAGTATATTTTCACAACTATGTGCAACAAACAGCTGGGATTGTATATTGAATTCTTCAGATCCCTTAAGCGAGTTCCATAATAGATTAATATACTTCTTCAATATTGCATTTCCTTTGAAGGACATAAAGAATAGAATAAAGAAACCATGGATTACTAAAGGATTGAAAGTATCATCAAGAAACATGCGTTGCCTGCATACAATTAGAAAATATGCTGGTAACAATGCCTCCTTCATATTCTATTTTAATAATTATCGACGGATATACAGAAGGGTTTTAAAGGTTGCAAAACAACAATATTATAGACAAAGGATACTGCGGTCTTCAAACAGGCAGAGAGAGTCATGGTCGATTGTTAATGATCTTTCGGGAAGGCATGGTTCGCATAGGGTGACTCCTGAACTGGATCCTAATGATCTCAATGATTATTATTGTTCTATTGCTTCTGGGCTGATACAGTGGAGGGTCCCTTGGACGGATCCACTGGGCTTCATGGATGATGTTTTTATCCTTGACACCTTCTTTTTTACGCCGGTCGATTCTGCTGAGATTCATGGAGTGCTCCATGACTTTAAGAACAAGGACTCTATCGGGTGGGATGGTATATCTGTCAAACTGCTTCTTCACCTTCCTAACTGGGTTCTTGAAATCTTGGCAGAGGCAATTAATAGTTCGATTGTAACGGGATCTTTTCCTTCGTCTCTGAAAATGGCTAGAGTAATTCTTGCATATAAAGGAGGTGAAACAGATTCTCCAAATAGTTTTCGTGCTCTGTCTCTACTTCCTACCATCTCTAAAATAGTTGAGAAATTAATTAAAAATAGAATGCAGGTATTTATTTGTAAACACAAGATCCTAACACCTTCCCAGTTTGGATTTCAACCTAAAAAAGATACAGATGATGCAATATTTTCTTTTCTTGAAAATCTGTACCTTTCACTGAATAACAATCAGGTGGCTGCGGCAGTGTTCTGTGATCTCACTAAAGCATTTGATTGTGTTGACCATGGGATACTGTTACGCAAGCTTCCTACTTATGGCTTTAGGGGGACTTTGCTTGAATGGTTGAGGTCCTATTTATCTGATCGTCAGCAGAGTGTTCAACTTGGTCATGTTAGCTCTGGGTACCAATATATTCACCATGGTGTTCCGCAGGGGTCTGTTCTTGGCCCACTGCTGTTTTTACTCTATATTAATGACCTGTCTATGTTGAAAATTAAGGGTCATATGACTATCTATGCTGATGATATAACCATCTTGTGGAGTAGTGATAGTGTTGGAACACTGGAGTGCACTGTGGCAGAGGATATGAAGATGATAGAAAACTGGTTTATTTCAAATCTGTTAACTTTGAATGTCTCTAAGACTAATATCATGCATTTTAAATGTAGTCTGCCTGCTGTGACTCTAGCAGCTGAGGAACTTGGAAACGAGAGCTGTGTTAGGTTTTTGGGACTATACATTGATCAATCGTTAAAGTTTGAAACACATATAAATCATCTATGTAAGAAGCTTTCATCAGGTTGTCACGCACTAAGAGTTGTTTCAAAAAGCTTGGACAAGAGTACATCTAGAAGTGTTTACTTCTCACTTGTGGAGTCCCATCTAAGGCATGGCATTTGTTACTGGGGCTCTTGTGCAGGTTATCTTTTCAATTCAGTATTTATTCTGCAGAAAAGAGCCATCAGATATTTGTGTGGGGTTAGTGTCCGTGACTCTTGTAGACCTTTATTTGTTTCTGAGCGGATATTGACCCTACCGTCTCTGTTTGTTTTGGAGACTGAATGCCTTATGCATGGAAAATATAAAGATGAAATCAGGTCAGTGTCTTCTCGTGATACAAGACAAAATAACTGCATTCCTCTTCCTATACCGTCCACATCATTATTAAAGAGGTCATTGATATATAATAGTAAAAAGATATTTAACCAGATACCACTAAACTTGAGGAGGATTGGTGACATTGAAATTTTTAGGAAAGAGCTTAAGGAATTTTTAATTGAAAAATGTTATTATTCAATAGATGAATTTTTTAATGATACACTACTGTGACAGTTTTGATTGGTTGTTTTCATTTGAGCTGCTTTCTATATATTGTGTGTTTTTATTATATTGTTAGTCAGCTGTGTATTTATGTTTATATTGTTTTTTATATTGTTATTTATATATAGTTAAACTGGTTACATAGGCACTTATATTACTGTTTGTTGTGAACTTATATTTTTGTGTTTTTATCTTTTGACAACTTTTACTTTTATATGTTAACACTTTGCTTGTCAATAAGATTTTTATCTTTGGACAATAAAGCACCTATCAATATGTTTTGAATTTAAATGTATATAAAGAAGAGTACAGGTACTAGATCTGACCTATGTAAAACACATATTTTAACATATTGAGAAGTGGATCATATGCTCACTATCATATTAGATTTACGGCATCTAAGCCATATTTTTTAATTTTTTTTTAAGAACAATGTCCTAGGAAACACCATCAAAAGCCATAAGGTGACTAAATCTCTCTCATGAAAAGTTTATTAATTAGATCCAGTATTACAAGCTTTGAGCTTCTCAATACTGAAAGGTTTGAAAACATTAAAGAACTATTCGAACTGGTCATAGTATATGTAGCTCAAGTATAGATCCCTGTGGAACTCCTTTAACTTGATCTCGCTGTTCCGATTCGTCTCCATTCAGGCTAACTCGACTCACTGTTTCTGTATTTGTTTAAATAAGAACAGAATAATCTGTGTTACTCCTCTTATTCTATAATAATAAAGTTTTTCTTTAACAAAATACTTCATCTAAAGTCAAACAGGAATTAATATTTTCTTCGAAAAATCTGATGCCTGGCTGTCAGAACTATTTAAAACCGTTACAGCAACTGAGCAAACAATTAAATTAAAACTGAATAATAACAAATAAAACAAAAACAAGGGCAAGTGAAGAGGCCAGTAAATTTATCGTTTACAACACAAAGGATACTGGTTAGAAGAATTTAAAAATGTTCTTCACTGTTCTCATCATGGCGCACCAGCGATGACGCCAGACTGCCCACATGAATTCTTGATGGATCATGAACCCGCCATTAAGAACCATGGTTGTGATGTCCTTCAATGAGAGGTGCCCAGAGAGCACTCAAAAGGAACCGGTTTTCGGGGTAGAAATCCCCCCGGCTCCAATGATGAATGGAAGAACACAGATATTCTTCTTGGGGTACTTCATGCGGATAATGCTGGTGAAGTCGAGCGTGCCGTACTTGGCCGACCTGGCGAAGTAAGCCGCTTGTAGAGGCTCCGGACCTCCCCAGCATATAGCAATGTCCGATATTATGAGATTCTCACCCTTGATAAATATCAAATCGTTTATTTGAGGATCCCATTGTGATCACGTACCCTTGGCGCTTCTTTCACCGTCCAGCCCTTACCCCGACCCAGATCCGCAAGTTTCTTGACCACATGCTTATGGCTGGCCCATCGAAACTATACAGGTTGCTCCTGCGAGTATTGAAGTAAAAACTGCAGCAGTATCGTGTATAAAATGTGTGTATAACATGGATATATATTTTGTGTGTGTGTTATTACTATATGGCTTCAGAAGTCAGGTCCATTAGCCACAAACAGGATGAATATTTTAGTGCCTTAGAATTACAATCGTCTCGGTTTGCTGGAGGACAGGAGTCTCACTGTCCTTGAGAGGCCGGGAGCTGGAGGTTGGGGTGACGCGCGGCTGTTCTCAGGGCAGCTGCCTTTCGCCTCATCTATGGTGTCTGGTCATGGACGGCCTCTTGGAGCGGCTCTCCGAGAATGGCTTCTACGCCCAGGCGTACGCTGATGATGGGCTGGTCTTAGTCACCGGCAAATTCCTCAGCGTCGTCTGTGAGTGCATGCAAGCTGCCTGTAGCATAATTGAAAGGTGGTGTGGTGAGCTGGGACTCTCCGTAAACCCGGCGAAGACGGAGATGATCCTATTCACCAAGAAGAGGTGTTCAGGGCGCCCGTGATGTTTGGAAAACCTTTAGATTTAGTGCGGGAGGTCAAATATCTGGACTTCAAACTAACATGGGGGTTGCAAATAGAACGAGTAGTGAGGAAGGAAGTAGCGACCCTCTGACAGCTGCGTCGAGTGATAGGGAGGACCTGGGGACTTAACCCTCGGCCTTCATAAATGGCCTGTCTGAGTCAAGGGCTAAAAAAATTCTAGAGTTAAACAGACAACTGAGTACTCTAGTCGGCCTGTATACAGGACACTGCCGCTTGCATCACCACATGCACCGTATTGGAGTCGGTCAGGAGACAGAGTGTCGGCTGTGTATGGAGAGTGACGAGACAGCAGAGCACGTACTGTGTTCCTGTCCGGCGGCGGACAGGACTAGATACCTGCTCTTTGGCAAGATAAAGCTTGCTCCGGCGGATCTGGATCAACTTTCGCCCACAAAGATTATCGACCTCTGCAGGAGGCTGACTTTGTTGGGCGAAATATAGACTATTAGGCGTGAGCCACAATATACCTTATGGTCGCGGTGGAGGGATTGGTATGGTCCACTCACAATCAAACCTAACCTAACCTAACCCTTGGATCCTTCATTGGATTTACACTGCGATCGTCAGGCTGAGAATCCTCTATGGGGTGTTGGTCTGGTGGTGTGGTGTGAACCAAACTACTACCAGGAAGCTGGCCAAACTCCAAAGGCTGGAAATCCTGGGTATCACAGGCGCTATGAGGACGACACCCTCAGAGGTCTTGCTGATGCTGCCACCGCAGTTTTTGAAATTGTCTACTACTCGTTTGACGGTTTCTGTTTATCTGGGTGTCTGTCAGCAAATGTATCACACATTCGCGAAATTACTTTATTACATTGTCCATAAATAGTAAATAATATTTAAATAGTCTTCGTGTGTGTAATTTAACCATGCCATTATTAGCTAGTTAATCAACAAACTGTCAAAGTTTCCATAGAAACACACTCGGCAATTTATTTTCCATGGTTAACGCTTATGGTAGGAAATTTATCAAAATATCAGGCTTTGAAACGAGTTTTTTCAAAATAAAATGAAAACCGTTTGATTTAGGTATAGGTAATTACATACAAAATATCAGTGATTTTTTGAGCTTAACACGATAGTGTTATAAAAAAAGGGGGTTCCAATTTGAAAATCGCAAGTTTTTTGCAATTTCTCATTGCAAACTTCAAAAATTGTTTTTGGACACTCTGTATACTCTATCGTTACTCTCGATGTGGAAATAGATGAAGTGAAATATCTTTTAAGATAATTCTAAAAATCGTAATGAAATATGTTCTTATTATAAAAATATCGGTATCTTTATGACTGGCCGTAAATGTCAAATTTTATCTTAAAGTCTAAATATCTTCTGGACGGTTGATGATAGGTATAGAACATTATTTACGAAAAGTGTTCAGAATTTATTGTGGAATCCGAAACTGCAATAAAATATACGGTATTCTATTTAAAATAAGCGAATTGACATCTACTTCCGGTATAACCAGAAGTGCCGCCACGTTGAAAATATTTTTAGCCTATGGCTACGACTTTAGTGTAATATCCAATTTTCAGGTTTTTCCTATTGATAGTTTTTCCGCAATCGATCGTGGGACCTCCCGGAGGACCACCCTGTATAATTGTTTATAGGACACTTTTAATGTTATATGGCGTTATGCTCAAATGGGCACTTGTATTTAAGAGTTAATAGAGATTATGATTACTATTACTATCTAAATATTTAAAATTACTCTTTACGTTCTAATATTTTCAGACAGCATTTACAAATAAAATCGTCTACTTACTACCAAGTTCTACTTATAAAGCCAGGCAAAGAAATTACTAAAAAAAAATACTCACCCTCCTCCAGTGATAATACTTAATGTGGCGGAAAACACTTTGTCATTAAAGGTATAAATAATTATAGAAAGAGGATCTCGATGAGGAAGATCCTTTAAGAAATATTTGTAATTATCATCATCGGTCAGTTCCCTAATTCGCCACCATTCATCTAGACTTGAAGAATTTGTAGAATTATCATGTAGAAGAGTCAAATTCAAAGAACGATGAGATTTACTGTTTACATCTGGAAGAAAATGCAATGTTTGAATCGTTATGCCTATAATCTTATAATGTAATGGATTAAAATGGTAAATTGCCATTTTGATATAACAATAAAAAAATCTCTGGACGCAGCAAGTGCGTTATGGTAGCGAATTCTCTTCAAAATATTTTTAATAGCAAATGTCTTTCTTTGATGAAAGCAGGCATCAAACTTGGTTGCCTATATAGTAGAAACAATGTACCATATTCCATTGAAATAAATTTATTGTTTGAAAATATATAAACATTTTTCAAAAGTCTAGATGCAGCAAGTGTGTTATGGAAGTGAATTTCCATAAAAATGTTTTTAATAGCAAATGTGAGCAGACATCAATCTGATTACCAGTATAGCCTATGTGGTAGAAACAATGTACTAAATTTTATCAAAATTACTTATAGTTTGAAAATATACAAAAAGTTTCCGAAAATAAACTTAAATGTTGGTTTTCTATACAACAAAACTTACGTTATTAGCAAATTGAGTTAATGAAATTTGAAGGATTTAATGAAAATTCGGTAAATTTGCAGATTAGCTCCCGAACGCTTTTCAACAAATTGTTTTCAGAAACATTACTAGGACCCCACCTGGATGCACAAACCCCAAGAAAAATTTCTTGTTCACACCCCCCAAGGATGTTATGGGACTGGGAGTGAATAGGGGTGGTGTGTGGGGTAGGCAGGGTTTAAGGGGGATATGCCTTCAAGATGTGAAAAAGACAGCTTTCAAGCCCGTTTATTCGAATTTTCTGCTCATATTTCCTTTTTACTACCTACCCCGCTCAGCAACCCTACTCACTCCTGGTCCCGTAACTTCCTTGGGGGGTGTGAACAAGAAATTTTTCTTGGGGTTTGTGGATCCATGGGGGGGAAGGGGGATGGGGGCAGGTTTCTGAAAACAGTTTTTTGAAAAACGTTCGGGAGCTAAACTGCAAATTTACCGAAAATTCGCTACCAAAACGCACTTACTGCGTTCAGATTTTTTTCTTACAAACGCATCATATTTCAATAAAAAATGCAAAAATGCCTTAATGAATTTGTTCTACGATAATTAGCTAAAAAAAATTATAGACCGTTAAAACATAAACTTCACTAAACCTACAAATAAATATCCAAAAAGCCGTCAAACTTAACCAAACTGACAGCCAAAGCATCAGAGAAAGGGTCTATTTGAAATGGATATTCTGTAAATATTTTAGTAAAATGAAGGGCAATGACGGTTGAATCTGAAACTTAAGGGTTTTCAGAACACTCTTCTTGGAACGTTTTCTTTTCACAAACGGTATTTGTTTCACGTTCTTTGCCTAAACATTGCCAATTTTGACGTTTAAAATTGCGAGTTTGACGTTTTGAGGAAAACTCCAAAATTTGTTGCTTTAACTGCCTATAACTTCTTTGTCTTTAAAGATAGGGACCTAATTTTTGGTACAGAGTTCACTCTTTATAATATAAACATGCGTATCAAATTTGGTCCCCCTTACTTTGTTACGTCCGGAGATATGATTTTTTTTATAAAGAAAATTAAAAATTTTCCGGGAAAACCTGGTCCGATTTTCCTGGCTAACGAACTTATCCAAGCCACTTGCAAAAGGAAGGTACTCTGCAAATTTTATCAAGATCGGTCCATTATTTTTTGAGTTATCGGTCGGATATATATATATATATATATATATATATATATATATATATATATATATATATATATATATATATATATATATATATATAAACACAGATCTCCCCGTAAGCGAATTAAAAAAAAAATTCGCTAAAAATCAGAAGTTTAATGCTATAATGTTTTCACATAAATATAACATGTAAATGAAGAGTCCAATACACTTTTTTTTTAAAGCAAGAACTGCTTGTAATTCAGGTAGTTTTAATATTCTCCAATGCACTGTATTATAATTTAGCAATTATATACACATTTAATAAGCTCATGATAAGCACACTTCTGGATGACCCAATTTACTCCAACATATTTTAAAAAACCTAGCAATCGTTCCACAAGCAAGGACAGCATCATCTGAGGATGAAATATTCTAAACATTTAACAATTGTGTTTATATCAGGTGCCAGGTAATAGACTGTACCCTACAGGGAGGATCACAAACAAACTTTCTCTGCTTATGTTTACCGAAAGTCCCTCTATTAAACATTCATTGTACTTGATATCACATAGTTTTGACACCTTTTGTATCAAAAAGACATTGTGTGAACAATGAACTGTATAGAAGTGGAGGACCTCTATTCATACAAAACCTACTACTACTACTACTACTATATATATATATATATATATATATATATATATATATATATATATATATATATATATATATATATATATATATATATATATATATATATATATATATTGAAGTTCGTGGATTGTGTATGATGAAACGCATAGCGCCTGTCTGTCACGCGCAATGAGATTCATTTTGATGTGTCGCGGAGTGCATGGCAAATAGACCATCGAGAGATGAAACGCCAACAGCAGATGCCTTCAGCTCGCGGCCGAGACAAGAGGTTCTGTTGGTTGAACGTTAATTTCAAATATCGGGTGAGCGTCAGTTAGGTGCATTAACTGGGAAGTTTCTTTCGCTGTGCTACATAGTAGTGAAAAGCAGCATGTTATTTGTTGGATAGTAAAGAACGAGAGCCTATAACGGCTGTGTTCTACTGTCGTGGTTTGCAAGGTTAGTTATAGTTCGGAAACTTGGAGAAGTATGATTTGCAAACTGAAATAGATAATTGGGTATTTTATTACTGCTGTTCTATGTGAAATATTAACAGCGTGTTAGGATTTAAAGTGTATACAGGCTGTACTGTATATAGGAGTGACAAAACTGGTCATGGGTTTACCCATTTAAGGGATGTCGAAATCAGGTAAATGATTATACCGTATTATAGTGGAGTTAGGGTGTTTAGCGAATTATAGCGTGCTATACAGGGTGGAGCACGTTTATTTCGAGGGACGGATGTCCTTGAGATACACATGGAGCTATTCTGAATGGTATGTGCTCGCTAGACAAGGTGGCTGATTAGCTAGAGTCCAGTCTAGATAAGTGACAAGCTAGTCACGTTTATTACCCATATAAGGGGAACGGAAGCACGAACAGTGATGATTAAAGGGGTAGTATTTAGTGTGTCCGGCATCCTGTGCTGTACTGGGTCGGCCACGTTTGTTCCGAGGGACGTATGTCCTTGTGATAAACATGGAGCTGCTCAGAATGGTTTGTAACCGCTGGGTGCACTGTTAGTTATACAGGGTGTTTGCCAGAAATAGGGGACAAGTTACCCAGTGGTACCAGTCAGCAGGTTAGAGTAATATAATAGTGGAACCGTTTGCTTACCCACCTAGCAGAGTAGGACTGCAAGGGAATTGCGGGAATAAAGCCCAGCGGAAAATAGAACCTCCAACTGAGGCGGAACTTATCGCGGGGCCATTTCCCATTTGATGCATGTGTATGTCACTTTCCGCTTGCCGTTGCTTTAACATGCTTTGTTGATTGCTGTGCTAATGCTAATATCCAGTTATTTGTTATAAATAGCACAAATATTATTCTAGTCGAATATTATTGCATTTTTAAATATTAACGTATTTGTATCGTTTCCACTATGAAAGAATGTCTTATCAGAGATAATGTTATCTGACCTGAGATATGGTTTCTCTTTAATCGCATGAACTGTAGCGAATTTTAAATTTTCATAAATTAAGGATTTTTATTGTTGTCATGCTTGATTGTAGATATTTTAAATATTATTAGACGCTTCTATGAAATTAGTTGCGTTTCACTGCACTGCCTGTAGATATTTGCACTAGTGTAGGTGTGTTTAAGCTAGAATCCTGTGACGGATTGTAACTAGCTGAGGTGTATCGTAATTGATATTCACCTGTTTACAATATTTCTGCTTCCAACTTTGAAAGCTAGGAAAACAGCCATTATTCGGGAGTAAGTAATTAAAGCCTACCTAACTCCCGAGAACTCTACTGGATATATATAGTTGTCAAGTAGAAATGTCAAAATTTGCTGTAGTAATTTAAGATTGAATTTTATGTCATAATCAGACCGTAGATGAAGAAGAAAATACCAAAATAGAGGTTGAAAAATGGAGAGTTAGTGATAGTATTGGTGAAAAGGGGATATTCTTAGGAAGCTGAAATTTTAATAAAATTAATAGTGACAGTTCCAGAGAACTCTTGGCGATTAATTAGGCATATCTGTAACAAAATTGTGTTTATTGCATATACAAGCAAGAGCTTATTTGTACGACACATTGTACCATTGTAGACAAAATATACTATACTATACTATACTATACTATACTATATAATAACTTTCGACCCCTGGCTATAGTTTTCTTCTCCACTCGAGCTACCCTAGGACAAGGCTGTTATGAAACAGTAACTTTATGGTGTTCTACGAGGACCTTAGCAGAAATCCTCACGGGGATCTGACCTCGTCCTATTTAGTAGGGAATAAAGATGGCGCCCGAGGATATGTAACTTAGAATATTTAGGTCACGCCCGAATGACGGATTGGCAACCTATCCGTCGGGCCTCTGCTTAGCCGGGGCATCACAACCTATTTACTGTTGCTGTATCCACATTTTTTGAAAATGATGAAATATTGTAGCTGTCTGTGTAAGACTGACAAACAAGGCAACCTAAATTTCATTTTTGGAAAAATATTTTAAACAAATGAAATGGGGTAACAATTTAAACATAAGATGGAAATCCTGGTTCGCTGCTTTGTCGGGGAGTTCCCTTCCCCTTCTCCATGCCTACAACCACCCTGAATGTATTAACAAGAACAATGTAAATAAGAAAAGTTTCTTGGGAACAACCCGCAAGAAAGTTACAGGATCTGCGGTGAATATAGGGGTTTTGGGCGGAATAAACAGAATGCTAAGGAGGTATAGCTGCAAAATGAGATAAAGGCAGCTTACGAACTCCAACTAAGTTCATTTTTTCGTACTTCCCACTCACATTTCCTTTTTATCTTCTTCCCGGCCAACACCCCTTTTCACACTTGGTCACGTAACTTTCTTGGGGACTGTTTGCAAGAAATATTTCTTATTGTTTGTGCGTCCAAAAAGATATCTACGCATGTTTCTTAATTTTTTTTCTACAAAGCCCCCGTGTACTAATTTGCAAATTTGTATCACAAGACTTGAAGAAATCAGAGGATGAATGCAAAAGATGCTTATATTTTGGTTTAATTTTATCAAACGAACAAAATGGAGTCCCATGGATCTCTAGATATTTAACTTCAAGTCTTGTGATGTACCTGCCCTCCTGTTTTACGCAGCTCTTCTGTTTGGTATCATGAGGACAATAGATGAAAAGCCAAACTTTGACAACATTTCATACAGCATCTTTCTGTAATTGAGACAGGAAATTTGTCTAAACCCCTGAAGATGGCACGATAATGTGTTGAAAGGCATAGGGTTTTAAGAATAAATCAGTTTGTCCGGTAGTAAAAGCCTTAAATTTCCTTTAACCATGTCAAACCCAAACGTTATGACGTTCAGAAATAATAGTTATTTTATTGTTGAACTGTTATTATAGTTATTATAGGCTAGTTCTATTTTTATGTTAAATATTAACATACATCACGTAGAAATTTTGAAAGCCTTATCCGTCATCTGTATTTCATTTTATTTTCAATTTGATGAATTTTATGATCAAACCACCATAACATAGCAACAGATCTTTATTTGTAGCTGTCTGAGACTGCTGACAAGCAGCGAAACTAGTCACAGAAACATTGAAGAACATACGAGAACATCTAAAATTCATAAGGGCCTTTTGCTCCAGTTAGTTTACACGCTGGCTATGTCCTCCATCTACAGAAACTAACCCCAACAGTGAAGCCAGAGAAGTAGTCTCGAAGTCTGTATGTAGTATGGACCAGTTTCACCAAGTAAGGGCAACAACAATCAATGAATTAACTTGCTAAGTTGATGTTTTGTTGCACTGAGAGGTTATGTCAATTGAAACTGGCAATTGACAACTTGTTCTGATCTCGGTGTGGGCATTTAAAAATAAATAGTGTTTGAACAAGTACTCCAGGTAAAAACTCTGACCTGCGTGACTCTTTTGGACAATATAAATAGGCGAGTGAGTTAGTGTTGGTGTATAATAAGCGAGTTACAATAAAATGAATACCAACAAAGTTAGTATTTTCGAACTTGTCTATAACCTGTATCACAGAAGTCTTGTTAATCTGAATCACATATATTTTCTTTGGGAACCTCTGGGAAAATTTTAAGATCTCTTATAAATTTTATTTTATAAAAAGTATACATTACATAATTCTACAGTATCTTTAACTTTTTAGACAAACAAGATTATTCTTTGTTAAATTTTAGGATTCTGCTGTAGTCAAAAGACCGATTCTTTTTTCTTGGTTAATATTATTAAACCAATGTACCACTTATTCCTTTCTTACAGAAAAAACAAAACCGTTTCTCATTGTTACAAAACAAACCTGAAAATTAGTAATTATTATTACTTACTTTGACTTGTGACCTCCTGCATCAATGAAACAATTGGCCTAGCTGTCCCCTTACTTGTTACTTTTAAAAACTTTGGTAGGATGTATTGTAATTCCACTGGCTCCGACTCATTACCTACCAACATGGCCAACAGATTAGCTCTTGCAAGATTAGGAGCATCTGGTTTACTAGGAGGCAGTATTAGTTCCACACTATCAGCAATGACACCCGTGTCTTCGGGTTTGGTTGTTTTGTGAGACACTTTGTAACCCAGCCTAACTGTCACTGGTTTAGCTGTAAGATTAATTATTATTCAAGTTATTTTTTATATTTATTTGGAGACACGAGTAAATACAACTTTAAATTCTGTAGCAGTAACTGACATAAAAAGGAAATAACATCACCTTTATATAATAACATACAATAATAGCATGACAATAAAAAATAACAATAAATTCGGAAAAATATTTCGGTTAGCACCATTAAACAACATTTTTATCTCCGACACCAATCAATTCCAAATATCCAGACTGTCTTGCATAAATAAATGACACCGATACATTATTTTTTCCTTAAAGTAAGGCATACCTGTCGTGATGGCAATGATTCCGTATTAACTTGCACAGGCTCTAAATGAAAATAACAACAATTGCATGATGAACTGGCCCTGATGACTATTGCTTTGGATAAAGACAATTTTAAAAGATTGTTAAAAGGAAAAGAAGATGGTCTATACATCCTACATGGCGAAATAGAGTACAAGAAGGAAATAACTACACGCTTTACAAGAAATGTCTTGATAATGAGACCCGATTTTATCAGTATTTAAAAAAAAATTAACCTAAGTTTAACAAATGGCGGACCTGTGTGGAGCTTGTAAGCTAACTACAAGGAAAAGCTATAGTGTACAATGTGTTAAATGTCAAAAGTGTATCACATTGAATGTGTAAACATAACAAAAACCCAATTGAATAAAATTTCTGCTGAAAACAAAAAAGAAAATGGAGACAGATGGTTTTGTCAAACATGCCGAACAAGTGAGGTTAGTTCGCAAGAAAATAATGGTGCTCTTAATAACGATAAAGTGACTTTGAATGATGTAATGAATAAATTGACTGAAATGGATGAGAAATATGATAGACTTTATCAGAAGTTTTTACAACAAGAACAGATTAACCAAAAATTGCAAACTGAAATCAAGACTATAACCAAAGAACTCAGCATATTAAAGCGGGAGAAAAATGTCTCATAACAGCAAAAACTGGATAAAAATGCCATTATTACAGGTATACCTGTAAATGATGAATCAGAAGACACAAAAGAAATTGTGAAAAGTGTATGTGATGGCTTAAGTATAACAGGCGACTATAGAGCATATCGTCTTGGTAAAAAACAAAATGGCAAAACTATTCCGATCAAGGTGAAATTTGAATGCATGGAAGATAAACTAAATTTGTTGAGAGCTTCAAAAGCTAATTATCTAACAACGGAAATATTGGGCTATGGAAAAAAAGAGCGCATTTATATCAATCATGAACTGACAAAACACAATCAAGAATTGTTCAAAGCAGCTAGAGAATTCAAGAAGTCCAATCAGTTTAAATTCTTATGGATAAAAAGTGGAAGTACATTGTTACGGAAAGATGAGGATGCAAAACCAATATACATCAACCAAATTGAAGACTTTCCAAAAAACTAGAACTTAAAATTGTCTATTTAAATGTACATAGCATGATTAGGAAAATTGGCGAAATTGAAACCATAGTAATAAACTACAATGTAGACATACTGATTCTCATGGAAACATGGCTGAAACAAAACCAAACACAAGCAATGAACATAAAGGGATATAAGGCTGTGCACACATGCAGAACAACCCGGGTTGGTGGAGTAGCAATTTATGTCAGGAATGAATTGCATTTTAATGTAGTAAAAGCAGAAACTTTTGATAATAATGGTTATATACACTTAGAACTCAGTCACTACAAACTCAATGTAATTGCAGTCTATAAACAACCAAATTCCTCAGACAAACTATTTATGGATAAATTAACAAACATCCTGGATGCTAAAAATACAATCTGCGTTCAATATATGTCTATTAGACAATAAACACTTAAACAAAGAATACAATAGCATTCTAAAAAACATGGGTTACGAAACAAAAAACTCAAAGGATCGAGAAAGCTTCACACACCTAGACAAGAGAACTGGAAAGAAATCTATTCTAGACCATGTCTATACCAACTACAATAATACATGCTCTATTAGCTTAGTTGACCATTGCATCAGTGATCATCGGCTACTTGATATAAATCTGACAGTACCACAAGAAAGTAAAACTAAACAAATCTATACTGCCAAACTAGTAAATTTTGAAAAAGTACAACAGGAAGTAGAAAAACAACTACAAAATATAAACATAAACGATCTTGACTTCGACCCACTAACAAATATAATTATAGCTGAAACCAATAAAGCAACAACGTATGAAAAAAGGAATATTACGACAAACATAAAAGAGGGCTGGTTTACCCCAGAAATAAAAGATAAAATCAAACAAAGAGATAAATCATATATAAAGATGAGAAAATCACCTGAAAAAGAACTATACAAACAAGAATATAAAACCCTGAATCGGCAACTAAAAAATATGATTAAGAAAAACAAGAAGAGGCACATAGAATCACGCTTCGAACAAGCAGGAAATGCTGAGCAAAAAAAAAGGAATATAATAAAAGAAGTCACTTACCTTAAAGAGGAAAAAACCTCCATAGAAACCCTCAAAATTGCAGATGCCGAACTGAAAGATCCTGAGAGGATCGCAGAAGCCATGAACAACCACTTTACGAATATAGTAAAAACAACAATCGACCATAAAAGCACAGAGCTACGATATGCCAATGACATTATTGATAGTGTAGTAATGTACCTGATACCAACCACGACAACGGAAATAAATAAAAAATAATCAAACTTAAATCAAACGCATCGCCAGGATGGGACGGAATCAAAGCAACACTGGTCAAGAAAATGAAAAACATTCTTGCACCAATTCTTTCAAACATTATAAACAAAGAAATGCAAAAGGGAAATTTTCCAATCGAACTTAAGATAGGAAAAGTGACACCTAAGCACAAAACTGGTAGCAGACAAAATCCCAGCAATTACAGACCTATCACGGTACTTACAACCTTCTCAAAAATATATGAAATGGTCCTGAAGGAACGCTTGCTTGCTTTTTTAAAGGCAACAGGTTTTAACATGATGATTCAACATGGTTTCGTAAGTTCAAAAAGTACACAAACAGCAAGAATGAAGTCACTAGATGTGATCTATGATAATCTGGATAAGAAAAAGATAGTAATGGCTACCTTTCTGGATCTTTGTAAGGCATTTGATGTTGTTGATCACAAAATACTTCTAAGGAAACTAAAGTAACTTGGTATCATGGGGCAACCTCTCAGAGTTCTACAAAGTTATTTGACACACAGACAACAGTTTACTGTTATAGGAGGGGCGGCGAGTGAAAAAACTGAAGTGGTGACGGGCGTTCCACAATGTTCCATTATTGGCCCTCTGTTGTTTGTAATATTTATAAACGACCTCAGTAAATGTGAAATAAGTGGTTCACTGGTGTTATATGCAGATGACATGACGATTCTCTATGTCGGTGACAGCAAAACGGAAGTAATTAATAAAGCTCAAATGGATCTCCAAGTAATTGAAAAGTGGACTAACATCAATAAAATAAGACTCAATGTAGAAAAATGTAAGTTTGTATTCTTTAATAACTCAGATAGCAACATATACCAACTAAAACTATCTGGGAAGAATCTAACTGAAACTAACACTATTAAGTATCTGGGTATTACAATAGACTATAAACTAAACTACTCGAACCATATTGACAATATTATCAGGAAACTTAACACATTTACATATCATATTTATAGGAATGCAAAATATCTAAGTCTGGAAACAAAGTACAAAATCTACTACTTATATGTACACTCACACTTAATCTACATGGCTGCTTTCTGGGGACAAGCCAATAAAACTATTCTGGAGAGGCTTCAAGTTGCACAAAATAGGACAGTTAAGACTCTTTTTCAAAAAAACTTCAGGCAGAGTACAGTAACATTATATAACGACCTCAAAATCCTAACTGTCGACGAAATTATACAACAAGATAGTGTTAAAATAATATATAAAATAAAAAATTATATAATCGATAATACTGTCTCGAACTTCCAATATAATTGTAACATACATGATTATAAAACCAGGACGAATCAGCATATACATATTTTGCCAGCAGCCACAAACATACATAGAAGAAAGATAACTCATCAAGCAGCAATCTGGTTTAATGAAATTCCATCCAAAACAAAAACCATAAAGCATATAAAGACCTTCTGTGATGCAGTGAAAAACTACTATATGAATAAAAGATTGTGATGCTGTTTCTGTGGTGTATTGTTGTTTGTTATTTGCCTTGTAATCACTACTAATCTGAACTTAAGATACCCATGTATACTGTAGAATAAGATACCTTTAGGAGTTACTAATAGGAATCACTTTAGATTGGCGTTTATCTTTCTCACCTTGTATATATTGTAATACCGTTGTAGCTCAATGGGAGCTTTTTGGTTTAATAAATATATCAACAAAAAAATATATTGAAACTTTGCAAAAATGCACATGCAATGGTAACATGGACGAGATGACACACACAAGGTGCCAGAGATCGTCCAATCAGTGCACCTGTTACATATACATTATGCTATATTATTATCGAAATAATGTTTTAAAAAACACCCACTCCCTTTCGTCGGTACTTAATTAATTTAACTTAATCTGATGTCATTAAGAATGACAATCAATTTAGAAGAATATGTAACTTTTCTTCTCTTTTAAAAATTAATTTTTTACTTTTTTATCTATTTACAAACACACTGTCCAGCACAAAGCCACGGTGGAGAAAAAAAAACCAATGTATAACAATCACAACAATAATATTGATCACAGAAGAAACTTGAAATTATTAAGACATTTTTCAAGTCATAAATTGAGCAGTAGAAAAATATCCAGGGTGTCCTGCAATGTCGAGTAAAGACTTCACATTTGATAGAGGAGATGAATGTAACAAACGAGATCAAGGTACACTTATATATAATGTGCTGGGAAAGCGAGATTCCAAACAGGGAGGGTTGCAAATCCAGTGAAGAATTTACCCTTTTACACTTATGCAGTCTATCAGGAAAAAAGATAGCTTGTTTATAACAAGTAAAGACGTGATACATTTACCTATGTTTAAAGACAGCATGCCCTTTTGTCACCAGTTACTGAGAGCTTCAAGGATACTTTGAAGACAGAGACAATCAAGCAAGAGTAAATTGCTGTGTTATCTGCATAATATATTAAATATGACACCTTCCTCACCCATAAAATCAATGAATATTACAAATAAAATAGATCCAAGTATGGAGTGTTGTGACACCCCCGGGGGAACATTATACTGCACAGATGTGAAACCGCCCATCTTCATAAATTGTCTTCCACTGAAGAAATAGAATTCAAATATACTAACAAACCACTCAGAAAAACACATGATATGCTTATAAAGACAGAATATTTCACATTTCCAACAGAAAGGTTGATGTTCAGAGGTCATCGGAAGCAATAGAAAATTCCAAAAATATCTTAAGAGAATAAAATTAAGAGCTGATTAATAGTTCAAGTATTGTATTATTAGTATTGCAATATTCATCTGTAGGCAATCAATCAAGCAATCAATATACCCACGAATATTAAAAGCTGTCCATATTTGTGGAGTAAGTATATGTTTGGTTGCCTACCCGTGAACTCTAAAGAAAATATTCATGGTCTAGGGGATTTTGGAGTGCAACACTGTAACCTTATATATGTCATGAGTTAGTTGATTATAGATTTTGAAGAATAGTTGTTTAATTTTCTGGTACAATATTAAAATGTGCTTTTAATTGAATAAATGGAAAAACCAATACATTTAAAAAGCTTTTAAGTCTAGCCCACCCTAACACGACAATGTATAATATGCAACTCCCCAATGGCATCAAAAAGGTGACAATAGCTAACAGCAGAAGTGCTAGGAGGAACAAAGTGAAAAAAAACACACACACACAATCAAACAAAAGACACACACACACACACACACACACACACACACACACACACACACACACACACACACACACACACACAATCCATTATTTAGAGACCTAGGTATACAAAAATGAATAACACTGAACTGTAAATTTTGTTTCATGTAAAGCTTTGTAGATATCTGTATGTTTTATTTACATTTATTACTTACTTGAATTTATTTCTTTTAGCATCCGTGTTCTATCGGGTGGAGAAATAGACCAGATATTGGCAGAATCAATACTCAATTTAACAGCTGCAATATCAGCAGCTTCATAATTTGATATAAACGATAAAGCATTTCTGTCACGCTTGTATGTAGCTAGTAAGCGATTTAAGTCTCCTTCGCTGAATCTGAAACAACAACCTACCTTAATAATAATGGTTTATTTATTTCAAAAACATGTAAGTATACATTACCCGTATTGGCTGTGAAACTTGTCAAAAAGTCACAAAAACAAATGTTACACAATAAAATAAAATAAAATGGACTAAAATTTGATCGTCTCCCATTTTTCTTAATTCTAAATAAGATGGCATCTAGTGTGCACATGGCGAATAGTGCTCTTGAAAACTACTGCAAATATTGCAGGAAAATAAGCAAATCGGGTGTGTATTGCGCAAAGTGTGGTACCCTGTATGACACTAGTTGCAGTGAAAGATTAAAAAGTCTGGACGCAGCAAGTCGTTATCGAAGTGAATTTTCCATAAAAATGTTTTTAATAGCAAATTCGAGCAGGCATCAATCTGATTACCAGTATAGCCTATGTAGTAGAAACAATGTACTATATTTTATCAAAATTACTTATTGTTTGAAAATGTACAAAAATTTTCCGTAAATAAACTTAAATGTTGGTTTCCTAACCCACAAAACTTACGTTAATAGCAAATTCAGTTATTGAAATTTGGAGAATTTAATTAAAATTCACTACCAAAACGCACTTACTGCGTTCAGATTGTTTTCTTACAAACATGCATCATATTTCAATAAAAAATGCAGAAATGCATTAACGAATTTGTTCTAGAAAAATTTGCCAAAAACTATAGACAGTTAAACCATAAACTTCATTAAACCTACAGCGAAAGCATCAACTTAACTAACTAAACCGACAGCCATAGCATCAGAGAAAGGGTCTATTTGAAATGAATTTTCTGTAAATATTTTAGTAAAATGAAGGGCTATGACGGTTGAATCTGAAACTTAAGGATTCACAGAACACTATTCTTGCAACATTTTCTTTTCACAATCCGTATTTGTTTCATGTTCTTTGCCTAAACATTTCCAGTTTTGACGTTACAAATTGCGAGTTTGACGTTTTGAGGAAAACATACATACATACATACATACATACATATATATATATATATATATATATATATATATATATATATATATATATATATATATATATATATATATATATATATATATGTATATATATTTATATATATACAAACATATAAAAATTCAAATTGACCCCGGATATGTGTTCTAGGGGGCCTAATTAACACCCATTTGAAGAAGTTTTTTTTTAAATTCAAAAGTCGGGATCTCCTCATTAGTAATTTACATTTGGGAGAAGAAATTACAAAAGAAGATATACTAGTGACAAGTGATGATAAAACTGTTCTTATTTTAGTATATATTCTTTAATATATATATATATATATATATATATATATATATATATATATATATATATATATATATATATATATATATATATATATATATATATATATATATATATATATATATATATTGCGCTATTTTTTAGGTTAAGTATTACTTTGGGGGTGCTTCCTTCTTCATATTGCCTTCTGGGGTATGGTCTTGGGCTGCACGTATAAAAATTGGAATGTCCCGAATCGATTAGCGTATCGTACGAGTTTGTCAAATGGAGGATGTCGTTTGAACCCTCATGTTCAGACCATGTCGACGTTCTGTTTGAAATTTAAACAGGCCTTAGACCTGTGATGGAGTATCACGACCCTAGGAGAATGGATTGGGATGGCTACAAGAAATCCCTCATATCCCGACTTGAGTCCGCTATCCTCACAGTAAGGGATTGTGGTGAGATAGCCATTGCAGCTGAACCATTAAAGGTGGCAATTATCTCAGCATATCACGAAAACTGTCCAGTAAAGACAAAAAAAGACAGTCGATGGTCTACTTGGTGGAACAAAAACCTCGAAAAACTTCGAAGAGAAGTGCAAAGTCTCTTCGACCGTGCTAAGACTACAGGCAACTGGAAACAATATAAATCTGCTCTAACACATTACAACAAGAATATAAGGAACGCAAAGAGGGAGTCCTGGAGAAGGTCTCTGCTGGGATATTGCCAATTTATCCAGCACCGGATTCTCTCAAGCGACCGTGTTTATGAACTGGAATCGATAAAACAACCAGATGGTTCCTTTACAGAATCACGGGAAGGAACGTTAGAGCTTAGAGCTCTTAGCACATACACATTTCCCAGATTGTCTGATCCTGAGTGGTGAAGAAATCCTGCCGGCCGGGGGTCGATATAAACACCCTCGAGCGAAGACTGGCGGGTTGTTCGGAAAATAATTACAGCCTCGGCGGTGGTGTGCTGTTAAGCATTTCCAGTCATTCAAGGCGCCAGGAGAGAATGGGGTGATTCCGGTCCTGCTACAAAATGGGATGGTGCTTTGAACCCTTTTTGTGGACGATCTGCTGGCTATCCTGGAATTGTGTTCCATTTACCAGAAGAAGAAGGTTGGTCAAATTAAAACCACGTATTCTTATGGGGGAAACAATTCCATTTATGGAACAGGTGAAATATCTGAGGGTTACTCTAGATAAGAAGCTCAACTGAAACGTACAGTCAGAGAATGTAATCTGCACGGCCAAACTGTCAAACATGCCAAAGAATTTGTGGAAATAACTGGGGCACAAACCCACAACAGATGTATTGGTTATCAGACCGATGATAACCTATGGAGCTATAGTTTGGTGACCTAAGGCACTTCGTGGTATTGCTAGGGCCAAACTAGCTCAGCTACAGAGACAAGCTTGGCTGATGATAACGGGTACGATAAGCACCGCTCCATCAGCCGCTCTGAAACCAAACGATCCTATTGAGCGTAGATCTCTGCTGGTACACTGACGGCTCCAAAACCGAGCGGGGGCAGGAGCTGACGAAAATGGGAGCAACACCAAAGCAAGAATATCATCTAGCCTCGGAAAGTATGCAACCATACACCAGCTGCGGACAGGACAAGACACCTCTCTTTGGCAAAACACAGCTTGCACCAGAAGATCTGGTTCAACTTCCACCTACGAAAATTGTCGACTTCTGTAGGAGGCTGGATTTCTTGGGTGAAATATAAGACAATTAGGCGTGAGTCACAATATACCTTAAGGTCGCAGTGGAGGGACTGCTATGGCCCATTCACAACATAACCTAACCTAACTTACATAGATTTGAATTTCCCGGATAAATTGGCGTATTTTTTGACTTCCTATCTAGAAAACTAACAAAAAAGTGAATTGTTTTGTGAATGGTGTTATTTTCATCATTTTTTCGGTGAAATAAGTTAACTGGGTTAGGTTCTGTACAGCAAGAATGAAAGCACTGTATGAGAAGATAATTTTATTCTGTAGCTATTTCCAAATGAGAACGCTTTTGATAACTTTTCAAATAAACGTATAAAGGAACCATCCTATTTCTTTGGCTAACCATCAATAGTTGGTAGCTTTGGTGAAACTAGACTATTTGTCAATTGCTAATAACACTGAGATACCTGCCTGCTTACGAAATATACTTACGAATAAATAGAATTGCTCTGTGCAGACAATTGATACACAGGTTCATAGGGCCCAATTCTAAGTTCCAAAGTTACATCATATGGCACATTTGGTTGTCCAACTGCACTTCCCAGCGAAAAGAACACTAGAGGGAACCAAATTATTGCTATAATGAAGAAGAGAATAATGCCGCCCATCAAATACTTAATTGTTGGACTTTTTCTTTCTCCTCTGGGCTGAGGATATTCATCTTCTACATGCCGAGAACACTACAAATTAAAGAAATTTCAAGATTATATGGGGTTCAGATGTGAACAATTGTAATACTACACAAATATTTAACTTAATATACAGGGTGATTCATAAGTGGTGACCAAAAATGAAATCCCATGTTTTTTGAACAATTTTAGAGAGGGTATGTCCTATAAAAATTTGTCCTATAATGCTTTATTAAAAAGATACAGGGTGTTGAAGTTGAATTTCAAAAAATAAAATTTCCCAATTTTTTCAAAAGTAGTACATATATTTTGCTGAAACTTCGCATGTGTAGGCTGCTATGTAAGGCGCGTATTCTACCATAACAATTGAATCGGCTAATCCAGCTTAGCGCGTGTATCCACATGTCATTGGTTATCCCTCAAGAAAAAAACGGGTACGCCAATGATTTTTTTATTATTATTTTTTTGAATCTTACTTTCATTGGTGAACAAAATGACTCTCTTGATAATTTTCTGTACGACGCTTATTTTACGAGTAAGCAATGAATCAGGTAAGTGTTTTAGAGCACAGTTCATGATTTTTAACCAGTCGTTGTTTGGTAGAAAATCGCAATGATACACTTTTATGCCTCCATTGGCCTGAATACACGCACGACATCTTTTTGATACGGAAAATTTAATGTCTTGATAATTTTTTGTACGACGATTATCTTTGTTGTATTTTAGTAAGTAGTAGTCTGGTTTGCCAAAGTTGTTATTAAGTGTCACAATAGGTGTAACTGGTAAACTTTATAAAAGTGCACAATTTTCTACTCTTTTACTTCTTATAATGGAGTACACTTCAGAAGAGTATGCAGATATAATTTTTATCTACGGATATGCTGATGGAAATGCTCTAGCTGCTTGTGGGGAATATTAACGTAGGTTTCACACTCGCCGTCAACCTACACCAAGGGTTTTTTTTCAATCGTTTTCAAGACTTCGGCAGTGCGGTATTGGACAACGTCCTGACGCTAGAGCTAATGGTAGAAGACAACATCAACTTGAAGACGAAGAGAAAGTGGTGGATGTAGTGATGGATCAACTTTCTACAAGTACTCGGAGGATTGCCACGCAGTTTCAATATTCTCAAAGCTTTGTTTGGAGAACTTTACATCGAGAAGCCTTACATCCATATCATCGACAGAATGTTCATTGCCTTCTACCTGGAGATAATGTGCATCAACGAGTCTTTTGTGAATGGATGTTGGAAATGAACAATCAAAATATCTTATTCCCTAATCTAATCTTCTGGTCTGATGAATCAACATTTACAAGAAATGGTATTTATAATTCTCATAGTGAGCATGTCTGGTCATTGGAAAATCCACATGCAATAAGGACTCGCACATTTCAACATAGATTTTCCATTAATTTATGGTGTGGTATTTTTAACGGCTCACTGTTCATGGAAGTCCTGCCACAACGTTTAAATGGATCTTCGTACTTAGCGCTCCTAGAAAACCGTGTAGAAAACATTCTAGATGACATTCCACTAGCAACAAGAGGTATAATGTGGTACCAGCATGACGGTGCACCAGCGCATCATAGTCGAAACGTTGTTACATGGCTACATGAACATTATAATGAAAGATGGATTGGCAGAACTGGACCAATACATTGACCTGCAAGATCACCGGACTTAAATCCACTTGACTTCTATCTTTGAGGTGATTTTAAGCGACTGGTCTACAGTGAACAAATAAATACACCAGAGCAGCTACAACAACTAATAAATAATGCTTTTCGTCATATTCAAGCAACAATGAATCCTCAAGACATTAAATTTTCCATATTAAAAAGATGCCGTGCGTGTATTCAGGCCAATGGAGGCATTTTTGAACATTTATTGTAATAAATAAATTACTATAAGCCTGATAAAAGTATATCATTGCGATTTTCTACCAAACAACTGGTTAAAAATCATGAACTGTGCTCTAAAACACTTACCTGATTCATTGCTTACTCGTAAAATGAGCGTCGTAGAGAAAATTATCAAGAGAGTCATTTTGTTCACGAATGAAAGTAAGATTCAAAAAAAAAAAAAATAAAAAAAAAACATCATTGGCATACCCGTTTTTTTCTTGAGGGATAACCAATGACATGTGGGTACGCGCGCCACTGCTGGATTAGCCGATTCAATTGTTATGGTAGAATACGCGCCTTACATAGCAGCCTACACATGCGATGTTTCAGCAAAATATATGTACTACTTTTTAAAAATTGGGAAATTTTATTTTTTGAAATTCAACTTCAACACCATGTATCTTTTTAATGAAGCATTATAGGAACAATTTTTATAGGACATACCCTCTCTAAAATTGTTCAAAGAACATGAAGTTTCATTTTTGGTCATCACTTATGAATCACTCTGTATAAGACCTACTTTCAGTAAGAATATATGAGAAAAGATGTCTTCCATTTTTATCCAGTCAAAAACGGTCATCGAAGTATCAGTCCACATCCAATCCATCACAGTTCTTAATTCAAACAAGAACGGTACAATCATAAATGCTCTATAAAGAAACATATTAACATAAGTATAGCCTTTACATAGGAAATTTCCTAGAATCCTCGTGGGATAACCACTTCTGATCTGATATGCAGATAACAGTAAATAGAAACATTTAACCATATAATAAAGTTGTGGTGGTAAGACAGAATTGAATTTCCTGAAAATAAAATAATAAATAAACAAATTGTTCAAAATATTGCCACAGAGGTAATTAGTTAGTTTGATATATTACTAATACCTTTCTGTTATGATGGGATACACAATAAACAACCAAATATGCAAAATAACTATCTGTATAAATTGAAATAGAAGCTTGGCTAATATATTCTTTCTCAGGAAAATCCCTCTGTCCACAATGATCAACATAAACTGTAGAATAAGCATAAGTAAAAACAAAACGGGCACTCTGTTGTCTTCTAAATATGATGATACACCACCATCACCTTGCTGAGTCTGGAATAAAATAAAACATTGTTTTTATGAAATTATAATTTAAATTATAAATAATTTACTTACCCCAAATGCAGAATAACCTATTAAAATTACGAAGAAATTGAAGAAATCACATAAGAACATCAGAGAATAAACATCATCAGCCACTCGAGAACTTGGGTCTAATATTTGCTTGAAAAAGAACCTAAATGCTGAGAAGTACTTTACAAAACTGTAAAAAGAGAAGCAAGTGAATTAGTTGCAAGTATATACTTTTATTCAAAATTAAATTATAAAAGCTGTACAAATACAAAAGTTCGTAAAAGTGACGCTGGTTGATAAAAATTGCAAGACAACAAAAAAGAAACCACCTAATTTGTTTTGATGAAAATTATTTTTTCTTCAGTCGCTCTTTCTGTCTTGGTTACAATCTGTATTTAGAAGCACTACCTTATGTTGTCCGGAATAATGTGCGCAAACAAAAAAAAGTCTGGACGCAGTAAGTGCGTTATGGTAGCGAATTTTCATTAAATGCTTCAAATTTGTATACCTCAATTCTCTATTAACCTAGAAAGTTGAGTTTTGGTGGAGTAAGGTATTTACGAGGACAACATACCAACCAAATTTCATCAAAATAACTTGGTTATTTTTTGAGATACAATTTTTTTTTTCAGAAAAAATTATTTTAAAAATTTTTGCAGTCTCACCATCAATACCTCTCTATTAGCGAATTTTTTAAAATAAAAAATGCTTAATTTTTGTTAATAAAAATTCGCTATTAAGAAGAAAACATAAATGTCAATACCTAAAAAAAAAGAGGTAACAGTACACGATGCTCAGGTGGTCACCCATCCAAGAACTGACCACGCCAGAGGTTGCTTAACTTCACTAATCGCACGAGATTCGGTTTTTCCAACGTGCTATAGCTGTTCGCTTGAAATGATTATTTATCCAAGGTTTATATATTCTTTATTCATTTTTAAGTTTCGAGTTTAAATAAAGAATTAAATTAATTTCAAATTTTGCAATATTTACACAATTTTTAACAGTCCTGATTGCATACGTATTGTTCCTGTGTAAAAGAATTTAACATAACTTATTTTAAAGGTTATCTTGGACAACTCACTCATTTTGCAATATGATCAAACAAAGCAATGATTTAATTCACAAGCTTTTCATATAAACTAAAATTATTAATCTAAAAATAACCTATTCTCTCATTAACCTAAAATAAAAATAAATTGATATGACATATGACGCTACATAAATCGCGCCATTTGCTATAGAATGCAAATAACAAAACAAATCAATAGCAATTTAATTTCTGACCACGTGATCAAGAATTGTGTTGTTGGATATTTCAGAATGCCAAATCTATAGATAAATCTCCCTAGACTATATTCACAAAAAAATGTTATAAATGTAAAAGTTTTATTCAACTTATAAGGTTTTTATTTAGTTATTGTTTGGATCACAACTTAAAATCAGGCTTAAACTCTTTAACTGCCGATTTTACCATATAGCTTTTTGAATAACAAATCAATTCTAGAAATAATTATTACTGTTAATTTTCCTAACGAGGGAAACTTCCCAACTTTGTGTAATAAAATTTTTAAACTGACAACTCTGGCTGTTTCAATTTATTAGGCAGATTTTGTAGTTTTCCAACATTCAAAGAAAACAAACTAAGACATCCGTTATGTCAACCTCTCCCACACATTTTTTTTTGTTCCCCCAGGGCTCGTCCGCGGCCTTGCCGCCCCGATAGCACCGCAACCCTCCCACACACATTACACAACGCCTTAATAAACTTTTAGGAGCGTGTTGTAGCTTTTAAATTTCTTTAATTCAGGATAACTTAAATTTGTGCTCAGAGAAACGCCTCAAAATTAATATATGAGAAGATCTTTAAATGTTCTATATGTGTGAAAAATTCCATTCCACTCACTCTAATAATTTAAAAAAATATAGCGTTTTCAAAAAGTTTTCCCTGACTTTCCACGGGAAAAACTTGAACATAAAGGCTGATTAACGAACTCGACCTCGGTTTTCGCCCAAACAAGTTTGATGGAAATCAGTTTAGTATTTTTTGAGTTATCGCTCGGATACATACACACATACGTATATATATATATATATATATATATATATATATATATATATATATATATATATATATATATATATATATATATATATATATATACATATAAAAATTTTAACAGACCTTGGTTTTGGGTTCTAGGGACCCAAATTCGCGCTCATCTGAAGAAATTTTTTCAAAAGCTTTTCATCGTGACCTTTCTGCCAGCGACTTTTTCTTAATGAAAATTCGCTAAGACAAGAAAAAATAGAACCAAGGATGGAGCCTTGGGTCACCACTTCGGTTTTGATGGTAAATTTAGAAATTACTTGGATTTTCTTGTGTAAATAAAGCTATAAGCCAAAGCAATTGCAGTGGTAGTGCCGAAATTCAATTTGTAATTTAAAAAATATAAATTTTATTTATAATTATTTGTTGCAAACACACTTTCTTTGATAACTCATTCTCCAGCACTATTTTCTATGAAACTGAATAACTTCTAATAGTTGATTGTTTTTGTCCTCACTCGGTGAAACCGTTCCATATTAAATACAGATGTATAGACTTTTTCTCTGGCTTCATAGGTCCCAAGTCTACAGAGCGACAGCAGAATACCTGCTGCGAGGGATAATCGGCGAACATATCCGAGAATAACTCTTGTCTCTTGAGTTACGACAGCTTGAAAGAGCATAGCGGTAAAACTGCTTATATCAGTGTGTGTTATAAGATTCTTGGCTGGATACACGTGGAGATAGGGAGTCGGTACCAGTGTTGTAGGGAAGGGGGTATAGATTTATCTTGGATAGTAGCGTCTCTAATTCATAGTAATTATTATTATTGCTGATGATTTGTGAAGCTGCCGGTTGGCTAGGTAGGCTCAGAACTGACTTGGTGAAGAACAATGTTCTGTATCTTCAAATACTTTAGTTGTATCCTTAGTTTAAATACTTTCATTACAGTCGTAACGTATGATTTTTTTAATGCACATAAAACTGTTGAGTGTCGCTTGTTTTATATTGCTTTAATTAATAAATTAATGCACATTAATTAATTCCGAAATATTTAAATAATCAGTATATTTCGTTGCTTAAGTCTTGCATATGGTGCTTTGATAAATAAGGAGCCTGAAGTTTATTGAGCATATAAATGTTTTCACAAGTTTTCATTTAATTCTATGTTCATTGGTAATTACATTTTTAGTTTGTACATAACTGTGAATATTATGATTCTGTTGTAACGTTTTAACTAAATGATTGTCTTACTTGCATGTTAGTAAGCTGTATGAATTTTTGCATGTTTATTAGTCATGTATCGAATTACTAGCATTAATCTAATTGATAGAAATCCTTTTATAGTTCTGCTCACATCTCATTCAGCTAAGAAAACAGCCAGTAACAGGAAGTAAGTAATTGAAGCCTACTTAAACAATAATATGGCATATAGTTTTCTCCACTGAGCTACCCTAGGACAAGGCTGTAACAATACTTTATAATGCACAAAGAAGGCCTTAAAAGAAGCCTTCACAGGAACTTTACCTCCTTCTAATCATAGGGAACTAGGTGGAGCCCGAATAAAATGGTTAAAGAGAAATATCTCGGGGTCAGATTGTAAGTGGCAGCTTAATCTATGCCTAAAGGAAGGATTGTTTATGTCAGTCTGGCGTCTGCTGAGCCAAAGTTCATTACAATATTAAAAACTAGAATTGTTCACAAGGGTTCTTTTCCTTTGTGTAGAGGGATTATCAAGGACTTTTTTAGACAATCTAGGATTTTTTTAAATCTTATTGAAGTATTAAACAGGTGGACCACAGAAAGTGTGATCAGTTATTTGATTTTTTAAGGGTTTTTAGACTAAACCGTCAACGCCTCGTGCTCTAGTTGTCTTTAGAGACTTAAGTGTGTCTTATATTTCTTGTTTAGATGTAGAAGCCTACATTACCAACATTTTCATAGCCTTCTTCGATTACTAGACCAACTTTACAAATAGTCATTCATAAAATTTGGTGTGTCCTGTCTCATTGATATTATTTTTGTTTGTTACCTATTATAGCTTTTGGTATATTCCATTGTTTCTTTATGCCCCTGTGCTGGTTTATTTGCTCTTGGTCGTAATTCAGTTTTGCTATTTGTATCATCTTATATAATAGGTTTCTATAATTATTGTACTCAGATTTTAGAGCTGAATTACTAGGATTTCTTTAAAAGTTTTTTAAAGAGTTCGTTATGATGTCTTATAGATTATATTTAAGCAGCCGTTGGGTTTCTTTCGGCCGTTCTTCATGTTTCTTTTTCTATATTCAGAACACTGTCTTGGGGATACATTTAAATGAATGCACCATTGATGAACTAAATTTATAAAGTAGTCCTTCACCTGGAAATATTTAATAGCATAACACCACAATCAAATGCCTCTGAGTGTCCCATATATGAAGTATAACTTAACCCTTTCAGGACAACTGGTTAGTGACAGAAATCACCTTTTACGAAATCGGTTGTAGCAATGCCAACTGGTTTCCAATGACTGCCATGATGTATAATGGGTTGCCTATGTTCACTAGTAACTGTTAGTGGCATTTATTCAATTGTTCAATCTCAATTCATCTGGAATTAGTCATTATCTCCCAAGCGTTTTTTATGTGTGCAGGTTAAGTTTGTGTTATACCAGTTTTTGTGTTTTTATTGGAAAATATTCTGAAAAATGTCTGGTAAGTTATGAAATATTATCATACAAACACATTATTAGTGTAATTGCTTCAGTGTCTGATTATAATTTCTTCGCATGACATGTAATATGTGTGGTAACTGCTGATAACCACCGGGCTAATGTGCTATTATTTTGTAGGTTGTAAAGATAAGTGGACGTTTGAAGACTTAGAGGCAATGTCTCAAAGAGAAATTTGGGCAATTTTAGACAATATTCCGAGCGATATTGAATCTATCATATCTGATGTAGATGACGAAGAAGCTAAACTTTCAAATCAAGCAGAGCTGCCAGACCCAAGCCAAGAACTGTTCGATATAGAATCAATGGAAATCTGGTACGAATCAGACGAACATGTACAAGATAGTGACTATGGCCCTGATGATGACCTCACATTGTCCGCACTACGTACTAAACTATGTAGAGGTTCAATTTCCTGGACAAACGATCCTCAGTTCACTACTAGAGTACAAACATTTTCGAAGCAAACTGGTCCTAATGTGCCAGAAAGTGTGGAGAGCCCAAAAGATATGTTTCTTCATCTGTTCCCAGAAGAGCTTATAAATCATATTGTGTTTGAAACTAACTTGTACGCTGTCCATCAAAATTGCCAAAAACCATATGTACCTACTAATAACGACGAACTCAAGAGATTCCTCGGAATAAATATGATCATGACTTTCAAGAAGATGCCTAGCTATCGAGATTACTGGTCATCCAGAGCCACAATAGACCTAAGGTCACGGTGGAGGGACTGGAATAGCCCACTCACCATAAAATCTAATCTAATCTACTGGTCATCCTGAGAAGAAATGAGAGACTTCTATATAAGTTCTGCAATTTCAAGGAACAGATTTTCATGGCTACTTACCAACTTACATCTGAATGATAATGCTTTGCAACCCAGAAAGACGAAGTGGGGTTTGATAAGTTGTATAAAGTAAGGCCACTACTGACGAAATTATCAGAGACTTTTGCTGCAGCATTACATCCAAGTAAATACTAATCAATCGATGAACCAATGATTAAATTCCAAGGACGAAGTAACATCCGGCAGTACATGCCGATGAAACCAACCAAACGTGGATATAAAGTTTGGGTACGAGCCGATTCTACCGGTTATATGTGCCAATTTCAAATATATACGGGTAAAATTAGTGATGCTGTTCAAAAAAACTTAGGAAGTCGTGTTGTAAAAGACCTGACAAGAAGCTTAGTTGGTAAATACCATAGAGTTTATTTCGACAATTTTTTCAACTCTGTGCAGCTTCAGCAAGATCGGCTTCAAGACAGAATTTACTCTTGTGGGACAGTTTGTCGTGCTAGAACAAATCTACCTGATTTCAAAGCAGACAAAATTCTGAAACGAGGAGAGTCAGATTGGCATGTTTCCAGGGACGGTGTAGCCGCTTTGAAGTGGATGGATAAAGGCAGTGTTCTGTTGTTGAGCAATTACCAAAATCCTTCCATAGTAGAAACAGCCTCAAGAAAAAGGAAGAATGGTTTGGTAAAGGAAATAAACTGCCCTCTGCTCGTGTAAGAATACAATCGATATATGGGATATGTCGATAAATTTGACATGTACAAATCATTATATGAAATGGAACGAAAATCGCACAAATGGTGGCACAGAATTTTTTGGTATTTTCTGGACGCATGTATAGTAAACGCCGTCATTTTGTACCAGCAGAGAACACCAGCAAAAACTATGAGTCTTAAGCAATTTCGTTTGTCAGTTGCTGTTGGTTTGATTGGTACCTCAACTGAAAATGAGAAACGTGGCCGTAAATCGTCCAGCGCATCTGCAAATAAATTCAAAAAAATTGTGCCATTAGAAATACGATATGATAAATGTGCACATTTGCCAGAACCTTGTAGTTCACTAAGATGTGCTAACTGTAGCACTTCAAAATATGTCCACAGAACCATATGGAAATGTTCCATTTGTAATGTGGGACTCTGTCTTAAAAAGGACCGGAATTGTTTCACCGCTTACCACACTAAGTGAGCAGGTGCCCAGTGGTTACTAACGGAAACCATATCCTGCAGGACAAAAGACGTTTCAAACAAATAAGTGTGTAATTTACTTTACATTAAATAAGTATAATAAATATGTTTTTATAAGCAAAACAGATTTGTTCAAAAAGAAATTAATTGTGTCCTCAAAGGTTTAAAAGAAATGAAGGCCAAACATTTACTGTGACCAAATAGACTATCTCTAGGAATCGTAATTGATTTTTAAACAGACCATTGCTGGCTCTGTGATCAATTGCAAAAAACTAGCCTAGCACAAGACTGTGTGCTGCTTGTATCTAGAGAAAGACAAGACAGCTGATCACGTTCTGTGTGACTGTTTTGCTAGTAATGGCGTGCGGTCCATGGAAGCAAGGGAAGCATTGCTTCCCTTAAAATAACGACTACATATCTAAACCGCATTATTTAAAATCCCTTTTGTATTTTAAATATTAAATTTCAAACTCTGAAACTAATTTAATTATTACAATTTTTATTTCGCAAGCTCACCCACATAATTATTTATTATGCATCATACTGTATTTGTATATACGCTCCTAGCAAGGACGTCGTCGCAGTTAATGCGCCAGCGAACAGCACGAGTTGCAATGACTTCGGTTAAATACACGTAGTCAGCAGGCAACTTTATAAGAAACCCTAGCTCGACAGATGTACGCGTATTTTTAGAACCAACTAGGAAGACCCGGTGCACGTATAAAGTGAATGTCGCTGATTATTTCGTAGATATAAGCAGTTGACTATGTTAAATACATGGGCATTTTATGATTATTAATATGGCTGCAAGTAGATCAGCTTTTAACATCGGCGTCAGTGGGGGTGGGGATTTACAAACTTTACAAACAAGTGGTAATAATAACTGTGATTGTGTTGTGTGTTTTTGATAACCAAAGGATTTTCAGGTTTACCGTTTGCTTAAAAACTTGCTATTATTAATAAAGGTAGGCCGAAACCTGCTGTAAAAAATTTAAACCCAAGAATTAAAACATGTACTCGACATTTCAACGCGGAAAAAACTTATAAACAATATGAATGGTTAAGGGGTTGTGAAAACAGGAATAAACTGTTTTGTTGGCCTGGTAGTCTATTTGTGACTGAAAAGGGGGTGTGGAATAAAAGTGGGTATTCCGACTTGAATAATCTACGTAAAGTAGTAAAAAGACATGTTATGTCTAAAGCGCATTTACAGACCATTTTAAAATTAAGGGTCTTTGGAAAAACGCAAATTGAATACGCCGTTGACAAGCAGATAGAAATTAGTCATCGCCAACACAATGCACTGGTTGATAAAAACAGAAACATATTAAAATGACTTATTGATGTTGTGTGTTTGCTTGGTCAGCATGAATTGGGCTTCCGGGGTCATGACGAAACAACTACATCTGCAAATAGAGGAAACTTTCAAGACCTAGTTTCTTTAATAGCCAAATACGACATTTATTTAAAAAATCACTTGGAACAGTCAAACTTTTTTCGTGGGACATAAAATCGCATTCAGAATTACTTAAGAAATTAAACAGACTCATTTCATTGCTATTGATCTAGATGAAACAACCGATGTAACTAATTTAGGTCAACTATCTGTAGTAATATGTTACGTAAAAATGGAGGGGAGTGTACAAGAAAGATTTTTAGGCTTTAAAAATGTGACAGAAGATCGTGCAGCAAACGCTCTATATAAAATTGTGCTTAATATTACGAAAGATATTGAGGAGGCTGATAATAAATTAATTGCCCAAAGCTATGATAGCGCTGCTGTTATGGCCGGATATTTAAGAGGCCTTCAAGCTAAAGTGTGGGAAACGTTCTCCAGTGCTCTATTTGTACACTGTTGTGCTCATAAATTTAATTTAATTTTATCCCTATATATATATATATATATATATATATATATATATATATATATATATATATATATATATATATATATATATATATATATATATATATTATATTAAAGAATGTAAAGTGTTTTTTGTTTTTTGCTACCTTAAGTAGAATGAATTTGATAAGTTCTGGGAAAAAACAATTGAATTAGGAGAAGTGGAGCCACGAAGAAAGCGTCTGCGTACTGATAATGTGGGAGACCTTCAAACTTCTTACGGCCACCTTTTCTACGAATACATAGATCAAATTCAGCAGCAAATTAACTGCAGATTTGATCATCTTAATGACCTGAAATTTCTTGAATTGTGTAATTTTGGAGGATTTAAAGGGATACCTTTCCCAGAAGATTCATTCAAATCATTATTTCACCACCATGGATATTCTTTTGACAAAGCCTTATTACGATCAGAACTTACAGTCATTTATGAAACCGATGTTATAGGCACAAAAACTAACGCGAGTAAACTTTTAACTTTCTTAAAACAATCAAAATTGGAAAATGCATATTCTGAAGTGTTCAAATTATGTGAATTAGTATTAACAATTCCTGCTACTAGTGTATTTTTAGAACGAATTTTTTTTACATTGAAATGTATCAAGAGTTTTGTTAGGAATTCAACAGGACAGGAAAGACTTTCCCAAATTTCAATTTTGTTAGTTGAAAATAAACTCGTCCAGGAAATGTCCCAGAATCCACAGTTACATGACGACATTATTAACGAATTTTCCAAAAACGACAGAAGAATTGAGTTACACTATAAATAGGTAAGTTTCTGAGAATTGCTTCCCTTATTTGAAATGTCACCGCACGCCCCTGTTTGCTAGCTTGGCCCAGCAGACTTGGAATCACTCTTACTCACAATAGCTATTAGGCTTGTTTAACGCTGATCAACTTGACTTTACAGATTTAGAATCACTCTTACTCACATAACTAATTAAATTTGTTAAGCTAAATCAACTGGGAGAAATGTATGACATGTGAGCTACAACATACTTAACTTGACAGTCAAAGGACATATTTATCGACGCCAGACTCTTAAAATATTCACATTATATGAATAACACTCAGTTGATACTTTTAAAATAGTTAAAATTTTAATTTAGATGATTTATAAACAATGATCGAATTCAATACTTTACTTTATGTAAATTCTTGGAAGTATTTGGAGTACTTACGATGCTTGTACAGTCTTGGACACTGTGGCACATTTAGTTACTTCTTGCGTTTCAACAGACACAATATTTTCCGAACCTTCTACCGGTTCTGTTTTACTGTTTTCACCCTCATCGACATCATCAGTTTCCTCCACTAGGTGCTGCAAATCACTTGATCGTCTGGTAGGTTTAGATTTGCTGCCTGAACTACTATCCGCTTGTGAGTTTGGTGCACTGAAATAAAATGAAATTATGAAAAATTCACTGTAAAAAAATTCACATGATATTGTCACAAGGTGCAGTGATTACCGAGCCACGATTGGATCTTCACTTTTTAATGGCTTAGGCCTTATTACGAAATCTACAGAACGTATTCTACCTTCATCCTTCTTTTCTTCCAATTTTGTTTCTGCTGTAACATATTGGGAATCCCAGCTATAGGGAAATGAGAAACAGAACAAAGGTTAGTTTTATGCAGGAAAGAAAATGGCAAATACCTTCGAGAAGCGGATAAAGTCTTCGGTTTCTTAGTCACTTCATTTATCACCAACGAATAACCTTCTTGAGAGGTATTTATATTAATAAACTTACCAAAGAAACTACAAGAAAGTAACTGTTAGAAATAAATTAATATACTATTTTTACGATAAGAATGGAATGACATCATCTTTAGTCTAAATTTTCAAAGCAGATTTATGTATCACATTACAGTGAAATAAAAATTTTACTCCTATAAGTTGGAAACTCTTCGTGAAGTTGCGAAATCGCATAATTATTAAACGTAAACCCCTAAACAGTAAAGAAAATTGCTGTGACGTCTGATGTGAATTGATAGTCCTTCGTTTATTTGTGATCTATATCTCGTTAAGCATTTAAAATTTTCAGGACGCAGCAAGTGATATACTAGCGAATTTTCATAAGAATTGTACACTATTATTATACGGCATATTAGTAAAATTAATACTTTAAACTTACACAGACCTTGAAGATCGATTTTAGAGGTCCTAGTACACGCATATTTGAAGAATTCTTTCAAAAGTGTTACCATTGATATCTCTCTATTAACTAACTCCTTTTGAGAAAAATGCCCAAAACTCAATTTTATATGAAGCCAATGTTAATAAGTTTGTATATTCAAGTTGGCAACCCTGCTAGGGAATTTCTGTTTGGTTAGTAATAATAATAGTAAGATGGTGGAAGTAGTAGAGTGAAGAGTCCTGTTTATTTTAATTACTTCTTTCTGTATATTTCTGTTTGCTATTTTATGTTAATATACATTATCACTCTCTCAACAAATAGTTATTTATTCATAACATTGGTTATGTGCCCAGAAAGAGAGTGATAAACTGTGCTGAAAGGTGAAATTGAAGAAAGAAGTGGAAGGTAAAAAGTTGGTCACGTGAGTCGTTTAAAAAGTTTTTGTGAACGTTGATCAAGTCAAGATAGACTCATTGAAGAATCTTGAAAATAGACATGGAATTATTCCATTCTGTGGCTCCAATTTCGACAATTGGAAGTTCAGACTAGAATCTGTATTAAAGGCACTAGATGTGGACGAAGTTTTGAAAATGGAAGGAGATATTCAAAAGAACGAGGCATGGATAAAGAAAAATAATAAAGCTGTTATGGTGATAATACAAAGTATTGCTGATTCACATTTAGAATATGTAAAGGGCGTTAATGATGCGGCACAGATGATGAAAAAGTTAGAAGGGATTTTTGCAAAGAAAGGTACATGCTCGAAATTTTATTTACTTGAAGAACTTGTACATTTAAAATACGATTGCATGACAGATATACAAGAACATTTTGCAAAATGTGATAAAATATTTAGAGAACTTAAAAATTTGGGAAGTAACTTTGATGAGTTGGATACGGGATGTTTCCTTTTGTTATCGATGCCAATTGAGTATGAAAGTGTAGTAACTGCAATAAGAACAGTGTCAGAAGATAAATTAAAAATGGAATTTGTGAAAAATAGATTGTTAGAATTTAGTGTAAGCAACAAGTCAACACAGGGTAAAAGTAAGAATGTGGCACCATCATCATTTGTTGTGAAGAAAGTAAAATGCTTCAAGTGTGGAAAAAGTGGACATGTAAAAAGTATGTGTGGGGTAAAATGTTTCTTGTGTAACAAATTTGGACATAAAGCTAAAGACTGTAGAAATAAAAATGAAAAGAAAGAAGCAAATTATGTAAATAATAAATCCAGTTTGAATGTTGATAGTGAGGTGGCTTTTTGTGCGAGCTTAGAAGAAACTTCCTCAAGTAAAATTGAATGGTATGCTGATTCAGGAGCTACACATCATTATACAAATAGGGAAGAATTGCTAAAAAACAAGAAGGTTTTTGAAAAACCAAAAGAGATTCAGTTAGCTGAGAGAGGAAAGTCAATGGAAGCAACTTGTGAAGGGGACATAGAAGTGATAAGTTTTGTAGAAAACAGACAGGTAACGATTACTTTAAAAAATGTTTTATGTGTTCTGGGGTTGAGGGTGAATTTATTATCGATATCTACTATTGAAAAAGCAGGTTTTAAAGTTGTATGTACAGAGGGAAAAATCTTTATTAAGAAAGGTAAAGTTGTATATGCAGAGGGTGTGAGATCAGGAAATCTATGTAAACTAACTTTCATATCAAAAAACACTGAAAGGGTAAATTTAGCAGTTAAACCTGATAAAGATCTTTGGCACAAAAGATATGGTCATTTAAATTACTCTTCATTGTTGAGATTGAATAAGTTAAATTTAGTAAATGGTTTAGGCTTTGCAAAGATAGCTAATGATAATAATATTTGTGAGATTTGTGTTAGATCTAAGCAAAAGTGTTTACCATATTCTTCTAAAACTGTTCGGTCAAGTAGAGTGCTAGAATTGGTACACACGGATGTGTGTGGTCCAGTCACCCCTACTTCAATTAATGGTAATCGCTATTTTGCAACTTTTGTAGATGATTACTCTAGATCTGTAATGGTATATGTAATGAAACAAAAGAATGAAGTTTTTGAGTGTTTCAAAGATTATGAAGCGAAAGTGACATCGTTGTTCTGTTCGAAAAGGGTCTCCAAATTGAGATGTGATAATGGTGGTGAATACCGTTCTACATCTTTATCAGATTTTTGTTCAAAGAAGGGTATTCAGATTTCATTTACTCCACCATACAATCCACAAATGAACGGTGTTGCTGAGCGCATGAATCAAACACTAATGGATAAAGCGAGATCAATGATTATGCAAGCTAATATGGATAAATGCTTCTGGGAAGATGCAGTACTCGTGTCAGCTTATATAACAAATAGAACACAATCATGTCTAGTGAAAGATAAAACACCTTATGAATTATGGCTAGGTAAGAAGCCTAATGTTTCTAATATGCGTATTTTTGGATGTATAGCTTATGCCAGAGTGCCAGATTCATTAAGAACAAAATTAGATGATAAAGGAATAAAATGTAGATTTGTTGGGTATACAGAAAATGGATATCGTTTATGGCATGAAGAACAGAATAAAATAATTCATTCTAGAAATGTGGTATTTGAAAAATGAAATGAATTTTATGTATATAAAAGAAAAGAAGAGAAATGTTGAAGATTATTCAGAGGAGGTGGAAAATGTATTGAATAAAGAAGAAGTTAATAGAGAAATTGAAATAGATGAAGAAAAAGAAGAAGAATTGGATGTGATTCAGAATGAAGAAAAATTGAAACCACAATGTAAGAGAAAAATGCCAACAAGGTTTGAAGATTATGATATGGATATAAGTTGTTTGGCATTATTAAGTGAATTGTCAGATGCACCAAAATCATACACAGAAGCTAAACAAAGTCCAAATTGGAATAACTGGGAAAAGGCTATTGAAGAAGAATTAAATGCTTTAGTGAATAATAATACATGGAAATTAATTAACGAACCAGAAAATAATGATGTAATAAGTAATCGTTGGGTGTTTAGAGTAAAAGAAAAGGATAATGGAAGTCTTGTGTACAAAGCTCGGCTTGTGGCAAGGGGTTTTGAACAGGAACTTGGTAGTTTTTCTCAATTGCATGCACCAGTGGCAAAATTATCAACGGTAAGAATACTATTATCTGTGTGCAACAACCATAATTTAATTGTGGAACAGTTAGATGTAAAGAATGCTTTCTTAAATAGCACATTGGAAGAAACAGTTTACATGAAAATACCCGAAGGATTTAGAGTTTCAGAAAAAGAAAAAGGTAAAATTTGCTTATTGAAAAGGCAATATATGGACTCAAACAAGCGCCTAAAGCATGGAATACACTGTTTGATGACTTTATGTATGGATTAAAGTTTAAACGATCAAAGTCTGATTATTGTTTGTATACTTTTCTTGAGCAGAACATACGAGCCTACTTACTGTTGTATGTTGATGATATTTTAATGGCTTGTAGTGATCATGATTTTCTATTGTATTTGAAAACAAAATTATGTCAAGGTTTTAAAATGAAAACTCTAAATAACGTAAATAATTTTCTAGGGATTCGAATAAATAGAGATTTTGAAAATAACGTAATAACTATTGATCAAATAACTGCAATTGAAAGTTTAGTTAAGAAGTTTAATGTAGATAATTGTAAAATTGTTAAAACACCAATTGAAGTGAATTTGAATTTAACAAAGAACAATGATGAGACAAATAAAACAAGTTTACCGTATAAAGAACTGTTAGGTAGTTTGATGTATATAATGATGGGTTCAAGACCAGATATTTGTTATAGTGTTAGTTATTTTGGAAAGTTTCAGGACTGTGCTACAGATGAACATTTTAAACATTTGCTAAGAGTCCTGAAATACCTAAAATCAACATTAAATTATAAATTGTATTTCTGTAAGTCTGATAGTGATTTAGTGGGTTATTCTGATGCAGATTGGGCAAATGATATTAATGATCGAAAATCTGTCAGTGGATATTGCTTCAAACTTTTTGATAACTTAATTTCATGGAGTTCCAAGAAACAGTCAATTGTGACATTGTCAAGTACTGAATCAGAATTTGTAGCAGTATCTGCAGCATCTTTTTTTTTTTATTCAAAAAAATCTTGTGAACTTTTGCACATAAAACATGTGTTAAGTGATTTAGAGATTCATTTTACACTGCCTTTTACATTGTATGAAGATAATCAAAGTACAATTCGATTATTACAAAATTTTGAAAATAATAAACGATGCAAACATATTGATGTGAAAATACATTTTATAATAGACCTAGTTAATAAGGGAATTGTAAAATTGGATTATATTTGTACTAACGAACAGTTAGCTGATGTTTTTACCAAATCTTTAAGTTGTGTAAAGTTTAATAAATTTGTTAAAGAACTTAATTTAACAGTGTAAAACAAAAATTCTTTGCAGGTTTGAAGGGGGATGTTAATAAGTGTGTATATTCAAGTTGGCAACCCTGCTAGGGAATTTGTTTGGTTAGGTTGACAACTATGTTTTAGTAATAATAATAGTAAGATGGTGTAAGTAGTAGAGTGAAGAGTCCTGTTTATTTTAATTACTTCTTTCTGTATATTTCTGTTTGCTATTTTATGTTAATATACATTATGACTCTCTCAACAAATAGTTATTTATTCATAACAGCCAAAGAATTAAATTTTGCTATATCTGTAGATAGTGTAAGTCTCTTTAAAAGAAACTTGTATTACAAATTTCATTAAAGTTATACAAAAGATTTCCAGAAGGCAACTTAATTCATATTTAAAAAAGTAAAATATCTGCCAAATTATAAACACAGCAGTTATTTTTCCTTATTAATCGCCAGTATGATTTCGTTTTAGTCAACCTAATCAAACCGGTTTTTAGTGAATTTTTATTTAAAAAAACCTCCTCTGAACTGACTTAAGGCAACACTTTGGAGAGGTATAATATGGAGTAAAAATTTGTGCTCCATATTCAAGTATGGTACGTACAAATGAAAAAATACAGTGTTTTAAGTGCCATTTCATTACGGACCTTAGTACAGTTTCTAATTATGAAGCCGATCATACAAAGGGCTGAACTTACCACTTCTTCTATGTTTAAGTTGAAAGATAGTTTGTTGTTAGAGGTAATGCCTAGATCTTTTGTGCTGATACGTCTAGAGATTAATGAGGAATCGATATTGTAATGATATTTGCTTCAAGATATTCTCTTTGAATATGAGACCACCCTACACTTTGACAAATTCAGGTTAATGAGATTCGGTGCAAGATATTCTCTTTGAATATGAGACCACCCTACATTTTGACAAATTCAGGTACAGTCTATTATTGGCAGACCACTCGCCAACTCTATCTATTGCAAATTTAAGCTCTACATAATAATCAACTCCACTTTTAGAAGATTTAAGTTTATCAAGTAACACCATATGATCAATGTGATCAAATGCCTTGGTCAAGTCCATATAAATTACGCCAACCTGACCACCCTCTTTCTTAAGAGTATTAGCAATAAACAGTGTGATGCAAGATAGATTGGAGACAGTAGACCTCTTTTCCATGAAGCCATGTTGACATGGCGAAAACATGTTTTTGGCAGATGGGCAGATGCGATTATAAATGGCGATTTCAAATACCTTAGTAAAATTACATAGAAGAGCAATAGGTCTGTAGTTGTAAATCAAGGACCCATCGCCATTCTTCAAGATGGGAATAACCTTCACTATCTTCCAAACATCGGGAAAGGTTGCAACGTGGTATTTTTATAAATCCCCGTTTCAATTGATCATCTCCATAGTTGGTTTCATATTCCGGGTGAAGATCGTCATTTTAATTAAAATACTCAATTCCCCCAATCGACGCCGCTGTCAATGGTATCGATCTATCTCTCTTTCCCTGATATCTACTTCAGGCCGATATTTCGATATTTATCGGAACGAAGGAGAAAATTGATAACGCTGAGACGGTGGGTATCGTGCAGAACCTGTGGCGCTGAAAAAGTGATGAGAAATTCATATCGTTCTCTGAATAGTGAACTTGTGCATTAATGGAAAAGTGTTGTTCTCTTCTGGGCGAAAAATTTTTTGATAATCAAAAACACCAAAGTGAAATTAGAAGTCAGAATCTAGAAGGAAAAGACTCACGTCTTGTTAGTTTTAAAAAACTGTTGTTTTGTATAAATCGCAGCCGTTACGTTGGATAATATCACTTGTCATACTCAATTGGCAATTACCCAGAAGATATTTAGACACGGAAGTATATACATAGAAAGGACAGAGAAAATGCGTAATAATTTGGAAAGTTAGTCTAGAAAAGTTAAATACAGCCTTTTCCGGCATACGTCAATTTTCTGAATTTATTTGGTAAACTAAGCTTTGTCGGAGTGAAGACTTATTTGGTTTGGTGTGACGAAACAATATAGCAGTCAAAGTTTGACCCAGAGGTTTAAACCAATAACCTAAGGTAACATTTTTCTGATATTATTATTATACATACCAGAAGATAGAGAGAGAGAGAGAGAGAGAGAGAGCGATCTTCGAAGAGTTACCTACAAATTTATGGTTAAAGGACTTGCCAAAATAAGTGAGCTTATTTACGATCCTATTTTTTTGTTCTTGTGAAAATTAAATAAAATACTTTTGGATGTTCAATTTCTTAATATAATAATAACGTATCTTTGTATTTATAATGTAACGACATACGTTTGCAAACAGCCTGTCGCATAATTATTATTGTTAATCTTACACTTTTATAAAGCTTGTTTTTGTTAAAGGATTTTCAATTAGACAACATATAAATTGGAGCAAGGGTTCACACCTTAGTATTAGTAGTGGTTTAAAATAAATAAATTATCAAATTAAATTTTTAGTAGGTTTTTCTATAGTTTTTCCAAATTAAATTAAATTATAGTGGCATCTCTGACAGTTTTACTTTCCTTTCTTGTAGATATCTATTTTAAACGGATACCGATAATAAAAATCAGTTCCCTTATTTTCAAAAAAAAAAATTAAAAAAAAATTTAAAAATTTTTTGAAATTAGCGTAGCAAGGTCTCGGTCTTGAGCGCTAAGTTAAATATGAAACTCAGAAGTCTTGCTTGGACACTAGCACAATCTCTAACCAAGAAGGATGGAATTAGGTCAGGGCCAGTGGTAAGTTTGTTTTTTAATTTGAGGCATGACTTCTCAACTTCCTCAGCAGAGAAATCAGACAAAAAAAAACTAAATTTTGGCTAGATTCGCAAGAGCTGGGAGCACTATTAGAAGGTGAAAGGTATACATTCTGAAATATGTCCTGCCAGTGCATCAACTATAGATTCTGGTCGATCAAAAATGCCACCATTATCACCTTTCATCAAACCAGAAAATCTTGAAGATCACCTTTTATTTTGATTATATGACCAGAATTATTTAACGTCATCACTTATGGATGCCTCGACACGATGCAAGTAAGCATTGTAAGCGGCTGAGATCTAACACTTGATAACTGACCTCAAGTGTCTAAATTCTTGAAGTTGATATTCAGATACACTATTTTTGAAATGTGCAAAATGGCAAGCCTTTCATTTGATGTTCCTAATAATTGAAGCATCAAACCACGCTGGGTACTTACGGCTCTTGGGTTTGAATAAGAGAACATGTATGTCAAAACAAGTGTACAGTTGGGGATAAAAGATGGGGCATGCCTGATTTGTGTCAATGCATCCTTCAACACAGTCCCAGGAAAGGGCCAAAAGCGAGCTATAGAGTGCTTCAAAGTGTCCTTTTCTAATGTTATATGTTTTACAGGGTCTCTCAGGAGTAAGGGGTGATTGTCCAGAAGTCTGATTTAAAAATTTAGGATGAATAACGAGTGCAGGATGTTGCCTATCCTCAGCAATAAGGGGCAGCTCAACCTGTTGTACAGAACACTCACAGTCTGAGAAAACTAGGTCAAAAAGTCGCTGGTTCCCATTCAGTACTGCAGAAAAATTAGAAACTTTACAGACTGTTAGATTGACTCACTCTTCTGCACCAGCACCATATTTATAAATTGACATTTTAATTGTATGCCAAAATTGTAGGTTATGTTGTGATATAGTTAATTACAATAAGTTTTTTTTTAATTTCCTGAGAGTTGCAGCTGCTTTAAAGATACTTAAGTCTTACAACAGTTCACAATAGTGAAGCTAAGTGTAACAAAGGTGATATACTTAAATGCTCACCAAGAAAAAAGCAATGAACCAAGGAAGTTGTGGATATCGATGATTTTCACCAAACTGCTGTTTGAAATGTTATTTACGTAATGTGTAAATTTAGATACTATTCTCTCATTCTGATTACATTTTAATAGTTCAGATATCAAAATATTAAAAAGTATAAACACAGTTCCAGTACTCTTTAACCTAACCTTTTGACAGAAAGATTTCAATAAGATGCTGTAATAAAAGTGTTTATGCAAGCTTTGTATATATTTTAAATTTGAAATTTCCGCCAGACATTTGGCGGATTGTTGGCCCGTTAGATTGGCACCGCTACGCAGAAGGGATGATTTTGGATAGTACTGAAATAGCCCAGACTTCTGCTTTGGGGGATATATTAGCCATTAGAGTCTTAGGAACCCTGTAGCGCCAATTTCAAAATGAAGTTTGGAGTCCCGCTAGTTTATAAGTTGTGTAACTGACGAGATTAATTTATTCATAAGCTGTTTTCTTTCTATGTGTTTAACTTGTGGAATTGTTTCAAGTTGGTTTGTTTATTAGTTGCTGGTCTAATATAAACATCTATTAGCACAGTGTGTTATATATACTTGTCAATTTCCCTGAGTAAAGCTTAGGAGTACATGACATTATGCAAAGTGACTGTGGCAACATGAATAAACAGGAGAAACTTATCAGAAGTTGTTTAGCCAATTATTGCTCCTATAAGTACTGATGTTTCGTGAACAGATTAAGAGTAACTCACTTCTCGGTATTTAATCAGTAATTATATCATGAAAACAACTCTATTTTAATGCTAAGGTTATTTTGTTGTGAAAGTGTAGGTAAATTATTTTTACTGTCAGATAGTAAGATCTCTCCTGAAGCAACATATATAGTAAATTTTATTAAAACAGCTTTGTTACTTTCGGATAAAAAAAATTTTTTTCGAAAGAAAACTCAAAATTTTCCCGGAAAACCCCGTCCGATTTTTCTGGCTAACGAACTCATCCAAGCCATTTATAAAAGAAAGGCACTTTCAAGTTTCATCGAAATCGGTTAATTATTTTTTGAGTTATGAGACGGATACATATACATACATACATACATACATACATACATATATATATATATATATATATATATATATATATATATATATATATATATATATATATATATATATATATATATATATATATATATATATATATATATATATATATATATAAATTGAAACTGACCCCGGATATGGGTTCTAGGGGTCCTAGTTCGCACTCATTTGAAAGAATTTTTGCAAAGTCTCACCATCGATACCTCTCTATTAGTGAATTTTTTTAAATAAAAATTCACTAATTATGCATATTGTGCTTTCTCAATATCCTGTGTATTGTCCAGATAGATAAACCTAAATCTTGAGACCTACTATACTTTCATTCATTTCATTGTCTTCAATTTTGAAAGTTTAACAACTCGTCGTGTCAGTATTATTCCATGACTTGACGGCTTACTTTTAATTCTGCTGAATTTTGTTCTATTCATTGGAGCCAAATAAAGGAATCTGTTGTTAAATGTTCGAACTGTTGTCTCAACTATTCTGTTACATTCACCATATATTGAAAACATCATCTGCAGAATAACAAACTGCATGTGCAACATTAGTTTTAAACATGCCACTGCCTATCCTCTCATGAGATCCTGATTTTAGAGACGTGAAAATCGTCTCGTCGTTCCTATGATTTCTGTGGTAAAAACTTCATGTTAAATAAATATTAATTGCTTCAAATTTGAATAACTCAATTTTATATAATCTTAGAGAGTATAATTTTGGTGTGTAGTAAGGTCTTTCCTAACGCAAGATATCTACCAAATTTTATTAAAATAACTTTGTAATTTTCGGAGAAAAAAAAATTTTCGAAAAAAAAATTAAAATTTGAATAACTCAATTTTTTATAAACGTAGAAAATTGAATTTCAGTACGTAGTAAGACCTCTACCAAAAGAACATATATAGTAAATTTCATTAAAACTGCTTTGTTACTTTCGGAGAAAAAATTTTTTTTCGAAAGAAAACTCAAAATTTTTCCGGAAAACCCCGTCCGATTTTTCTGGCCAACGAACTCATCCAAGCCACTAATAAAATAAAACCACTTGCCAAGTTTCATCGAAATCAGTTAATTATTGTTTGAGTTATCAGACAGGTACATATATATATATATATATATATATATATATATATATATATATATATATATATATATATATATATATATATATATATATATATATATATATATATATATATATATATATATATATATATATATATATATATATATATATAAACATATAAAAATTGAAACTGACCCCGAATATGGGTTCTAGGGGTCCTAGTTCGCGCTCATTTGCAAAAATTTTTGCAAAGTCTCACCATCGATACCTCTCTATTGGTGAATTTTTTTAAATAAAAATTCACTAATTAGTGTAGAGTGTCAAATTATGTATTATCTTCCCCAAACTACGTTTAGATCATTACACTAGGCCTATAAAAAGTTAACAAATTGTTTTCAGATTTTCAGGCCTCACTTCATATTTGTGAACACTGTCTATTTTCAGGGATTGGCGTTTGCAATTGAAATTATTCATCAATAGCCTTTTAGTTTGAACGAAATCGAACATAAAGTATAGTGAAGGATTCCATAACATAAGAAAAAACTTCATCGTGTAAGTATGAATGGAGCTTTAGGCGCGGCCTTGTTGTGGTTTTGGACTCGATCGTGCATTTATTTCAATTATTATCTCTTTCGAAAACAAAAGATACCCCCTGAATAACCTGAATTCAAATTTCGCGCGTCTTTGAACCTTTGACCTTGAACCTGCTTTAGTTTTTATTGGATAAATCGTCTTCCAGAACAAGTCTGGTCTGTTTTAATTCTCACACGATTTGTCCGGTGGCAGTTCCTCTTCTCTGCCAGTGTTACAGGGTCTCTCCAAGGGTTGATTTGACCTGACCTGCTTAAGACATTTTTGTTCCCTGATTTTTTTTGCTTTGATAAGACCTTATAAAGATAGCCGGCCGGCATCTAAAGAAGAAAACCTAAAGACCCAATAATTCAACGTTAACCTTAAAAACTAAGCTGTTTGTTGCTTAGGTTCATATTTTCTTAGAATCATCTGTGGAACCACCTGAAGTTTATGACTAATACTTAGAAGTCAGACTTATTAATCTAACTGCTAGAAATCTTCCAAACCTAATCAAGAACCACCACACTTCTTTATTTGTAAGTAAAATAAACAAAGTTGGTATGAACTATTACTACATACCTGATACTTTTCTGTCGGGCCACACTCTTTGAAGAGTCGAGAGGTTCTAAATCTCCATTCTCATGCAATTTGTACTGCCCACTTTCTAAACAAGCCACTTTGGTAGTTGAAGTTTTCCATAAACCCAATGATTTTAGCATGAATCTGTAAGAAATATTTATTTTCATATCATAATTATTTTTATAACATATCTCGACTTTATGCAAATCATAAATCATAGAATAATCTGAACAAGAAATAAAACATTACCTGTGGAAAAATATAACTAGTAACAAAAGAAGATCCCATAATGCGTAGTTTTTTGTTCTTTCTATCCCTATAATTCCTGGCGCATCGTAAAATGGATTGGGATATATTGCATTACTTTTGTTCCAGTCAATTATGTTAAATTGGAACACACACTTTAATAAAACAATAATCTGAAAAGAAGAGAATATTTTAAATACCCCTGTATTACCAAGCAAGTATATAAGAAATCCAATAACATCTCTTTCTTTGATATACATACCCATTTGACAGAGTCAAAAATTTATATTGTAAGGGAAAATATTTATTTATTTATTTTTAGTGAATTTTCTTTAAAAAAAAATCACTAATGAGGAGATCCCGACTTTTAAATTTTCAAAAAAATTCTTCAAAGGAGCGCAAACTAGGACCCCCAAAACCCATATCCGGGGTCAGTTTCAATTTTTGTATGTTTGTTTCTACATACATACATACATACATATATATATATATATATATATATATATATATATATATATATATATATATATATATATATATATATATATATATATATATATATATATATATATATATATATATATATATATATATATATATATATATATATGTATATATGTATGTATCACACTGTTAACTCAAAAAATAAAGGGGCCAATTTTGATCAAATTTGGTGAGTAGCTTCCTTTTGCAAGTGGCTTGGATAAGTTTGTTAGCCAAGAAAATCGGGCCAGGTTTTCCCGGAAAATGTTGTGTTTTCTTCTTAAAAAAATTTATATCTCCGGAAATAACAAAGTAATGGCAACCAAATTTGGTATGCCTATTTGTATTATAAAGAGTGAACCATGTACCAAAATTTAAGTCTCTAAGTTTAAAGACAAAAAAATTACGGGCAGCTAAAGAAACATATTTTGGAGTTTTCCTCAAAACGTCAAACTCGCAATTTGAAATGTCAAAATTGCCAATGTTTAGGCAAAGAACGAGAAACAAATTCGGATTGTGAAAAGAAAATGTTGCAAGAAGAGTGTTCTGGTGATATGTGTAGAACACAGGCACAAGTTGTTAACCTATTTAATGAAAAACATCCAGATTTGCCAACACTAACCCAGGGAACTGTGCCTAAGATACATTCACAGCTTCGTGATTATGGACACGTTAAATCATTGCCTAAGAGACCCAGGTTTGTTGAAGAAGATGTAAAACTTAATATTTTATTGGCTTTTCAAGAAGAACCAACAACTTCTACCCGTCAAGTTGCACCTGAAAATGATGTTAGTCAAACAACAGTTATAAGGTGTCTCAAAAACGAAAAAATGCATCCGTATAAACTACAACACGTTCAAGAGTTGATTGACGGTGATTCTGATAGAAGACTGCAATTTTGTGAACAACTTCTGGACATGTTACACAGAAATGTTATTTCTTCTGCCGACTTTCTGTTTTCCGATGAAGCAACATTTCTTTTGAATGGCGATGTAAACAAGCAAAATTGCAGATACTGGGCTGCCGAAAACGCCCACTAGATGCGACAAACACACACTCAGCGTCCTCAGAAGTTGAACGTTTGGGCTGGTATCATTGGTGATCATGTAGTTGAACCTGTTTTTATAGAAAATCTAAACGGTCCAAGATATTTAGAAATGCTAAGAGAACAGATTGTCGCAATGTTAGCAGAATTGTATTCAAATGTTATGGAACCTAATATTCCTCATGAAAGGATATGGTTTCAACAAGACGGGGCACTTCCCCACTTTGCTCTTCAAGTACGGGAGTATTTACACAAAGTCTTTCCACAAAGATGGATTGGACAAACAGGTTTTGCAGAATGGCCCGCTAGATCACCAGATCTATTACACCTCTTGATTTCTTTTTATGGTGATGCCTTAAAAACATAGTGTATAAAATGCAACCTGCTGATTTAGATGATTTGAAAATTAAAATAACAACAGAAATGAATGAAACGTAACGCCTGACGTGTTGAACAGAGTTAGGAAAGAATTTCAGATTAGATTATTTCGTTGTGTGGAAGTGAATGGAGAACATTTTGGACATTTACTATAAGAAAGGAACGTTTTTATTAAGTTTATTTTCGAAATTTGAATTTCAGGGTAAACTGTTTAGTTTTAATATTCTGGTATTAAATTTCCACCCTGTATTGAAAACTGTAATATTAGACCAAACATATGTGTATCTACGCATTTAGAAAAATGTGATCCATCGAATTGTGATAAAAAAATGTAGGGTTGCTATTTTGAAAAAAATGGATACAGTGGTGGGGGTAAAATGGTGGGAGTTTAATTTTTTTAACTATGATTATAAGATAATGTTCGAAAAATTAAACTTCACATGTCTCAGTGTTTTCCACAAAAACTATTTTGCTGAGTAATGAATTTGATTCCATAAGTGTGTTTCACAATATATATATATATATATATATATATATATATATATATATATATATATATATATATATATATATATATATATATATATATATATATATATATATATATATATATATATATATATATATATATATTCATTAGCTAAAAAGATGCACAAAGTTATCTTTTTTACGTTAGTTACTATTCAATGAAAGGTCAGCCGTAACTTACTTCTGTGTATGCAATCAATGTCACCCAGAAGGTCTTGGAGGGTCTCGGAACGGTAAGTGTGCCCCAGAAGAAAACCATCATCGGTAAAGGCAATGACAAGAATGTGGCAGACTTGATTTGGTTCAGGAATACAAAGAAATAACACAGGAGCTCAGAACGGCTCATGATAGTGAACCATATCGCCAAGAGCAGCCTCACATAGGTGGGTTGATCATATGATGACATTTCCGTGTTGTCCAGCATATCAAGTTCCTCAATCGCAGAGTGGTGGCTACAAAAAACAGTTAACAAAATTATAAATTAGAAAAACATAGAAATACATATGTACACCGGAAAAGCACATTGAAGTGTCAGCAATAACATTGACAATGTAAGACTGTAGAATGTACAATAAAGAAGTTTTTGTGTTAGACAATCTCTTTTGTGTAGGCATACTTATGTACAAGTTTAATTTGTGTAGGGTATAATTATTATTTAGAAATATAATTTTAATATTTATTCTTACAAATAAATGAGTGAATGGAAATACATGTAAAATGTGACAATAAAAAAATACATAAAAATACCATTCTCAAAGGATGTAGGCATTCATAGTCCATGTTCACTAAACTAGCCAAGTTATCTGTGTTCATATGCCGTGACCTGTTGCTATATCTGCCTGATTTTTCGTTTATAGCTGCGGTAAACCTTCTTGGAGGCGAAACAATAAAAGTAATATTTTCTGTAAATGGTAGACTGAAGATCAACCCAGGCTTCAGGGGCCACTGCAAAATTCAGGGGATCGTGAAGGAGACCATGCTTGAAATGAGGTCAGACTTCGCGAGCCTGCGAAGTCTGCAGGGGAAACAACTTTACAGTGGAAATGCCCGACCGCGAGGCATGGCGAGAGGAGACGCTGGGCATACCACGGGACGCGCTTGTCTGGTCCACGGACGGATCCGGCGGGCAGCGTGGGACGGGGGCAGGTGTTTATTCGGAAGGACCGAGGGTAAGTCATGGTATTTCCCTCGGAGCCCATGCAACGGTCTTTCATGCCAAAATGTACGCCGTCCTGCACTGTGTGCGGGAGGAGGGGCTACACCAACAAGCGGATCCTCATAGCCACAGACAGCACTTAAGGCCCTAAGTAGCCCACGGGTAAATTCCTGGCTGGTGAGTGAGTGTCGAGACGAGACGAGCGACCTGACTGGGCAGAATGAGGTCACCCTCACCTGGGTGCCGGGTCACTCGGGGGTCAAAGGCAATGAAGAGAAGGTCAGCAGAACCATTTATGGGAGCAGAACCAGCTCTGGGCATGACAAAGAGCACTGCCAGGGGAGCCATTAAGTAGAAACCAACACAAGGTGTACTGGGCAGGCTGTCCAGGGCTCAGACATGGGAAGTCAATAATTGACGAACCCAGTTTAAAGAGAGCTATGGAGCTGCTAAATCTTAGCAGAGGACAGCTCAGAAACATAACAGGTCTCTTGACGAGACACATGGCCGTCAAGAAATACCTACATAAAATGGGGTGGTTCGAGGGGGACCTTGCATACAGACTCTGCGGAGAGGGGGAGGAATCAGCCCAGCACATCTTGTGTGAGTGTAAAGCTCTGGACCGCAAAAGACAACTGCTCTACGGTCAGTCTAGACCGGAGACAGAGCATTATAAAACTTCACCCTACCAATCGCTGTGCAGACTAGTTCAAGGCACAGTGATTTTGGAATGAGTGCAGTAAAAAGACTAAGGGCATGCACAATAAGCCATAGGTTGCAGTGCTATCGGGGCGGCAAAGCCGCGGACGAGCCCTGAGGGAGAAAAAAAATCTGTAACTTGAATCCAATTGAAATAAGATAATAATTATTGCCATTAGGACACGAATGTAGGTATGACTTGTCAATTTCTATAAAAGTCAATACAAGTTAAGAAAAACACAATAAAATGACAAACTAAGGACGGGACATAGTAACAAAATAATTAAACTAATACATTAAATTACACAAAAAAACTCAGCCACAGGATAAAAACAAGATGCTAGCAGATAGTGTCCAATATGCCTTCTAAATAAGCATTTTGATAAGTGTCTTCTAAGTTCCCAGTTAAAATATTATACAAGTTAACAACTACTACATTGGGAGAATTTAATAAGTGAAGATTGGAACCTGTGATGAGCACTGATAAGCACACTTGGCGAACCCAAATCACCACAACACATTAAAAAAATCTGACGACCGTTTCATTAACCAAGTTAGCGTCATCAGAGCATGAATAATTATAAATAACTTATATCTACAACTCTATTTATATTCTTCTACAGGTCACTAACGATTTGGAGAGGTTCAACAACACAATAATTAGCATATTTCGTTTGGCGGAAATATATGAATTATTTTATTACCTAACGGACTTGCTTCTGCCGGTATTTCTTGTAAAGTAATCTATCAGTAAACTACCCATAGGCGGCACAGCCAAGTACATACATTTTTTATTTCTACTATATTTAGCTATATATATATATATATATATATATATATATATATATATATATATATATATATATATATATATATATATATATATATATACTTTCAAAAGCGTTTAGCTGTCCTGGTTGTCTAATTTTTTTATTAATTACAGATTCTCCTTATTTACGTGGTGATTATTATCCCAAATATGTCGGGCAACGGAAGATCCATCTATGTTTACGAGAAAGGTTTGTTAAAGTATATATATATATATATATATATATATATATATATATATATATATATATATATATATATATATATATATATATATATATATATATATATATATATATATATATATATATATATATTGCAGACCCTTCAATTTATGTTATTCATTTTTAACAACTCTTCTAAATACATTGTTTCCAAGTATTCGCATGAAGCAAAAGTTAACGTATTTAGAAAAGTTGTTAAAAATGAATAACATTAATGAAAATGTTTGCAAAGAATATTTAACTTTAACAAACCTTGGTATTAAACAAAATATTTTTCAATTCAACAATGAGTTTTTTGAACACACCCAAGGCACGGCAACAGGCAACCCCCTATCACCATTTATTGCAGACTTTTCATCAGTAGATTTGAAACAGATCTTGCAAGTGAAAGTGAGTATTTTCCTAGAGTGTGTTTCGTTATGTGGATAATATTTTCGAAGTGTTTAACACAAAAATATGCAGAATAGAAGATTTTATTGCCAAATTAAACAATACATTTGATTCTATAAGATTTACCCACGAATTAGAAATTAATAATAAATTACCCTTTCTAGATGTACTAGTTATAAAAGATAAAGACACTTTAGAATTCGATGTTCATAGAAAGAAAACCACCGCTCTAATTTACATTCAGAATGACTCACATCATACGTACACACAAAAAATTGCCAGTCTGAATTTTTTAGTAAACAGGTTAATTAATTTTACTTTAAGCAAAAATAGATATACCAAAGAATTAGGGTTTATTAAGAACGTGGTCAAATATAACGGAGACACTGCTTGCCTAGTGGAGAAATTAATTAACAAACAGAAAATAAAGAAAATGTTTAGCAGAATCAACGACTTTTAGAAGTGAGAAAGCCGAAAAAAAATTTGTTTGCTTACCCTTTTGAACCACGAATCACGAGTGGTCTAGATAGCATTTAAAAAAAAGCCAATGTACAACTAACATTTTCGACAAAAAATACTCTAAGAAACTTGCTTGGCAACCCAAAAGACAAGGATAGAACCGCCAAAATGTCAGCAATTCATTAAATAAGTTGTAACGATTGTGATCTTAAATACGTCAGACAAAAAGATTTATTGAAATTAGATTGAAAGAACATTTAACACAACTAATATACGGTACTATAGATAGATCTTCCGTTGTCCAACATATTTGGGATAATAATCACCACGTTAATAAGGAGAATTTAAAATTAATAAAAATGTTACACAATCAGGACAGCTAAACGCTTTCAAAAGTGTATATATATATATATATATATATATATATATATATATATATATATATATATATATATATATATATATATATATATATATACCGAATGTTCCGAAAAAAGGGCCTGCTCCCATATCGCTGGACATTTTTGTGGCATCGAGTTGAAATTTACAGTGTTAAAATAAAATTTTCTGCTCTATCCAATAAAGCTAATGGGAACACCAGTCAGCTTGCGGTTTAACCAGAAGTCATCCCAACTTGGTTATTTCAAATAGAACACCCTGTATATTGTTACATATTTAAATACAGAGTTTCCTCCCAAATACACTCATACCAAGTTTCATGGGTTCATCTTAGACAACAACGGAGATATTTGAAAAAACCTTTCACCAAGGAAATAAAAGAAAAATAGTAATTAATGCAAAAGAACTTAAAACAAGAACTTTATTAAACATTATTATAAAAAAACATTAATAACAAAGCTATAAATATTGTTCGAAATGCAAAACGTTTTTATTAATGCACGTTTGACACCTTCTTAGTACACCTCGGGCTGCATTCAAAACCATTTGTGAACTAAGATTTTCGCAAGCGTTTCCTATTCTTGTTTTCAAGATGTCCACATTTTCCGGAACTGTGGTAAAAACTTTATTTTTTATATAATCCCAAAAAAAAAATCCAAAGGCGTGAGGTCCGGTGACCTCGCAAGCCATCGAATTGGCTCTTTAGTACCCATCGAATTCCCTTGGAACTGCTCGTTTAGGTATTCAACATTAATAGCAGCGTTATGCGCAGGTGCACCGTCTTGTTGAAAAATAATGCTGCGTAACTGAACCAGAGGGAATTCCTCAATATAATTTTCCATTAAGTTCAAAACCAGGTCATTATTTCTATCTGCGTTAAGTTGCCCATCAGTGAAAATAGAGCCGATAATCTTATTGCCAAGAATACCGCACCAAACATTTACTTTAAAACGTATTTGTACATTTCTTTCAATTACGTTTCTAGGATTTTCAGAGGCCCAATGAAAGTGATGATTTCGGTTGAACATTACGTTGTTCGAAAAAGTACATTCATCGGTCTATAAGATTTTTGTATAAAACAAAGGATCCTGTTGTTGTCTTTGTAAGAAATAGAATTCCAGTCTTCTAGGACCATCTTGCTCTTGCAATTGTTGTGCTGGGGAATCTTAATAGGCTCTTTTATGATGTTATTTGAGAATACGATGAACAGTAGTCGCTGCTATACCAGTATTAAATGAAATTTCTCTCACCGAAGTTCTAGGATTTTCTTCTAGACACAATAATACATTAAGTTCAAAGTCGGGTTTATTTATTGCATATTGGCGCTTCACCTTTACGAAGGATCCAGTTTGCCTTAAAGCCTACTCAAGTTTGCTAAATATGCTTCTGTTGGGAAGTCGCCTTGCACCAGATTGATCTCTATACAAACGCAGCGCATGATAGCTATTTCTTCCCGATCGTAAATACACATTATACAATTTTCTCCTCCAAGGTAAACATATTTCATTTACATAAAAAATACTATACTTATAACTATCATAAAATAATCACATTAATCAATAATAACGTGCACACAATTACATATTGGAACTGTAAAATTTAAATCGTATAAATATGTTTGTTGTTTAATCTGCATAGGTGCCTATATCTAGAAATGTTTTTTTCAAATATCTCCGTTGTTATCTAAGAAGAACCCATGAAACTTGGTAGGAGTGTATTTGGGATTAAACGCTGTATTTAAATATGTAACAATATACAGGGTGTTCCATTTGAAATAAACAAGTTCGGATGATTTCCGGTTAAATCGGAAGCTGACTGGTGTTCCCATTAGCTTTATTGGATAGAGCAGAAAATTTTATTTTAACACTGTAAATTTCAACTGGATGGCACAAAAATGTCCAGAGATATGGGAGCACGCCCTTTTTTCGGAACAGACAGTATATATATATATATATATATATATATATATATATATATATATATATATATATATATATATATATATATATATATATATATAGTATGTAATAATAAAGTGTATGAACTTGGCTCCGCCGCCTACTAATAGATTGCTGTAAAGCAAAGAAGTAAGAAATACCGACAGAAGCACTTCCGATAGATGATAAAAGAATTCAGATATTTCTGCCAAACAAAATATGTTAATTTTTGTGTCGTTGAACCTCCCTCAATCGTTAGTGACCGACTACCTGCAGAAGAATATAAATAGAGTTGTAGCTATAAGATATTTAGAATTAATCATCCTCCGATGACGCTAACTTGGTTAGTGAAACGATCGTCAGGTTTTTTTAAATGTGTTGTGGTGATATTTGGGTTCTCCAAGTGTGCCTATTGGGAGAATTGCCAGAAATGGTAAGTTAACAAGGCCATACATAAAGAAATTGTTTATTAGTAACATATGAAACAATATTACTATTATGTGGTAGACTACCTCTTCTATAATGTATACCTACTTGTGACAGAGTAGATTAGAATTCCAAGATCTCTGAAAAGCTTCCTACATGAAGGAGGTGTGTCAGCATCAATGGAGTATTTTCTTATAGCATAAAAATAATGGCACAGAATATGAAGGACTCTCCACACAATGCCCGAGTTCACCAGGCGACAACAATTGCCAACAGTTGAATGACAAATGTCAACAAAGGTTGACACAACAAATAAACTGTTGGGCCTGGTGAACCCTGCCAATAACACTCTAACAAAGCCTACTTTGCACTTCTTCACTGTGTTTTCAAATAAGTTAAATACAGTGTGGTGCAAACGATAGTGTATTCTTAGAGCTAACCCTCCAAAAATATGTCTGGTTAATAGAGGTGTGTGAAGCTTCGAAATTTCGAACCGTACCCGAACTCGAACCGAAGCTTCGGTTCAAAAATATGTTCGCACTAGCGATGTTGAAGTAGTTCGAAGTTTGAAATATGTAATTCTCCAAAATAGTTCGAAGTTCGTTGCTCAAAAATACTTCGAAATTAAACTTTACAGGCATTGAATGCTGCCAAAGGTAGCGAAGTTGCGGCCCCTTTAACTCGGTAGCGGCGCTTTAAACTCATTATCGGTCTCATTGAGTCGATAGTGTCATTTCAGGAAATTTCACTAATGCATATTTTTGACAGTTGGTGGGACACATTGAGACACGACGGAGCCATTTAGCAATCATTGAATTATTTTTCTTATATATCCTAGCCTCCCAACACCTTTTTCAGTAACAACATTATGAGGCGGCGTTCGAAGGGCATCGGTAACGTAAATTTTCAAGATTTATGAGGATAATTGCAGATTGCCTTTGGAAAACACTGGTTTCAACATGCTTTATCTCACAATGAGCCAAAACAGTTACATTCATCAGGAGACAAGTTCGGGACGCAGCAAGTGCGTTATGGTAGTGAATTTTCATAAGAATAATATATAATATATTAAGTTCAAATTTTAAGTGGTTATTTTATACCTATCATGCTCACTTTGAATCCTCTCTTGTTTGATAAAACTGCCTAGCCAATGCCAAACAACAACATATTCATAATTGAGCTTATCTATAGATCTAAAAATCTAAAAAAAGTTTCAAATATTTTTTATTTTTGTATTTTTGATTTAACCATGACCCATTTCCACAATGATCAGCACCGGAAGGCATTTTCACCCAATCAACCTGCCAATTTGTCGAACCCTTCCTTTTTGTAAAAAGAAAGGGAATCTTTTACATATCAAATATTGTATGTTACAATATTTCTAAATTTGGTATTTAAGGAAATGATATATGAACACAACAATTTTGAGTAGTTCGATGTTCGATTCTGAATTTATAAGAAGTTCGAAGTTCGACTGTGAACTTTAGACATACTATTTCAAAGGTTCAAAGTTCGAGGCAACATATTTGCTTGGGTTCGTTCATAGTTCGGTTCGAACAAAACATGGGTTCGCACACCTCTACTGGTTAACCATGTCAACTGCCTTAACTCCACAGCCAATAAAATATCTTCCATATTTAGGGTTACCCCCACCCCCTCACTCTCTTTGCATTTAGGTAAAGAGAGATAAATCTGCAAATCATCCTGAAAACAGTACAAGAAAGCCATTTGTTTTTATTGCCAGAAAACATACGAATTAGTTATAAACAATAAGGGTTGAATCATCACAATATCAAATCATTTTCTGTCCGATTTTACTTGCATTAAATCATCTATAAATAGCAGGAAAATAATGGGATTGACAATGGATCCCTGCAGAATCCCAAGCATAATATTTATTGAAGACAATATACAAGTTGCCTGACAATGATCTCCACAAATCAAGGACACATTTCGTTTTCTGTTACACAAATATTATGTAAACTATTTCAAAGAAATACCTTTAAAGCCATAATTGAAGGCTTTATTAAGGTCACAAAAAAGGCTGATAATAGTACTTTACCTGACATCAACAACCTTCAAATAAAATTTAAAAAACAGTAGCTATAAGCAAAACATCAGGTAGAAATATCTTTACAGCTTATAAAACGAGCAAACTCAGGTAGTTTAAATAGTAATTAACAAGTATCAGTGTCGAAAAAAAACGTGCAAGGAAAATAAATAAGATAAAACTTGTTAGATCCTGGGTTATGAAATATATGCAAAAACGGTATATTTTTTGTTGTTTTTTTCAGTGAAAACTCTTTAAAGTAATCTCAGATCTAATCATTTATATTAAAGAGACCATTTTAAATCATTGAAAATCCAGAGTGAATAATATAAACGCACCAAATAAAATAAAAGAAAAAAGTTTTCTAAAAGATTAAATGAAAATTGTAAAAATGTAAAGTGAACATTTTTATTTTCTGCTCAGACAGGATTCAAATTTGACATATCGATATCTTGTCAATTTTACCCATTTTCAGATGCCATCGTCAGTGTTTCTTAAAATTCCTGGCAAACCGGGGATCACATGACAGGTGTCAAGATGAATTTTTTGGTTGTCAGACATGCCAAAATGAACCCTCTATAGAGTTTAAAAAAATATCAATTGTACAAAATTTTCCCATCTGTGGCCCCAACGAATATATATATATATATATATATATATATATATATATATATATATATATATATATATATATATATATATATATATATATATATATATATATATATATAAGCATGCGTCGGTCCATAGGTACTAAACCGTTGTACTTGAAAAAAAAATTCTCATTGAAACTTATAACGTGTGATCTTTGCTACACCCCAAAATTATTTTTAAGCATACAGGGTGTACAAAAAAAGATTAATACTAAAAACTATGTTTTCCTTAAATGGAATACTATAGTTTTTTATGTGGTAAATGCAGCTTCTGTAGGTTATATATTCAGCTGACAATTTTTAAGATTGTCAAATTCAGTGTTGCCGAGTTATTAATTTTTCTTAAACAATTTAGTCAAAAACATACTTTCTTCAAACTGTTATATCTGTGCTACTGTTCGTTAGTGGCCCTGAAAATTGTATGTGCAATCTAATATTGGCCTAGTTTATCCTGAACTGTTTTTACATTTGGATTCGTTCATACAGGGTGTTCAAAATTTCTCTTCAAACATCCCTACATTCACCTTCATTTTAATTGAATTTCTTAAATGCAACACCCTGTATATTTTGCCGTTAAAAAGCTTACAGTGTGCTCATTCAGGAAATACAATGTTTGCCGTATCTATCTCAACCTACTTTTGAGATATTAAGCTTGTTTCAAAAATTTACACAGAACATAAGAAAAATCACAGGCGGCACGGCACAAGGAATCGAAGCAGTTGCTGCTCGTTGACATGATCGTGTTATTTCTTTTTGTATCGCAAATTTATATAATATTTATTGAAATAATGATAAAAACATTTAGAATAAAAGATTATTAAACGTAACATAATTAATGTAATTAAAAATTAAATTACTTCATCAAAACTTCAAATACTCTACCATTTTGTTGTAGACACATATTGAACCTGCCTGTTAAAAATTTATTTACATTTCATAACATCAAGGGAGTAACTGAATCAAATCCTTCTCTTATTCTTTCTCGCATGTTTGCTGTCATTGTGAGGGGTGTTTTGTAGACCAGATCTTTAATGTATCCCCATAAGAAAAAATCCAGTTTTGTTAGATCTGGTGACCTTGGAGGCCACGGAAAATAGGTCCTTCTCTTCCGATCCAACGGCCTGTAAATTTTGCGTCCAGCGTATTTCGGACTCCAATGCTGAAATGTGCAGGCACCCCATCTAGCTGGAACCACATCCTTCTTAACAGATGTAATGGTATATTTTCCAGCAGATCATCAAGATCTTCGTCTAAAAAACGTTGTAAAATATTGCCATTGAGGTGTCCATCAAAAAAAAAGCGGCCCTATTATGTGGTCTCCAATTATTCTTCCCCATACATTTACACTCCACCTATGTTGCTGGTCAACAGTTCTCACAAAATGTGGATTGGCATCAGCGTAGAAATGTACATTAGGCTTGTTTACAAGACCACTGTTTTGGAATGTCGCCTCATCGGTGAACAATACATTATTCCAAAATCGTTCCTCTTCTCCAATTCGAGCAAGACCCCAATTACAAAATGTATCCTATTTTTGAAGTCTTGCCTATTAAGTATTTGAGTGAGTTGCACACGATATGGATGGAACCTATTCTTACTTAACATTCTTTTCACAGAAGTTTGATCTAAGATCAACATATTACTTGTGTCTGCTGTATTTCTATGTGGGTCTTCAACAACAGATGCGACAACATTAAATTCATTCTCTTCGTTTAGCACCGGTTTGATTCGTTCATGCTTCTCATACTTAGCTGTCCCCGTCCGGTAAAATCTATTTTTTAGTCTTTGAAATGATCTTTCAGGAAATCTCTCAGCGTGCACTCTGGATGCCAAAAGACAATTCTTTAAGCATTCTCCAAGGACATAAATCATTGCATTTAATTCTTCAAACATGTACTTCATTTTTATTACAAAATACTCCTTATTAAAATAGCAAATGCACAAGATGTCGGCAAATGTCACAAGATTATACAAATAATTAGTTACAGGTAATAATTAGTTACATATAAATCATTTTAATTGACTGCTGAAACATATACTTCATTTTCGTTACAAAATACCCCTTATTAAAAAAGATATTATACACCAGATGTCACCAAATGTCACAAGATTGTACAAATAATTAGTTACGTTGTTATGTCAACGAGTAGCAATTGCTTCGATTCCTTGTGCCGTGCCGCCCGTGATTTTTCTTATGTTCTGTGTAAATTTTTGAAACAAGCTTAATATCTCAGAAGTAGGTAGATGAGATAGATACGGTAAACATAATATTTTCTGAATGAGCACACTTTAAGCTTTCTAACGGCAAAATAATATACAGGGTGTTGTATTTAAGAAATTCAATTAAAATGAAGGTGAATTTAGGGATGTTTGAAGAGAAATTTTGAACACCCTGTATGAACGAATCCAAATCTAAAGACAGTTCAGGATGAACTAGACCCACATTAGATTGCACGCAAAATTTTTAGGGTAACTAACAAACAGTGGCAGAAATATAAGAGTTTGAAGAAAGTATGTTTTTGACTAAATTTTTTAAGAAAAATTAATAACTTGGCAACACTGGATTTGACAATCTTACAAATTTTTAGCTGAATATATAACTCATTGATTGTTGTTGCCCTTACTTGGTGAAACTTGTCCATACTGCATACAGACTTGGAGAATACTTCTCTGGCTTCACTGTTGGTTTTTAGTGGTGAAGGACGTAGCTAGCGCGTGAGCTAACTGGAGCAAGTGGCCCTTCGAATTCTGGAAGTTCTAGGATGTTCTTCAATGCTTCTGTGACTATAGTTTCGCTGCTTGACAGCATTTTCAGAAAATGTTGTAGGTTGTAGCAAAAATCACACGTTATAAGTTTCATTGAGAATTTTTTTATCAAGTGCAACAGTTTAGTAACTATGGACCGACACGTGCTTATTGGACAACCCTGTATATATATATATATATATATATATATATATATATATATATATATATATATATATATATATATATATATATATATATATATATATATATATATATATATATATATATATATATAGGGTGTACCAGGGAAAGTCTGGGGTTAGTGGATACTAATACATATCAATTTAACCACCATGTATGTTATGCGATTCTTTGTAGTTTTCAAGATATGATTACTTTTCTTTTAATTTCAGATTTTCTTTTCTTGATGGTTATAGTTATAAAAAATCTAAGTAGTGTCCCTTTGAGTTTTCCTTTGTCACTAATATTGCCAGAATGTGTACTCTTCTGTAAAAATATTTTAAAAAATATATACAATTTCGAACTCCTAATAGCTCACAATTTGATCATAAGTTTGAGTTGTCAAACTGACAGATACGTATGTCTTGTTTTTTATCACTTTTACTGTTTCTCTTAGCATATATATATATATATATATATATATATATATATATATATATATATATATATATATATATATATATATATATATATATATATATATATATATATATATATATATATATATATATATATATATATATATATATGCTGTCCATTACAAAAGGTTGCACCGGGTTGTCCTGAGAACTGCTGAGAATACCGAAAAACCCAAAAACACGTCGATATTGAGGAGGACAGTTATTTTAACCCAAACAGAACCCCCTAGTGGGGCTGAGTTTCACCCCCTTAATTAATAAGTAGGGTAGGTCGAGTGGAATCTTTTTGGAAAGCAGTTTTGATTCTCTATTCAAAGCAGCAATTTTAAAGTCTACCGAGTAGTTTTTGTTTTTTAGATATTTGCTTTCAAAACTTCAAAATAAAACATATAAAATAATAGCCGCCTTAAACACAAAGCTGACACAATTATGTTTAGACATTTTCTTTTGAAATTTTGAAAGCAAATATCGAAAAAACGAACCTACCTTCCCTATTCAAATTAATGATGCAAATTCTGTTAGGATTCAAAAGGGCCCCTCTCACAAGCAAAATCGACGTGGTTTGGGGTTTTTCGAAATTATCAGCCATTCTCGGCAAAACCTTGTAATGGACACCATTTGTATGACTAACAACCAAAACACTTGTTTGCTGCTTCGTTTAAATATTCTACATAATACCTCTCTGTAAAGAAAACTTGAAACATTGCATTTTCCAGTATTTCCTCCAAAAGAGTAGATTCTATAAATGTGCTTATATCTTTTGTTTCTGTGGGCTCTGGCGTTTCCATGGATCTGCTTCTTAGACTTCAGGAAGTTACAGGAACAGGACATGGAATGGAATTAACGTTTACTTAGTATCATAAAAAAAGCGACTACATTTCCCACAAAGCTGTACTTCAAATTTAAAATGTATATGTACACCATGTCCAGGAAACTGAGAGATGGAATGATGGTTAAAAGAGGGAAAACCTGCGCAATAATGAGAGCTATAAACAGCGTTTCCAGAATTAAATTACGGGTTTCCCTTGAGAATTTCGTAAAAAGTGCTTTTTTTTGAATTTCGGTTTTTATTTATTTCTGAAGTTATTTCAAGCGATATCAAGAAACGGAAAGTACTCTCTAATGGCACTTTTTTAAGCTATTCAAGCTTGCATTCATACATTTTCATTTCAACGTTTTGTTTCCAAAAAAATGTCATCAACCTTCAAAAGAGCTTTTTGGTGAGTTAGGTTCATTTTTTAGTAGTAGGCGTTTAAAAAAGACAGTTATATCTATTTAGGCTAAACTAATAATATAACTGAAACACAACAATTATTACAATAAATGTTCAGATAGGTTATGGTTATTCTCCAAGCATAGGTAGGCTCTTCTTAAAGTTGAATCTAAAACTCTAGAAAGTATACATTGGGTAATTGTGTTGAACACTGCTGTAACTGTCCTCAAAACTTGATCTTCCATTTCTAAATGGTAGATATAAATTTGCTATTTCAAGTAGCCCGCAAAGAAAAAAATACAATAGGGTTAAGTCTGGTGATGGGGGTCGCAAATAGAACGAGTAGTGAGGAAGGGAGTAGCGACCTTCTGGCAGCTGCGTCGTGTGATAGGGAGGACCTGGGGACTTAATCCTCGGATCCTTCATTGGATCTACACTGCGATCGTCAGGCCGAGAATCCTCTATGGGGCGTTGGTCTGGTGGTGTGGTGTGAACCAAACTACCAGCAGGAAGCTGGCCAAACTCCAAAGGCTGGCAATCCTGGGTATCACAGGCGCTATGAGGACGACACCCTCAGCCGCGCTAGAAGTCCTGTTGATGCTGCCACCACTTCCCATCTGTATCAGAAGGGTGGCTATGGCGTCGCATCTTAGAATGCGGGACTCAGGAAACTGGTGCGGAGAGGGAGCAGTAATAGGGCATGCAAGAGTTGCCAAGGAGGTGGAAAAGGAAATTCCGATTTCCGCCATAAAGGTGCGGGATGCCGAGGACGATATTAGGTTGACTAGGCCATACACCCTCAGGATCCCCACTAGGGATCAGTGAAGGGAAAATGAGGTTGCATTCCAGCCTGCAAGCCTGGTCTGTTTCACCGACGGATCGCGGCAGGAGGACCAACAATCTTGGCGCATATACCACGGCATTTGAAACAGAGGTGTATGCTATCCAGTCTGTGGCCAATAAACATGATGTGAAGAGGAGTCCGGAGAAATGTGTGTACATCTGCTCGGATAGCCAGGCGGTCCTCCTGGCAGTCTGCGCGGCCAGGATCAGGTCAACACTGGTTCAGGAGTGCACTGACGCCCTCGGAGGGCTAGCCAGGACGAAGGAGGTGCAACTGGTGTGGGTTCCGGGACACTGTGGCGTAGCGGGGAATGAGGTAGCGAATAATCTCGCAAGACTCGGTTCCCGGCGGCCGTACTGTGGCCCGGAGCCTGCGATAGGCATAAGTAGGAAGACAGTCTCTGTCGCCTTAGACAGGTGGAACGAGGAAGCAATGGAGAGGCACTGGGGGTCGGTTGGTGGCTGCAGACAGGCGAGGGACTTCGTGGAGGGGCCTGCCAGAGATAAAGCTGTCTGGCTACTCGAAAGGAGTCGACCTACGCTTCGCTGCATCCTTGGGGTGCTGACAGGCCACTGCGCCCTTAGAAGACACCTCACATTGATAGGTGTAGAGAGGGATCCCATTTGCCAGGAATGCGGCGAGGATGAAGAAACGTCCTACCACTACCTGTGTGAATGCGAGGCTTTTGGGAGTCTTCGAGCAGAATTCTTCAGATCGAGGACTCTGCAGAGGAATCAAGTAAGTACCGTCCAATTGAAGACCGTCACGGCCTTCATCTCGAGGTCGAGGCGGTTTGGCGATGGAACCGAGGAAGAGTAGAGCATGGTTGCTGGGGTTGGAAAAAAGGGCCCATTGTGGCCTACTTGCTTGGCGTTGGCCTCCCCACCACTGCTACTACTAAGTCTGGTGATTGTCCCTGGATATTGTTGGGAAAAGTACGCTCGAATTTGCCTAGCATTGTGTGATGGAGCACCATCTTGTTGAAACTACAAATTATCTAATCTATGTAGGGGCCGATTTATCAAGAATATCTTTCTAAGGGATTCTGTAACCAATTCATGTAACTTTTTGCTGCCAAGAAGTTGTGGTAAATGTCCCAATATTCATGTGCCTAAAATTTTGCGCCACATGTTAAAACCAAATCAGTCTTGTTGTATAGATTCCTTTTTCAATCGTAGGTTCTCTTGTGCCCAGTAGTGTTCCACCTATTCAAAATGCCGTTGTTAATTACCATGTTTTCCTGACCAAATTAATTTAATTGCGAAATCAAGGTCGATTTGACATTGCCTAGTATGCCATTCACAAAAAGTCCTCCTCCGAATTTCATCTCCAGGTCGAAGTCCTTGACAAATTTTAAATTTGTAAGGTTTGAACTTATTTCCTTTTAAAATAAATTAAGATGTAGACTTGGTACCCCAGTTAGATTTTCAATTTGTCTTGTGGACACTTCCGTGTTTCCAATAACAGCTTTAATGACTTGATATTCCTTTTCTTCATTGGATGACTTTTTTCTGCTCTTAGAAGATTTCTTAAAAGATCCATACTACCTGAGGTTGAAAGCTAGACGTCTGAAGATTGTTCAATTGGGTTGTCTTTGCACAGGCTATTTATCGCTGTACATATTTTCACACAGTTGTTATTACACAAGATATAACAAGATAGCGTATCAAATTTTTCTACATGTGTATAATTATCCCCTGGCATTACAAAACACTATCGAAATTAATAAAATATTCAAAACAACTCTAAACTCAAACCAAATACAGTGTTTATTGTATATCGAAACTGTCTCTCTAGATGCCTACTAAGTGAGTGAAGATTGGAACCTGTGATGAGCACTGCTAAGTAAAATTTGGAGAACCTAATTCATCACAATACAGTTTTTAGACCTGCCGAACGTTTCGCTAACAAAGTTAGCATCATTGGAGGGTTAGTTTATTCATCCCTCTGATGACGCTAACTTTGTTAGCGAAACGATCGTCAGGTCGAAAAACTGCATTGTGATGAACTGGGATCTCCAAATTGTACTTATAGATGCCTACTAGTAAAAGATGAACCATATTCACCAAAAAGGCTGCAACGAACCTTATTGTGTCATAAATCGTTGAAGTGGCTATGAAAAATGGTATCTTATACTTGGTGTATTTTTGTTTCCGGTCATTAAAAAAAATAAAGTTGATAATAATTTCTTGAAAACAAAAGGTTGAAATGCAAGTGCATGAATGTAAGCTTAAAGAGCTTGAAAAAGTACCATGAGAAAGTACTTTTGGTTTCTATCTCTTCAAATAACTTCAAAAATAAAAATCTCTGGACGCAGCAAGTGCGTTATGGTAGCGAATTTTCTTTAAAATATTTTTAATAGCAAATGTCTTTCTTGATCAAAGTAGGCATCAAACTTGGTTGCCTATATAGTAGAAACAATGTACCATATTTCATCGAAATAAATTTATTGTTTATAAATATATAAACATTTTTCAAAAGTCTAGATGTAGCAAATGTGTTATGGAAGGGAATTTCCATTAAAATGTTTTTAATAGCAAATGCGAGCAGACATCAATCTGATTACCGGTATAGCCTATGTAGTAGAAACAATGTACTATATTTTATCGACATTACTTATGGTTTGAAAATATACAAAAATTTTCTGAAAATAAACTTAAATGTTGGTTTCATAACCAAGAAAGCTTATCTTAATAGCAAATTGAGTTATTGAAATTTGAAGGATTTAATGAAAATTCGGTAAATTTGCAGATTAGCGCCCGAACGCTTTTCAAAAAATTGTTTTCAGATATATTACTAGGACCCCACCTGGATGCACAAACCACAAGAAAAATTTCTTGTTCACACCCCCCAAGGAAGTTACGGGACTGGGAGTGAATAGGGGTGCTGGGCGAGGTAGGTAGTAAAAAGGAAATATGAGTAGAAAAAGCAAAGAAAACTGCTTGAAAGCTGTCTATTTGAAGCCATATCCCCATTAAACCCCGCCGACCTCGCACAGCACCCCTATTCGCCCCCAGGTCACGTAAATTCCTTGAGGGGTATGAACAAGAAGTTTTTCTTGTGGCTTATGCAACGAGGGTGGTTGTATGATGCACACGAGGGGGGAATGGAAATGCCTACGAAGCAGGACCCCCCCCCGCTTTGACTTGCGGTAGGGTTGGGGGTGGTTGCTTATCGTCGTGGGGATTTTCCTTCCCCCTTTCGCGTGCATAGAACCACCCACGTTGCATAAACCACAAGAAAAATTTCTTGTTCATACCCACCAAGGAAGTTACGGCACCTGCGGGAATAGGGGTGCTGTGCAGGGTAGGCAGGGTTTAAGGGGGATATGGCTTCAAGATGTGAAAAAGACAACTTTCAAGCCCGTTTTATTCGCATTTTCTGCTGATATTTCCTTTTTACTACCTACCCCGCCCAGCACCCCTATTCACTCCTGGTCCTGTAACTTCCTTGGAGGGTGTGAACATTAAATTTTTCTTGGGGTTTGTGGATCCAGGGGGGTCTAGGCAGGTTTCTGAAAATAGTTTTTTTAAAAGCGTTCGGGAGCTAATCTGCAAATTTACCGAAAATTCGCTACCAAAACGCACTTACTGCGTCCAGATTTTTGTCTTATAAACGCATCATATTTCGATAAAAAATGCAAAAATGCATTAACAAATTTGTTCCACGAAAATTAGCGAAAAAAATTATAGACCGTTAAACCATAAACTTCACTAAACCTATTACTAGATATCCAAAAAGACCTTAACTTAACTAAACTGACAGCCAAAGTATCAAAGAAATGAATATTTTGTAAATATTTTAAACATTTTCTTTTCACAATCGGTATTTCTTTCACGTTCTTTGCCTAAACATTGCCAATTTTGACTTTTAAAATTGCAAGTTTGACGTTTTGAGGAAAACTCCAATATTTGTTTCTTTAACTGCCCATAACTTCTTTGTCTTTGAAGCTAGAGACCTAAATTTTGGTACACACAGTTCACTCTTTATAATACAAACACGCATACCAAATTTGGTTGCCCTTACTTTGTTATTTACGGAAATATGAATTTTTTTTTGACAGAAAACACAAAATTTTCCGGGAAAACGTGGTCCCATTTTCCTGGCTAACGAACTTATATATATATATATATATATATATATATATATATATATATATATATATATATATATATATATATATATATATATATATATATATATAAACACAGATCTCCTCATTAGCGAATTTTTTTTAAAAATATTCGTTAATACAAACGAAAACCCAAAAAAGCACCTTTTTCGAAATATCTGAAAAATGGTAAACAGTAATTCAATTCTGGAAACGCTGTTTATGAGCCCTTACCATTCGCAAGTTTTCCCGAATTTAACCATCATTCCATCTCTCACGGTTTATGAGATCACCATGCAGTGCATCCTTGTATTGAACATGGTATATATATATATATATATATATATATATATATATATATATATATATATATATATATATATATATATATATATATATATATATATATATATATAAATTACTCTGATTATAATACCTGGCTCTTAAATCAACCTGAAAGGCTGTTCTAGACAAAATTTCATCAAAAACTGCATTTATTTCTTCTTTGGATGCTTCTGAAGCACTTCTACTGCTGTAATATTGGAAAATGTCATGGATTATAAGGAGAGGTTACCTACAGAATGATAATATTTGCAGTACCTTGCTCTCAAGTTAGTTTCGATTAGTACATCACTCAGCAGTTCATCGATGATTATTCTCATTTGTTTTTCTTGCTTTGAAGAACTGAAGGATTGTAAAATGTAAGAGGTTATAACGAAGGATTATTATAAATAATTACAGCATTTGGAATATGATTACCTTTTTTGCACAGATTGTCTATGATCAAACATTCTTTTTCGTATATAATCAATAAACGATTCTTCAGATGCATCATCAAGGGTAGTTTCGGCTTGTAATAATAGTCTGAAAGGACAAGGATAGGTTAAGGTTAGGATAGTCTAACTAAAAGCTTTCTAATATTTACCCTATAGTGAACTCTATACTAACTGGAAGGAGGGCGCATGTAGACGAAAGTGAACACGGCTGGTCCGACTTGCCAGAAAGAATAGGATGCTAAGTTCCTATACGCTACTCTTTTCTATCACGTACTGTGTGAGCGTGTGGTAGTGTACAGTATATAGTTATTATTTATTTAACAACAATCGTGTTGTCTTTGTGTGACGTAAATTTAATAATGGGGAAGTACTGCGGGGAAGAAAAAATACTGTGTAAGGCAGTCACGACCCTAGCCGTCACTAAGCGGCTATATGGGAAAACGTGGGGACTAACACCTAGTATGGACCACTGGCTGTGCACAAGGGTGGTCAGGTCAGGTCAGGTCAAGTCGCCCTGGCTGGGCAGAATGAGGTCACCCTCATCTGGGTGCCAGGTCACTTGGGGGTCAAAGGCAATGAAGAAGCTGACAGTCCTGCGAAGAGAGGGTCAGTAGAACCATTCATGGGACCAGAACCGGTTCTGGGCGTGACGAGGAGAACTGCCAGGGGAGCCATTAAGTCCTGGGTCAGAAATTAACATAAGGTGTACTGGGCAAACTGTCCAGGGCTCAGACATGGGAAGTCAGTAACTGAGGAACCCAGTTCAAAGAGAGGTGTGGAGCTGCTAAATCTTAGCAGAGGACAGCTCAGGAAATGGGTCTCTTTGTGTGTCTTTTTAAAGTCGCCTAATCAGACCCCTAAAGCACGAAACGTGTGTCCCTGTGTATCCCAATTTAGAATAGTAAGAATATGTGTGTATATGTATGTCTGTATAATAAAATATATTAAAAAGCTAATGATCTGTCCAAGTCAACCCACTTTCAATAGGAATACAGTTGATGTAACTAACGTTAGGAGCGGGGAAGGGTGTGCCAATGACAAATAGCCATAGGCATCTAAATTCGAGATTAAAAAAAGTATTTTGTAATATAAGTCTTATTTATGTACATTCATGGGTTAATATTTTAGTTACTTAATCCAATAATTCACTCATTATTAGAAGTTTTAATACCTACCAACCTTAACAAGAAGAAAAACAATATTAATGACGAAATGAAAAATTAAATTTAAAAAATTGAAATAATAGAAAACACATTTTTTCCATGTTATGTTGGCTTTAGACGTGTTCGTTTAGCCACAGTCTAGAAAAAAGATAAAAACAAAGGATATTTACGAAGTTTGAGTGGGCTAATTTGCAGAATAAAATATACTTTACAATTATAATAGATACATACAGGCTAAAGAGTTTAAAACTATACAACTTTCCTAATACCATCTTATTATAAACAACAATTAAATACGGTGTAGATAGAAGTGGTTAATTATTAATTATAAATATAATAAGAGAAATATATTGAGTAGATAGATATGTGTAAGCAGTTAAATAGCCATGCAATAAGCAAGCTTGGTCCACAACACCTGAGCAGTGCAGGTTTACCTTGATGATAACGAGGTGTCTAGTCCACGTTCCAGACTGGGAGCCAGTATGCGTATTTCGGGAATGGTGAGTACACTCGCCTTGCGCCTACAGCCAACACACAGCCACTACACTACTGTCATTCCGACAGTCTCGTTCAGAATGCAACAGCGCTTTTATTATAAAGCGCATTCATATTGGACAACCATTGACAAAAAACTTAGGTACTTTCGCGAAAAGAAAACATTACTACATATATTCATATCTAATATTATTTCAAATTTAATTGTATTACAAATTGTTGATTGAACAGCAAAAGTCAATTGCAATTCAGGTACGGTTTAATAAAAGTATGGGCCTGCAAATTGCGTAACTTTGTTGTAGCATCATTGTAGGCTATTTGCTTATTGCCGATAATCTATCTCGTTGTTTTGCTAACAATATAATTTTACTTCTGTATCTGAAGAAGCTAACTTGATTATCATTATTGTTGTTATACATTTTAATTATTATATACTTAGACTTAGTATAGTATACAGTGAACGTATAAAGACAGTGTGGTCATATGTTTATCAGAGTGTTGATTGGTCAACGATCACGTGGCATGTTTCATTTTTATTTGTACAGAGCGTTATGGGAGAAACGGGGAAATCAAAGCATTTCTGTGTTAATCAATGCATTTGTAAGAAAGAATGGACAGCGGTCACAAGTAACAATGATGAAGGAATGACTCATGTGTCATTTCATTGTCGTAGTGTCTTTTTTAATTAGAAAATGTAAATTAAAGTCTGGTTGTTGATTCCCGCAAAATTTCAAATCGGCTGTCAATGGTCATATGAGTTTGAGAGTTTACATCACCTGTGAAGTAATTAGTATAAGGAATACTGGCAGAATTCTTGCATATTGAGTGGATAAATGTATGCGATTGTGAATGTTGGAGAGAACATCGATTGAAGTTTTGTTGTGGTACTTTTTGAGCTTAGAATCGTTCATCAGTGCTCCATAATTATTCATTTGATTGATTACATGCTCAAAATCGAAAACCTATTCAATTATATGAAGTATAAAGAAGTCAGGTTCATTTCGTTGGACAAGTCAGATAACATTATTATTACATACTCGTGACTAAATAATTATGACTACTCATTACAAATGTGAGACATACATAGGTTTTCTGAGCTATGAATTGTCTATGAACTATTCACTACCGAATGCTACTTTTATCCATCACACTCCGACAAGAGCTACTTTCCTTGTGTTTGAAATACAGCTAGAACCTCGTCCCTTTAATATAGACACAATAGACAAACGCTGGGTCTTCGACTACCTTCGATTTAGTTCGCCTATCTAGGTATCATATAAATACATTTGTAGCTGTTAATTTAGTTTAGAATTTTTTCATCCTTTGTCAATGCTAACATGGTTAATGAAACGATCGTAACGTCTTTAAAAAAGATGTGTTGTGGTGATTTGGGTTCTCCAAGTGTACTTATCAGTGCTCATCACAGGTTCCAGTTTTCACATAGTATAATTGAATCGGAAAACAATTTTCAGCAGATAATCAACCTAATGAACTGATCTAAGTATGGAGCACTGATGAAAGATTCTTAACTTAAAAACTATCACAACAAAACATTAAACAATGTTCTCTTCAACATTCTGTGAAATATTTACAATTGCATACATTCCTCCGGGCAATTTACAAGAATTCTGCCAGGATTCCTTTTACTAATTACTTTTCAGGTGATGTAAACTCTCAAACTAATATGACAATTTTTTTATTTTTTTTATTTCAACAACACGCCACGAGGGCACACAGCCTAAATACTATTGTACCGTGGGTATCGACAAGGAGGAAAGAGGCAACTTGTTAATTCTGGACTTGAAGGTTTGGAGGTTCGGAGGAGAAGGGAAAACGTATGCCCGCAAGGAATTCTACAACTTGGAAGTCCTCTGGACAAAAGAGCGGGCGTTCTATGTCTGGTGACCTGGACAGTACAAGGGTGCATTCGCTCTGTTCCCCTGGTAGATCTGTTGGGGGCAGCAGGTGGAGCAACTATGGAAGAAAGCTCCTCCGAGCAGTGCCTGTGCAGATATCTATAAAAGAGATAGAGAGCTCACCAACGGCACGTCGGTGGGCAAGGGATGGCAGCCTTTAGGTGAGGGTAGGGTCAGCTATGAGACGTATTGCTCTCTTCTGAATGGAGTCCAGGACAGCGAGCAAATAAGCGGCAGCGACACCCCAGATGTGGAAGCAGTATTCGAGGTTTGGCCTTATTTGTGAAGTATATAAGGTATAGAGATTAGCTGGTGAAAAGTGTTTGCGAGCCCGGAGGAGAAAACCTAATTTCTTAGCAACCGCTTTTGCAATTGATGTGAAATGTTGGTGCCAATTGAGATTTCGATCCACTGAAATGCCAACAAGTGAAAAGGACCAATTACTTTGAATAACTTGGTTGTTCATTGTGATGGGTCTAGGGCTGGTGTATCTCTTATGAGATAGAAGGCAAGACTGAGATGTGATGGAGTCGAACTGTACAAGATTTCTACTTTCTCAGTCCAATATTTTTTGGAGATCCACAGAGACACAACCCTCCATGAGTGAGATCCTCATCTAATTGGCTAAAGAGACAGGCTTAGAATATTGTAAATTTGAGTGGACGGTGCTGTCATCCGCGTAACTGTGAATTGGGTTGGATGTGCTAGAGAGGAGGTCATTAATGTCGAGAAGAAACAAAATTGACGTTACAGTTGATTTGAGATTTTGAGGGAATCGAGAATGAGATTTTAATTTACATTTTCTAATTAAAAAAGACACTCCGACATAGAAATAACACATGTGTCATTTCTTCATCACTACTACTTGTGACCACTGTCCATTTTGTTCACTGATGCACCGAACATAGAAATGCTTCGATTTCCCTGTTTCTCCCAGAAGGCTCGGCTCCGGAAAACAAAAACAAAAAAACATGAAACATGGTGACCAAGAACGCATGGCAACACTGTCTTTATATAAAAACTGTGGTATAGTGTGTTATATATTCAATTGTTTTTTTGATACATAGTAAACTCTTTATTTTTATTATTATTACTAATTAGAGTTTATTCTCCCAAAAAACAATTTACCGGTTATACAAGTATCAATGGATTGTCCAAATAGTTGCATTAGAAATGAGACGTCTTTAAAATCTCAAAACATTTTAAAATATAAACATATTATTTTTTGTCAACTCAACAACTGTAATTGCCTAAGTCTAATTTCTTCATTGATTACATCATAATGTAACAGAAAAATAAAACTATCAAAAATATCAAAACCAAGAAAGGGTAAACCTTTAACTTTTAAATGGATTATTTCTGCATATGTTGAAAAATTTGTAAAAATCGATTTTTCAACTTGGCAAATCTAACCACATTTAATTGTTGCCAACTTAAGGGTACCAAAATCCCAGTTTTCAATTTGCTATTTGTTAATCCCCCAGTATTACACCGAGTGTCTTAACACTAAAAACTATGAAAGCTTGTAAGTGGTATTTAGAAACTTTGTCTGATTTCAATTAAACTGCCTTCAGTTGTTGTCGGAATTCTAACCTGGTGAAAGTTGTTTTCAATAGTGCTTAGTCAATGGATGCAGACAGGTAACACAACTGGTATGAGTGTCTCACCGCAGTAAGTTTTGTTTCATGCCATCAATGTTTAACTAAAGTTTCTAAATTTAAATTTATCAAGCCGAGTTTCAGCCAAGTCTATTTGTAGGGTTATTTTTACGCTTGTACAGCGTGTCCAGAAAGTATGTGTACATGTGTATAATAAAACACAGCAATAAACCTGAAGAATGGCAGATAGATATATAGAATACTATTGGAAAACAAAAGAGAAATATAATGTGTATTAAATGCATTAAAAATATACAGGCTACTCCTGACCTTACCTGATCTAATAATCATATTTAATTTTCCTACTCCTTATTCTCGACTGCGAGGGTGGGATGTGGTCAGGTCGGGTAATGTCAGAAAAGCCGGTCTCACACGGTCCTTCAAAACCTCCATGGTTTTATTCAGTTTCTTTGATAGAACCCCAAAGATAGGCATCGAGCAATGTAATATCTGGTGAACACAGTGACCAATTCAACGGAACCATATGCCTTATTCTTCGGTTTTTAAAAATCATTGTGAGTTATTCACTTACTCTACCAACAGCTGCGATATAAATCTAATGGCAAATGATCTAAGAAATATGTGACTGTTGTGTGTAAAATCTCCAAATATTTTTCTCCAATCAACTTCTTATTATAAATGCAACAACTTGTTTTATTATTCATTAACACACAAAAAACATTGACTATTTTGAAATCTTTTTTCTTTTCTGATGCCCAAAAATGATTGTTCCTTCTATTAAAAATACCCTGCCGTGAAAAGTTTGATTAGTCAGTTCAGATAATTTTTTTTCAAAAAGTCCTGATCTCTTGGCACCTAACGAACACCATTTCGCAAAACTGTACTCGTTGTGGTAGGTCTCCAGGAAGAAGAGCTTGTGATGTGATTAATTTGTAATTATACCATTTGTGTTTCTGCAGTGTCCGTTGAATAGATAATAAGATAATATCTAAATCATTGGCAGCGCTCAGAATAAAGGCATGAGGATATGCGTGAAAGTATGCCAAAATTACTGTTTTTACCCGTGAGTTTGTAACATGTTTGGGAAGCTCTTTTTCAGGTGGAGCAATACCAAGTTTCAGAAAATTGGCTTCAATTATTCTTAATTTCCTCACATATTGGCAGCAAACGTGGATATTCTGCGTTGAATTTCCTACACGTTCTTCAAGCCATTCTGAGGCACACCTCGTGAATGAAGAATAAATTCAAAATATCGGCGTTCGAAGAAGATGCCATTTAATATATTTTACTCAACTTAGCTTATCATCTGAATGATCAAAACACGTTCAAACTGCAGTGAGAAATGTCAAATTAAAACATGTGAAGTTTATTGTTGACAAAGAATATCATCATGGCCGGCCATAGCCTACTACTGCCAAGATGAAGCCTTATGCTTGTTTCGCTCAAAATAAGTATACCATGGCTTCGTACTTTTAGATAGAGAATTTCTTGCACTTTTACATGCCATCATAAAGTATGGACTGTTCTATTTTAAATTCTCACGTAACATGCATTTTTATATGTTTCAGAATGATCATCTTTTTAAACGCCCTGTATGCGACAAAATTCTTCTCGTATCATAATCGGCTAAAACGTTCTGAAAAGGAACTATAACCAAAAATTAACACGTCTACCTAGGCTGGTTACAACAAAAAATTCTCATTTGAAGACGAGATTCAAATTTCTTATAAATCTTTCTTTATCTCCGAAACGATTGACGATAGGTATAGCATATGTAACATGAAAAAGTTTTCAAATTCGTCACAGATTCTGAAAATTTTATAATATACCGAGTGTGAGACGGTTCTAAACCCCTCTTAAGATTTCTGACAGCTTGTTAGCTTCCGGGGTGGAAAAACATAGTAAATATAGGGGCATAATACTCACTTGTGAACACTCCGTAGATAACAGTTTGCATGTTTTGCTTTATAAATAGTTTGTTTGTATTGCACACTTGTTAAACCTTAGAGATGCCCCACGTTGGGCGCCAATTAATTGTCACGGGTTTTCTTGATAGAATAATGAAAGCTTGCCCGGCTTCTGGCCCGTCACAATTTATGGAAAAAGGGGAAAAATAAAGAAGAAGAGAAACAGAAATTAAACAAAACACAGGGAAGAGTAAAAGACAAAGAATAGAGAATGGTTTCACGCTACACCCAAAAATTGGGACTTCAGCGTCGACAGTTGGTACCAGGCTCCGTATATAGGTCACGACTGCTCGCCTATTTCTAGTGACAAGTGCAACGTGAAACAGAAACAGATATACAAGAACAGTTTTAGGGTTAGTGATTTATAAATTATTCGACAGCTAAATAAATACAATGGTAAGTGAAATTTTAATCGCTGGATTTACAACAATATAAGTGTGGAATGGTTTACATTAAGTAACTGTTGTCTTTTTAGGCTGACAGCGATGGTAAAAAGTGTGATACTGTGTCCGATATAAATGTTAATTTCACTTATTCTAACAAAGACGTAGAGATCCCCCCGTACAGTCGACTGTTCGAGTTTACACACACAATTACAAAATTCAAATATTATGGAAGAAAAGTTCAAATGTTAACTTAAAGGCAGGTATGGCGTTATAGTCAGCTGATTGTAGAATCCAGCAACAGTTATACAGAACAGAGAAACAAAACTTCATGGACTTATCTGGGTGTACGTCCGTGTCTTTCCACGTCTTTGGGCCCGCAGGTGTGAGTGACTGACCCAGTAAAGGTAGAAGACCACCAGACTTCAGCCCCCGACAAGAAACCCTACAATGAATAAATAGTTTCCTTAGCAGGTACTACGTATTTTAATTTTTCTTGTTTTTATTAGGCTGAATAAATGAAAGGAAAATTTAATTAACTATAACAGCTTACCCAAAATAGATGAGGTTTCTTGTTCCACAAAAAAATAAATAATCTCCACTGAATAATCAAAGTTATTAATTGTAAAGCAACAAAATCCAGCTTCTAGCTGCAGTAAACCTTACTCTTCAGTTACAGGATTATTAATAAAATATCATTTCATGTGGATACTAATCATTTTTCAGAGAACAAAAAACCTTTTGATAAGAAGTGATAAGAGATGTTGATATTTCATTTTAAGTGAATTTTATTAAATTTCAGAATTATATCTGGTAGAAAGAGAGAGAATGAAAAGATGGCACTATACACTGAAGAGGGAGATAGACAAACATGGATAGTCAAAAGAGAGAAGGAGACACTACATACATAAGGACAATTGCTTTTATTTAAAAATGTAACAAAACCTCCAACTTATTTGTTTACTGTTTTGGACAGTGAAATTAGATGAAGAGGGTTGTTTATTTGTATTTAACCTTAAGCTACAACAGAAGTGAACGTGTAATTGGTGCATCTCTAAGGTTTTACAAGTGTGCAATACAAACAAACTATTTATAAAGCAAAACATGCAAACTATTATCTACAGAGCGTTCACAAGTGAGTATTCTGCCCCTATATTTACTATGTTTTTCCACCCGGAAGCTAACAAGCTGTCAGAAATCTTAAGAGAGGTTTAGAACCGTCTCAAGTGTTCCATTTGAAGAAAACTAAGTTGGTATCAGCTACGAGTTGACCTGGCAACGAACTATACCAAAAACTAATTCAAAAATTGCATTCCATACTATTAACTAATAAAATTTACAATATTTGTTTTAAAAATGTAACCTAAAACCAATTAAGAATAGATTATTTCGTGTTTTTAATGATTAAACAACAAAGAAATAAATTAATGGCAATTATTGCTGAGTTGACACATTGAGCAAAATATCTCATTAACTTACAGTTTTTAATAAATGAGTAAGTAATATTAGTATATAAATAGTTAACTAGCTTGTTAAATAGCAAAATGATGGCTGAAGTGTGTAGAGACTGTACCTGTCCTGTTCGGACGAATAAGGCAGCGGTGTGGCCAGTGCCTTTGTATCACTTTCGTCATCGCTGCTTATAGGTGGTTTCTCCTCACTGAGGCTAGCCTGAGGTGGCGCTGTACCGACGATCCTAAATCACACAACCAGCTACATATTACTGACGACAGGCGGAACAAATGAAAGAAAAAACAATGGAAAATAATAGGAGAAAGTGAAATTAAAATATTTACAATAGGTGCTCTTTATTTGGAAGGCAAAAAGTGAATATGTATTTTGTAAAGCAGTAGGGAAAGGTAAAAATCGTAAAGAAAAGGAAAAAACGAAAGATTGAATTCCAAATAAAAAATAAGTGAAAACTTGGCAAACGAGTCATTTTTTTGTTGTTGAAATTAATTAATTAGTTATACCCTTAAGTAAATTATTTGTGTGAAAAATCAAACAAAGAGAAGAACAAATATACATTTAACTCATTCTTTAGAGATTTAAACAAGTACGTTACTATTGTATTTAAACTACTCTTAACTTAATTCTAAAAGTAGATGGATTTAACGAGGATGATTCGGAAATCTGTAGCCTACCAAAGAAAACCCATGTTTTTGAGCGAACATCCGTTTAAGTTTTCAATATACACCCCCTTCCAGAGGCCTGTTTGATAAAAATACTTGTTTTACAAACTTGTAAAAATGGACATAGCAACTGATAGTAAACATTTGAAACTTGTATTAAAAATCTGTTGATTTGTTGTCAAATACTAGTGATACATTTTGATTATAATTTAAAACCAAAATGTCAGAAGGAAATGATAAAATTCTAAAAAAGCGAAACTTTTTAAGAAAAATGTTAAAAACGAAAAGTGTTATTTTTGGTCAGTTCTCTCCATAGCTGACAAAAGACCAAAAAAGTCAACCATAGATTGAGCTAAAAAATTATGCTGTTTCGATTGGTTTTACAAGTTCTCAGCAAGATCATAGTTATATTAGGGACACCACATGGCCTAACTTAAGAAGACACACTATGGTAAGTAAACTTTTGTAGCGGCATAGTTAAGGTTATCCAAACACACAGTTTGTAGTCACCAGTAGATGGAAGCTATGAGGGTGCCAATTGTACATCCTGTTATGGAAGCGTTTTTTTTTTAATTTTTCCATTTTTTAAATTATTAATGAAGGTGTAAGAAATCTCAAACAAACTATTAAACTCATTGATTGTTGTTGCCCTTACTTGGTGAAACTTGTCCATACTACATACAGACTTGGAGACTACTTCTCTGGCTTCACTGTTGGTTTTCGTTGGTGAAGGACGTAGCCAGTGCGTAAGCTAACTGGAACAAGTGGCCCTTACGATTTCTGGATGTTCTAGGATGTTCTTCAGCGTTTTTGTGACCATAGTTTCGCTGCATGACAGCATTCTCAGACAGATTAAAATTGAATTAGTACGAAATCATGACAACTACAAATAAAGATCTGTTGCTATGTTATGATATGATGTTTTGATCAAAAAATTTATCAAACTGAAAATAAAAATGAAACACAGATGACAGATGAGGCTTTCAAAATGTCTATGTGATGTATGTCAATATTTAACATAAAAATAGAACTAGCCTATAATAACTACGATAACAGTTACAACAATAAAATAACTAAACAATAACAGTATAAAAGTAGTCTTTATACAACGAAAATATCGACATACATCAACTCATTATCTTATTGCAACTTTTTTGAAAGAATAGTTAAATTTATTTTCTTTGACTTATTCAATTAGAAAGAAGAATATTCAAGAAAGGGGAATTCATTAAATCAGTTTGCTCGTTTAAAACAAGGTAGCTATTGTCATGTGTGTACTTTTTGACTTCCAAAGCTTCAAAAAAGTCTAGTTTACGTTTGTCATTATAAAAATGTAGTGGATGTATGCGGTTATTTACTGTAGGTCTATGTTCGGTGTCAATAATATGTTTTGCAAATGTAGATTTGTCAGCGTGGTTATTTATAAATGCAGAAATATGTTCTTTGTATCGGGTGTTAAAATTTCTAGAAGTTTGATCTATGTAGATTGCGTTACAATGTGTACAAGCTAATTTATAAACTTCAGCTTTTGTCAGGAAACAAGATTTTTCTTTAGCGTTAAATAGTAAATCACGCGTCATGTAGTAAGATTTAAAAGCTACCTTTGTATTTGTACAGGTATTTAAAATTTTTGAAATGTTTTCTGAAATGGTTCCAAAATAAGTTATCGAAACGTACCTATGTCCATTGTCACCTTTATTAGCCAACATATTTATGGAAAACTTAGAAAACCAAATTTTAACATCAGAACTTTCGCATAATATTGTCTTTTGGTACAGATATGTAGATGATATTTTAGCATGTTTTCAAGGTAGTCATACAATGAATTTTTGAATTTTATTAATAACTTTCACACAAATATTAAGTTTACTTTAGAAGAAGAAGCTAACAGTTGTATATTTTTTTTTAGACTTAACAATTAGAAAGTTAGAAAATAATTCATTTGACTTTTCAATATATAGGAAACCAACTTGCACTGATACAACCATACCATACGATTCATGTCACCCTTTTTCACAAAAGCTGTCAGCCTACCATTCTATGATACATCGTGCATTTTCAATACCTATGTCACAAAGCAATTTTGAAAAAGAAATTTCAATAATTAAGCAAACAGCATTTAATAATGGCTACTCTGTTAAAATAATAGATAAAATGATCGAGAGAAAAGAATACGAATTAGCGATTAATTTAATTTATCCAAATATTAGAGACAAAGAAGACAACAGATACGTTTCGATAACTTATTTTGGAACCATTTCAGAAAACAATTCAAAAATTTTAAATACCTGTACAAATACAAACTAGCTTTTAAATCTTACAACACGACACGTGATTTACTATTTAACGCTAAAGAAAAATCTTGTTTCCTGACAAAAGCTGGAGTTTATAAATTAGCTTGTACACATTGTAACGCAATCTACATAGATCAAACTTCTAGAAATTTTAACACCCGATACAAAGAACATATTTCTGCATTTATAAATAACCACGCTGACAAATCTACATTTGCAAAACATATTATTGACACCGAACATAGACCTACAGTAAATAACCGCATACAACCACTACATTTTTATCATGACAAACGTAAACTATACTTTTTTGAAGCTTTGGAAGTCAAAAAGTACACACATGACAATAGCTACCTTGTTTTAAATGAGCAAACTGATTTAATGAATTCCCCTTTCTTGGATATTCTTCTTTCTAATTAAATAAGTCAAAGAAAATAAATTTAACTATTCTTTCAAAAAAGTTACAATAAGATAATGAGTTGATGTATGTCGATATTTTCATTGTATAAAGACTACTTTTATACTGTTATTGTTTAGTTATTTTATTGTTGTAACTGTTATCATAGTTATTATAAGCTAGTTCTATTTTTATGTTAAATATTGATATACATCACATAGACATTTTGAAAGCCTCATCTGTCATCTGTGCTTCATTTTTATTTTCAGTTTGATAAATTTTTTGATCAAAACATCATATCATAACATAGCAACAGATCTTTATTTGTAGTTGTCATGATTTCTTACTAATTCAGTTTTAATCTGTCTGAGAATGCTGTCAAGCAGCGAAACTATAGTCACAGAAAGGCTGAAGAACATCCTAGAACATCCAGAATTCGTAAGGGCCACTTGCTCCAGTTATCTAACACGCTGGCTACGTCCTTCACCAACGAAAACCAACAGTGAAGCCAGAGAAGTAATCTCCAAATCTGTATGTGGTAAACTATTAAACTATCAACTTTTTATTATCAAGATAACAGTTTAGTGAAATGAATGATGTAGTGTCAAAAACGTGTTAATGTGAATGCCATATATATGTCACGTCAGTGCGCTACACTAACCACAGCGAGAACACAACTATACAATAATACGGCTAGGGTAGCCAGCTTCCTAGAACATTGTGAGATGTACGACATGGTCGCCATCACGGTGCGGAACCAGGTAGGATAATGTCACGGCAGCTCTAGTTAACACAAAATGTTATAGACAGAGACTGTGTACAACCAACTAACAATTTTGTAAATTGTCAGCCCTGTCCCATTTCTTCCCTAATACAGCTTATGCAAATCTCTACAGTTTGTTGTGGTTTTGTGCAGATAATTATAAGATGTGACACTTCACTTTATCTGTGAACATTATTACGTAATGTCAAGTCCCATGCTAATATAAGAATATAAAAAAAAAGAATAATAGTAACTTTTATAATTTTGTATTTGACATACCAGAGGGCAGCTCTAATAGATGCTTACACAAATTTCGTGATGAAAGCGCCATCTCTGGCCTAGGCAACGATTTTCCGAACTATCCTCGTAACTTTCATTTTGTTCAAAATTATAAGGAAGATGTTGACTTTCTTCTTGGGGTTAAAGTTAGAGATATAATATAAGTAAGAAAATTTCTCTAAAAAAAAAAAACTGATTTAACTATTATCTTTTTTCAAATTATAGGTATAAAGCCAAATGTCCTGTATTTTACAGTTTTAGACTTACATGAACGCACAATTAAAAATTAAGTATTTATTTAAACTTGACATTTATCGCTATATATGTATTTCAAAACTTCACATTAATAAACTGATCTGACAACACAAATACAAATTTAAAAACAACACAATAATACAATCAAAAGAACAAAAAAGCTAAATGTACAGGCAAAAACGTTTCCAACAGACCTTTCAGCACTCATATCATTACGATATGAATCAGAAGGACTGATTGTCCCATCGGATGGTATATCGATCATCGAATCCTCGCTACGCAATGAAGAAACAACTACTGAGTAACTACATCTACAGACTAACTTCAAAAACACATGTGCAAGCAAAAATATAGTATTTCTCAAGAACAACATACACCAAAAACAAATTGTTAAAATATTATGAAAAAGACTAAATACTTACTGAGACTGGGCTAATAAACTATGATAAGAATGCATTGGTTGCCATATTAAAGTAGATCCAGCTCTGAAACCTTCTGTATAATTTGTTTTTTCCTTAAAAAAAAATTAAAAAAAAATAAATAAAAGTCTGTGAAATTTTTACAAACATAATCTAAAATATTCAGAATAACTTAAGTAAGAACAAAGCCGAGTTTTGCTTAGTTTTATTAGATGCACGACCAGTGATGGTCTCATCCACATATGAAGGGACAAACCAGTCGATGGAGAGCAAACAAAAAACAAACAGTGTAATGATCTCTCAATGAATATTAAAAATTCTCACCTTCATTATTTTCTTTTCTTTTGTAAGGACCTTCATTACATATCTATAATCTTTGGAACGTTTATTTAGGAACTGTGTTAAGCTGACCATGCAGCTTTCAATGAACACCCATATAAACATGAGACCATTTATTATTTTTTGTCTCCTGGTAAATTCTTCTGCAATTTCAAATCGAATAAACAAATAAAACTTGTGGCTAGCACCAACGAGTAAAGCTTGGTAAAATCTACCTCATCATTACACACGCAGATTGTTTTGCTAACAAAACTAGCTTCACCAGAGGATAAAAAAACCTGGCCATTTCATTCCCTTATGAAACTAATTTTGTTAGCGAAATGATAGTCAGGTAAAAAAACATGGTTGCATTGAAATGGGTTTCACCAAAGGTACTTAGAAAACTGTTGAAAAACTATAGGACACAACCTTACCGGGTTCACTAATATCACTGAGCTCCTCATCATCTTTGCTTGTTCCTGGTTTTGGTTCTGAATCTTCTGACTTGGATTTCTCCAAAATAGTTACAGATTTTGCTTGATCCACCTAGGAAAAATTGACTGTTTATTTACTAGTGTGTTAAAATCTGTTTTGCATTTTATGTTTACATACAAAGCCTAATTTTGAAAGCGTTTAAATAAGTATGTTTTAGGATTAGAATTGTGTAGGGGTTCTTGTATATATTTTGGAATATTAAGATGTGCATAGAGGTACAGAACAAAAAAGACTCAAAAACAGAAAATAAATAAAATAAAACAAAACAAATATAGGAAATATATGCTACAACTAAAGAAGCATAAATGTGGCAGTCAAATAGGTGGAATGAAAAATCAAATTACAGTATGAATAGTATGAAGTTTAGCAATACATATATACGGTGACCGAAAAGTCGCGAATCAAACGTCACACCAAGATAGAATAGCTCAAGCCTTATCATAAAAAACCTAGATGATCTTGGGAAAAATTTTAGGGTTTTTAACATATTTTCAATCTTATGAAAAATAAAATTGTCAATCTTAAGGTATTTTTCACCCCCACATGCAGAAAACCATTTACGGAATGTGATTTTTGTGCATGTTAATCCTCAATAATTGCGTTATTGAATCAATCTGAAATATTTTGTGTTATAATTCAGAAAATCTGATATTTTTTTTAATTTCGGGCCGCAGCAAGTGCGTTATAGTAGCGAATTTTCATAAGAATTGTATACTATTATTATACGGCATATTAGTAAAGTTAATACTTTAAACTTACACAGACCTTGAAGATCGATTTTAGAGGTCCTAGTACATGCACATTTGAAGAATTCTTTCGAAAGTATTACCATAGATATCTCTCTATTAATAAAAAAATCTTGTGTTCTAACTCCTTTTGAGAAATATGCCCAAAACTCAATTTTCTATGAAGCTAAAAAATTAAATTTTGCTATATCTGTAGATAGTGTAAGTCTCTTTAAAAGAAACTTGTATTACAAATTTCATTAAAGTTATACAAAAGATTTCCAGAAGAAAACTGCATTAATATTTAGAAAAGTAAAGTATCAGCCAAATTATAAACGCAGCAGCTAATTTTCCTTATTAATCGCCAGTATGATTTCGTTTTAGTCAACCTAATCACACAGGTCTTTTTAATATCAACAATAACAAAATTATAATTTCAGAATCAAAGGTGACAAACTTATTCAGGTGATTTAAAGAAAAATGAGATCTTGTTCAAAAGGTATGAAATCTGTGCACTATAGTTTCACCAAATGTCAAAATAAAACATAAATTCATCAAGATGGATTCGATCGCGTAACCTTCTGCTTAGGAGGCAAACGCGATATCCCCAGCACCATCTAAATATACTTCAATTAGCGTTTTATTTGCGTGATAATTTAGATCAGCTTCATGCCCGGGGTATTATATTCAAAGTATACGTAATTAATTACAGAATTAGTAGAATTACCATTGAAACACAGACCACGACTGTTTTGGTCTTATATGATGTATTATGTTTAAGTTTAAAGATAAAAGAAACTATTTTAAAATCATTCTGATAGAGACCAGGCCTGATTTTCTTTACATTTCTAGTATATTATACGACAGCAAAATACATCTATGCTGCGCCAAAACTGTATTTGAGGTCATATATAAAGTTACAAATATAGCGTCTTTTAATAATTGATTGAATCCCCCAGTTAAATAACAATCACTGGGCGAATTTTTAATTTCATGTCGCCTGTCATTTTCCATAATTGCGGCCGAGATTTCACGATTGTTGGTTCGGGTAGTATGTTTTATGCCTGGTATATATTTAGTTTGCTTACCATTGATGTATGGTTTATACCTGTTGTATCAATCAATCTACACTCTGTCTGTCAGGCATTGGACTTTAACCACTAAGTCGTTTCAACGCATATCTTTGAGATTTTATTTTTAATTTGGAAAAAGTAAATATTGTGTACCAAATTACTTAAAATTCACAACATAGGGTTATTTGCACTATTTCTAGCCACATGTAAAGTCTCATTCCAGTTACTCTGATACTTACCCAATATAGCGTTTTCAAAAAGTTTTCCCTGATTTTCCACCGGAAAAACTTGAGCATAAAGGCTGATGATGAACTCGACCCCGGTTTTCGACCAAACAAGATTTTTGCCAAGTTTCATTAAAATCAGTTTAGTATTTTTTAAGCTATCGCTCGGATATATACATACATACATATATATATATATATATATATATATATATATATATATATATATATATATATATATATATATATATATATATATATATATATATATATATATATATATATATATATATATATATATATATATATATATATATAACATATAAAAATTTTAACGAACCTTGGTTTTGGGTTCTAGGGACCCAAATTCGCGCTCATCTGTAGACATTTTTCAGAAAGCTTTTCATCGTGACCTCTCTAATAGCGAATTTTTCTTAATGAAAATACGCTAAAACGGGACTTTTTCTCCCCCATTTTTTTTAATTTTCAATAAGCCTCCTGTAAATACCACGTGTATTTATTTGATAATGAATAACAAAAAAAAAACAGAACAAATAGGGCACTGACAATAAGCAAAGTTACCTACCTTTATTCTCCAATAATGCAGGAACATAAGCTTCGTTTTTCTGTATTCACACACAACACCTCTAGGGACCTCGTGTCTCCCAAAGGACTTACAAACAAAATGGATATTTAGAGACCTCGTGTCTCTTCAAGGGGTTGAAAGCAATTCGCTTTCTCGAGACCTCTTGCCTCTTCAAGGACTCAAAAACAAGTGGCAGAGGGATGCAAGCTTCTCTCCCTTCTCTCATTCTTCTTCCCCCCCTCTGGTCTTCTGGCGGAAACCATTAGTAACACTTACTCTATGTCAGTGTAGCGCGCGACATTTGAATTTAAAAGTGACAGAACAACGAGCATGAACATTCCGCCCACCAAAATAAGGATTTATTTTCACAATTATATTGTTTCTCAAATAAACAAACGAAACAAAAATTTACAATAAGCACAAAAAACAAAAAACTGAAGCTATTGGATTTATAATTAACTGTACAAAAAAATTTCAAGGCGGACGTATTACTGCGATGGCAACAGACATAACTTCGTCAGAGGCCTATCAAAAGTGCCACTACTAGTGCGAACTTGAGCTACCCGAGCTATACCATCACGGCCTGGGTATAGTTGCATAATGCGTCCGAGCTTCCAAACAAGAGGTGACGAAGTCTCATCTTTAATCACAACTAAAGCTCCGATCGGGGGGGACGTTGGCACAGTATCCCACTTACCACGCTGCTGCAGTGTATGCAGGTATTCGTTCTTCCAGCGGCGCCAAAAGTCCTGGTGGATCCTTTGCACCAGCTGCCAGCGTGACAAGCGATTCATACTTAACAAAGTCAAATCAGCATCAGGAGGAGCACCCAACGGTTCCATTGTAAGAAAATGTCCTGGGGATAGGGCTAACAGATCATTTGGATCAGTACTCGCACTACACAATGGTCGAGAATTCAAAACTGATTCCACTTGAGCAAGCAACGTGGACATTTCCTCAAAGGTCAGAATCTGCAAACCGATCACCCCTCGCAAATGAGTCTTGACTGAGCGCACTCCTGCCTCCCACAGACCTCCAAAATGCGGAGCTGATGGGGGGTTGAAATGCCACTTAATGGTACAAGCATCTGCTGCCCCCTTTGCATAGTTTAAGAGCTGCTTATTTGAGCCGACGAAGTTGGTACCTCTATCGCTATACAAATTGTCACATCTTCCTCTGCGAGCCACAAACCTCCGAAGAGCTGCCAAGAAGGCTTCAGCTGAAAGATCAGACACTACTTCCAAATGGAGGGCCTTCGTTGCCATGCACACAAACAAACAAATATATGCTTTCACCTTTCGGACACCTCGATATCTGCCCTGTGTCACAAAAACTGGACCTGGAAAATCAACTCCGCTGTGTGAAAACGGCTTCAACTGAGAAACCCTGGCAACTGGCAAATCAGACATCATCGGTGCCATGGGAGTAGGATTCACTCGAAAGCAACGATAGCACCTTGACAAAACATGATGAATAGCTCTCCGAGGGGACAAAATCCAAAACTGTTGCGAAAGCAAATGAAGCAATGTGCGAGGACCAGGATGAAGATTGACATGGTGTGTGTGTGCAATGATTAACTCGGTGAGACGATGTGAGCGGGGCAACAATATAGGGTGTTTCACTTCAACTGGAACATCAGCTTAACGAAGGCGACCGCCCACCCTGAGGATACCCTCTGTATCCAGAAAGGGGGCTAACTTATTTATTGCCCTCGCACACCTCTCACCTTTAACCAAGGATGCTATTTCCCTTTGAAATACTTCACCTTGAGCACATTTGATAAGCATATGAAGCGCCTCCTGTAATTCGGTGGCTGTCAGAGATGCAGTAGTTCGGTCAGATGGAGACACCCTACAATTTCGCACAAACCGCTGACAATATACAACAACACCCCGAATTTTCCGTAGATGCGAAAAGCGATTCAAAAGTTTACTGAGCCACTCCTCATTTGCCAAAGTAACCAGTACGGGGAGAGTTCGTTGCTCCGCCAGGCACTCTTCTGGCGGCTCAAAACGCAACGACTTGGGCCAACTTTCTCTTGCCAATTTTAGCCAGGCGGGTCCCGCCCACCATAGTGGATGCTCACAAAACCCAGAAGGTAACATGCCTCTCGATGCACAATCAGCTGGGTTTTCTTGTCCACTTACGTGATGCCATGACTCTGGAGGAATCTTCTCTTGTATGCTTGCTACTCGATTCCCAATAAAGGTCTTCCACCTATTGGAAGATGATTTTATCCAGGCAAGTGCCACCATAGAGTCCGACCAAGCATACATAGAGTTAAACTCAAAACGACCTTCATACACCCGACACACAAATTCCAGAAGCTTTGCCAACAATAAACACCCACACAATTCGAGACGTGGAATCGATATTCTTTTTAAAGGTGATACCTTGGACTTGGCACACAGAAAATTGATCCAAACTTGACCCTCCTCTGATACTTGTCTTAAGTAAACAACTGCAGCATACCCTCGCTCCGATGCATCACAGAACCCATGGAGTTCTGTACTGATGATATTATCGTGTTTTACGCCTCTGGGAATTGATAAACCTGCTAGCGCACTGAGTTGTGATTTATACTGAGACCACTGACCAACAATATCCTTTGAGGGCTTATCATCCCATCCCACTTTTTGCTCCCACAAGCACTGCATAAGATATTTTGCCAACAGGGTAACAGGAGACAAAAAACCCAGGGGGTCATAAATTCTTGCCAATTCCGAAAGAAGATTTCGTTTTGTGCACGGACGATCAATAGGTTCAACATTAAAAGAGAATGTATCACCTATGGGACACCACTGCAATCCTAAAATTTTCAACACTGATGGATCATTTAAATCTAACGATCGAGGTTGCTGACTATCAGCTGATACTGTGGACAACAGTTTCGAATTATTGCTGGCCCACTTCTTCAATTCGAAACCCCCCTTAGCAAACAACCCAATCAATTGCCGTTGCAACTCAAAAGCCTCTGACAATGAGTCGACTCCACTGACTACATCATCCACATAGAGATCGGACCGAACTAGCTTTGCTGCCAATGGAAAAGATGATTCCTCATCATCACAAAGCTGCATCATTGTTCGGATTGCCATGTGTGGGCTTGAGGAGACCCCATATGTGACAGTATTAAGGCGATATTTCTGTACAGGTTCCCCCTTTGAGAACCTCCAGAGAATTCTTTGATAATCCCTATGATTATCTACAACCAAAATTTGTCGATACATTTGCCGAATGTCAGCAGTAAATGCAATTTTGTTTGAGCGAAATTTCAACAACACAGTGGCAATATCTGTCTGCAACTTCGCTCCCACTAACAACGTATCGTTCAGAGATACACCATTCGTACTTTTGGAACTAGCATCAAATACCACCCGCAGTTTGGTCGAAAGGCTGTGAGGACGCAACACACAATGATGGGGAATATAGTATGCATCAGATGGTTCCACAGCTACATCTGATACCAGAGACATATGGCCAGACTCATAATAATCCCTGATAAACTCCGAATAGGACTTGTGCAACGCTGGATCCCTACTAAGACGTGCTTCCAGGGAGTAAAACCGCCTCAATGCAACACTGAAAGATTCTCCCAAACACGGAGTACCCTCACGAAAGGGCATATTTAAAATATATCTCCCAGCACTATTTCGGTGCTGAGTCTTCTTGAAGATTTCCTCACATTTTTTATCTTCCGGAGACATAACTAAACCTTGTGGTACCTGTTCCAAGCTCCAAAACTGTTTCAAGGTATGATCCAAGTCGACCAACGTGCATAAACTATTCACAACAGAATGAGACTTTGACTGTTCTACACTGCCCATAAGCACCCAACCAAAAACAGTATTGATGGCCACTGGTGCACCTCGAGGCCCTCTCTTTATTCCAGGTCTAACCACATGAGCATAAACGTCAGTACCCAACAAAATTTCAATGTCCCCTGGTATACCAAACTCTGAATCTGCCAACTCTAAGTTCTGAATATGTTGCCAGTGGCACTGCTCAATTTCAGCAGAAGGGATCTTGGAACAAATGTTCGGAATCACAATCATGTCCAACTCTAACTTTGTTGGCTCATAAATGGACTCTACTCGACATTTGAGAGTGCCTTGGCTAGCAAGCGAGCTCATTTGGTTCAAGCCTTGAACCATCACTGAACGAGATGAGGTGTTGAGCCCCAATTTTTCAACACACTGCTGCGAAATGAAATTAGCCTCACTCGCACAATCCAGGAGAGCTCGACATCTCCTAACCTTTCCATTTTTATCTCGTACTAATAGCATTATAGTTGCCAGTAACACGGACTGTTCCCTTTTTACCACACTTGCCAACACACGCAATTGCTCTGCACCTTGTGGCTCTTCCACAGGTGGCTTGTTTGAGTCACTCTCATCTCCCGATGCCGGTGCTTTTGGGAAGTGCAATAATGTATGATGGTGTTTATTACATACACGACAACTTGATGACTTGCACTCCCTGCTGGCATGCGAGTTTGATAAACAGTTAAAACAAAGATTATTCTTTTTTGCGAACGTATACCGTTTATGAGAGGATAAAGATAGAAATCCATCACACTTGAGCATGGGGTGCTCCTCCTTACAATAAGCACATACAAGCTTTGTGCTAGTAACAAAGGACGAAGCGGGCCTAGCAGTGGTTGCTGAAACATGCTGCCTTCTATTAGTCACATAATTGGAAGTTAAGGCAGTTGTCTCCATTGCTTTACACTGCTTTTCCAAGAATCTACATAAACTACTAAAACTGGGAATGTCCGATTCGCAAAACTCAAGCTCAAATTTTTGCTTAAGACTCATATCCACCTTTTGCAGCAACATGTTGAATTTAGTGAAATCCCACATGTCATGTTCAAACTGCTTCAACGCTTCCAAATTTTCACTGAATACAGACAACAACGTTCGTAGGGAAGAAGCAGATTCACTATTTGCTTTGGGGGCCTGTACGATACCCTGCCAATAATTGGTCAACAAAACCCGGGTATTGTGATACCTTGAGACCAGAGACTTGAATGCAATCCCATAATTGCTTCCCGTTAGCGGTAAATTCTTGATTAGGCCAGCTGCATCCTTCACTAACGAAGCACTCAAATATTGGAACTTTTCAATATCTGACAATGATTCGTTCTCATGAATCATTGTTTTAAACAGATCATAAAAGGTTGGCCAGTTTTTCCAATTTCCATCGAATTTTGGCATTTCGATTTTCGGTAACCTCAAATGTCTGTTTAAATTTGAAGTTGACATAATCGCGTTTGCGTTCGTTACTTCCTTTTCACTGAGAGATCGAGCGTTCGATGATTTGACAGAACACCGCGACTTACTCGATGCTCGACTCGATTTCGAACTACCGTGAAAAACGGATCGAGCTTGATTCTCAGCGGCTTTATTTGCATAACCTCTCAGTTCTCGATAGATAGTTTTTATAGAGTATTGCAGTTCATCGAATTTGTTCTGCATTTCATGCTCGCTCTCCAACTCTGATCGATCAACTACCGACACGATGTCCAAATGCAATGAATCAAATAGATTGACCAACTCATTCAACGCCTCAAAACGAACCTCAAATCTATTCAACCTATCTAAATCCACTACTGCGTCTATTTTGACCTGTTGAGCCACGTGCAATATGGCTTCTACTCGTCTATAAACGCTTTCGCGCTTATTTTTTAGCTGAATCAACTCCATTGTTCAACGCAAAAAAATTCCTAAACGCGATTTAAACAATATGCAAACGTGACTTCAACAATATGCAATTCGAGTATGTACCTAGTTATATACAAGCAATAACGTCACCTTGAAATTAAATGACTCAACACGGCAATAAACAATTACAAATTTACTAGACTAAAGGAAACAAGTAAAATTACTTCAAAAAATGGACTGTATCAACTAATAACAAAACAAAACAACTATAAAAAATCCGGTCGATGGGCCAAATGTAAATACCACGTGTATTTATTTGATAATGAATAACAAAAAAAAACAGAACAAATAGGGCACTGACAATAAGCAAAGTTACCTACCTTTATTCTCCAATAATGCAGGAACATAAGCTTCGTTTTTCTGTATTCACACACAACACCTCTAGGGACCTCGTGTCTCCCAAAGGACTTACAAACAAAATGGATATTTAGAGACCTCGTGTCTCTTCAAGGGGTTGAAAGCAATTCGCTTTCTCGAGACCTCTTGCCTCTTCAAGGACTCAAAAACAAGTGGCAGAGGGATGCAAGCTTCTCTCCCTTCTCTCATTCTTCTTCCCCCCCTCTGGTCTTCTGGCGGAAACCATTAGTAACACTTACTCTATGTCAGTGTAGCGCGCGACATTTGAATTTAAAAGTGACAGAACAACGAGCATGAACACCTCCGTACTGAAAAAAATTATAATACAACTTACTGGCTCATAGTTTCAAAAACTTGCCTATTTTATGTAGATTCCAAATGATGTTCAATCTGTTTATCAACGATATTTCGGATGTTATCGAATTACCCCATCTTCTGTATGCGGATGATGTAAAAATCTTCTCATCCGTTGCTGGTCTCTGCGATTGTTCAGTGCTTGAGAGATGTTTGCGTAGAGTTCAACACTGGTGCTCCATTAACAACCTCCCACTGAATATTAAAAAATGTGTTGTAAAATCTTATACGCTCAACCGCCGTGTAATCGAGTTCCCATACTCCATGGATGGACAGCCTCTTCTAAGACCTGCAACCTTTAAAGACTTGGGTGTCGTCTTTGACTCGAAACTCTCATTCGTGGAGAACTGTGAACATGCTATTGCTAGGGCATCGAAGACACTCGGATTTCTTATTCGCAATTCCGGTTCGTTTCATAATGCAGACACCTTGAGGCTCCTGTTCTGTGCCTATGTGCGGCCGCATCTGGAATATGCCTGTGTGGTCTGGTCTCCTCTGTATGACGTCCATATAGGGGCTCTTGAGGGTGTCCAACGGAGATTTGTATTGTAAAGTTCCTTGCATACAGAGCGGATCGGGTGTATCCCGCTACCGGTACACCACAGGCCGATTTACTGTCGAGGTTCTCATTTGAGTCTGCAGGCTAGGCGTGTTTACTCTGCTCTCTTCCTGATACATAATTTACTGCACAGTAGGATCGTCTGTCCTGAACTGTTGCGCACTCTGCTTTTTCACACCCCTAGAGTCAACTCTAGAAGACACGACTTCTTTTATCTACCGCCACCAAGGACCATTGTTAGGCTTAACTCACCGATTTACAGATCGTGCTCCATTTATAACAGCGTGCATTAGTCAATAGACATATTGTGTTGTGGTGAGTCTGAGATGAGACACGTTGCATCGCTGCTTGGTAATTAGTAGAACTTTACTATGTTAATTTTTATAGTGTATGATATGTATTGTATTCATACTCTTAATTTGGGATAATTCCCGTTGAGTATTTGTAGTAAATAAATAAATAAATAAATAAAATGTAAATTGGTATTAAAACATTATCATTATCTCTGAAAATAATTCACTGTCGACAATTGAAAGTAGATAAGGAAGTGATATCAGGTCTCTAGTAAATAAAAACAAACAGCTTGTGACATTTATAAAAAATATTTCTATCAGTGTCGGTAAGATTACCAATTTGTACTTGCTACAAACACGCTCACGTCTCCGTAGATTGATTCACTAACAGACTTTATTTTACTCTGGACTTTTTGATACAATGAAAAATCGAGTGAATTACACTCATCAAGAGTATGCGGACGTGCATCTCATTTATGGAGAGACTCAATAAGTGCCGTTCAGAGGTGGTGTCGCTTACGCCAGGCGAGCGGCAGGGATTTATGAGCAGCCCGACAACATCCATATTACAGCGTGTCCATAAGAATCCATAACGCCTACAACGCTGGTAGAATGCCTGGCATCGATTGTGTTGATCGAACTGGACGACTGTGAATTGCAGACGAGGATCCTGTCCTGGAAACTGTTATCGAAGACTCTGTTACCTTGACGCGGAAAGTACATAGAAACGGACTAGTTTCCCAAGGTCTACTATGCATAGAATTTTAACAAGGTATGGATACCACCCTTGCTTATCATATTCAAAGGGTCTAAGTTTTGGAATCACGTGACTACGCAAGCCCTAAGCGATTTTGCGAAATTATGTTAAGAAAAATCAGACAAGATCTCAATTTCTTCGAAAAGTTTTAGAGTTTTGGAGTGACGAGTCAGCATGTAAAAATGATGGGACACATGAACCTTCACAACTTTCATGGTTGGCAAATTAAAAATCCACATGAGTGCAGAGAGGACTGATCAGACCACCAATTTAAGAGAAACCTTTGGGCCAGTATTTTTAAGGGAACACTTTTGGGACCCTATGTTAAATGGTCAAAGATATTTGGCATTTTGACAAAGTAATTTGCTGGAACTGCTTGAAGACAACGCATTAGAAGTTCGGAGGACAATGTGGCTTCAAAATGATGGATGCCCAGCCCACTATGCCATAGAAGTAAGCCACTATTTGAATCAGACATGCCCAGGCAGGTAGAGCTCGCTTGACAGACCTGAATCCATCGGACTTTTTTATTGGGGATGCTTAAAAGATAAAGTTTATGAAAAACTAATAAGAAGTCAAGAGGAGCTACGTCAAAATCAGAACAGCAGCTCAAAAAATTTCACGAAGCAATCTAAGAAGACTAATAAGATCATTCCCAAGATGTCTTTATGTGTATAAGACAAAATGGCCTTCAATTTGAGCATCTGTTATGAATTAAATAATTTTTGTAAATGTTACAATCTGTGTGCTTTTATTTATTAAATACCTGATTTCGGTTCAGTGGTAAGGACGTGTGCCTCTAAACAGAAGGGTACCGGGTTCGATTCCCAGGGTTACCCTTTCACTTTTTCCAGTACATACTGTACAATTAACAGCAACCGAGAGGTTGTTGCATTGTATTTGAGCAAATTGAATGTCTGCACGTTCCGCTCTCCGGAGGGGGCGTAAAAGTAGGTCCCATATTCATACGAGGTTGGACAAGTTAAAGATTCCTACCCTCCTTACAGAAAGGCAGGGGTTCGGCAAAATTTCCAGGATAGTGATGTGAAACTGCCCCCTGGTGTCGGTGATTGGCCATTGTTGCGGAAATAGATCGACGTGAAAAAAACCTGATTTCACTTCCTAATTTACTTTCAATTGTCGACAGTCAATTATTTTGTGAGATAATGATAATAATTCATACCATTTCCGATGATCTCCATAAAATAGGGAAGTTTTTGAAATTATGAGCTATCAAATTTTATTAGCATTTTTTTCAGTGCGTTTTATTTATTTGAAATTTTAAAAAACTGGGCAAGAAAAAGTCCGTTTTTTAAATTTTATTTTCAGATTTTCTTAATAATAAGGCGAAATATTTCGGATTGATTCGGTAACGTCTGTATTGTGGATTAACATGCACAAAATTCACATTCCAGAAATGTTTTTTCTGCATGTGTGTCTGTGTGCTATTCTATCTTTGTGTGACGTTTGATTATATATATATATATATATATATATATATATATATATATATATATATATATATATATATATATATATATATATATATATATATATATATATATATGGTCGTAACTGGAGTACTGTTTAAATCTTCTGACCACCCAGAAAATGCAGTAATTATTCCTTAAATATGTATATAAAGAACACAGATGTAAAGGCTTTCTCTAAGGGATTGAGCTTTTTTTCGATATCTGTAACAATTACTCATCTTTAGCAGTTCTTCAATTTGAAGGGTTGTCTTCAGTTACTTATCTCTCCCCCCACTGCAACCTGAAGTCTACTGTAGCACACGTCTCATTGTTTAAAATATCACCCATCAGATCTAGCTTCTTAAAGAAGTCTATAATTTTTGGGGGTGAAAGTGGGAACGATATTTCGTGGTACTCCCTCTCGAGGTTACCTTCCTAGAGTTTTTTATGTGGTTTCTGCCTGTATTTGTTCTCAATCTTCATCAGAAAGTTGATAGTGTCTTGAATTACCTACTGCACTTTCTACCCATCAAGAGCCTGCCTTTTTCTATTACTTGTTAACATTAATTCCAGTCATACATAATCGCTAATGCTTGCAGATTAATAAGACAAAATTTAACTCAGCTAGATCTTCAAAATTGTGAATTGCCATATATTTCTTACAAAATGTCACTACTTACTGGCCAAAGTTTCTCTCACAGTGACTAGCTCTAATAGTAGTCTTGAAATAAAGATGATTTTCATGTATTTCATTACAAAAAATGCTTTCTACTAAAACTTGGATATTATTATTATTCTAATATAGAATTGGCTACAACCTTTTATTTACAACTAGATTTATTATGAAATGTGTTTTGTTTAACAAAAAGTAACATAACAAGAAAACTAAAATATAAGCAGTTTCTACCATTTTTGATAAGGATGTGTATACAGGCGTCAAATTTTATTGGCGCACTATTGCTATCTCCGTTATTATCAGATATAGAGATTAGATTAATTAGCAAAGTAATGAAGAATTTTAAGCTGATTTCAGATCTGTTCTTTAGATTTAATGTACTCTGAATAATTAAATAAAAAGTTACCTACCTGAAAAAAAATTTCAACTCGTATTATCCTTCTAATTAAGTAACTTTTCAGGAAAAAAAAACAAAAGCAATGTCAATGTAAAATAATACAACAAAACGACTGGTGTGGTTCATTTTGTAGTATGATGTAAAAGAGTGACTAAGTGATAGTCAATTTTCTTTTATGGACACCATTCTCTCTTATTATAAAACCCTGAACACAACGATGTATCATATGCCTCACTTTCTACAACTAAAGCTCAATGTTTAATTTTTCTTCATAAAAATACAGTTGTCTTGTCTGGATAACAACAATGACAAACTCTCAGATTAGCTAAAGCTTTGAATTTACAGCAGTTTATAATGAACTCTGCCAATATCAACTTAAAAGCACATTTTTCTATTTAATGCTTAAAGTGATGAAACCAAACAAACACTGGATTATTCAACAAACACATTGTGTTCATTTGGGCTAAAGTAAGCCCACATTTAGTTAGACAGGTGCAATCGTAACTAAAATTTGGGTGTAATATTTAGTCCAGCATACTTAATAGCCACATTATCGAGCCATGTATCTACTATGAGTATTTGACAAGTGAGTCCTATTAAGCCTTTTCCCACTATGGGACTTGTTAGATAAACTTCTTATTGCAATAAATTCACAACGGTTTAAGCAAGAAGGCGCTCGAGGGCATTCTTAAAGCATTGAAACAAAATATTTAAATATCAAATATGGTACTAGATGGTTGGGAAAACATAAGCAACAAAGGTGGCCAGTAAGATCACCTGATCTTACACTGCTTGGCGTTAGTATTTATCATAACCTTGTCATGCTACAATCTCACATCAAGCAATAATAATAGGGAGAGTAGTAGTAGAAACAAGGGAAATAATTTATAGCAGCTGATGTGGTAGAATACAAAAATTATTCGATTTTTGTATTACTTATATTAATATAGTCAGTCAATTGAATGTGCTTTGAGATTCTCTGTGTTAGTAACAGCATTGGCGTGGAGGCTAGCACCAGGTAAGTCGGCCACATCAGGCCTTTTTGCCAACTCTGATATCAAACCACCATGCCCCACCCAACCTTGCTTTCGTTAACAAATTTCCTCGATCTTGTAAGGAAACAAAACCGTAGCTATAAATAGGGAAGCGCACAACGTAACAATTAATTATTTTATTTCCGCAGAAAATTTTGACAGAAATTAATAGACAAAAATGCCTTTTAGAAAAAACTTAAAAAGAGCCTAAAAATACATCTTTGGCTAGTGAGCAAAAATAGAAATACTTCTTATATAAAAATCCGCAACCACCAGGTACGTATGGGTACTTAAAAATTCACAAAACAAACATTTCTGTCAGACCAATAGTTAGTTATGTTAATACACATAATCATTAACACCAGGAGATTGCTTTCACTTTTTAGCAGTGGCGAAGCATCCATTAAGGTTGTCATGCGTACCCTACCGAGCTTTATTCAGGTGCAAAATCTAAATAATGCTATTTCACCTGTATTTAATTATTAATGATGTTTCATATTAAACATTTTTCATTAACGACGTTTTAAACCGGATTTTCAAATTAAATGCTGCAATTGGCAATGCTGCGCCCACATAGAACTGGCCGGTGGATTTAGGCTATGTGCCTGCAGCCCAGATCAGACAGTGCAGCTTCAGGATCCTGAGCTCATTTATAAAAAGATCTAGGTAACTTTTTGATTTTACTTAATTCGGTATGTCTGCTTATGGATTTTGAACTACTAATCTATCTCGCTATTACGCAAATCACTTAGCCTTAAATCCACGCTTCGCCACTGTTTATTAGATAATACATTCCAAAATATCGAGCTGAACATTCTTATAAGCCGACACAAAATTTATAACAAAAATACTCCTCCTAACAGTAAATTAATTAATTTTGTTTGATGTTTGTGGCATTAAGCATTCTAGAATACCTCCTACACGAAGTATCTACATACATCTGTATTTACTTAGAATAAAGGTAATGGCTGCCTTTCACTATATTTCTCTGTAAAGTTCTTGATCCGAACATCTCTTCTCGCAGGCTCCCAAAAGTTACACAGGTAGTGGTATGACGTTTCTTCCGTCTTACCACCTTCCTGGAAAATGAAGTACCTCTAAACACCCAAGATGTCTTCTAAGAGTAGAGTTGCCTATTAGGCCCCGATTATTGATTGTGTTAAAAATAAATTAAAAGAAAATTGCCTTATGACTGTATCAACCCTACAAATTTAATTGTTTTTACAGTTTTTAGTTCCCAATACTACACATATTTTGTTGTACTCAGAAACGAAAGCCAATTAGGATATAAACAAATCAAATATAAAATGTGTTCTTAAGTTGATAATTGCACAGTTTATTAACACTACGATAAACTCAAAAGTTTAGCTGATCTGACAATTGGCTTTGTCCACCAACACAATTCTTTTGTATAGTAACTTGATTTTTATTAAAGGAAAAAAATCATTCATTTCTAGAAGTTATTTTTTGAAAAATGAAGCATATATTAAATCGTTCTATTCAGGAATGGAAGGGCTTTCAAATGATAGAAAAATTAAATATGATGTATATAAGACAAAATAATTGACTATCGTATAATCATATTTTGGCGATACCCCAGTAGCGTATTCATATTCCTGTGGTCAACCATTTCCTAACAATTATTTTATATTTCTATTTAAAATAAAATAAAAAAGTCTTAAGAGAAACAAAGATTAAAACATAGTTTAATAATAAAGAAAAAGAGAACTATATAATTAAGGATGACTACTTGTATATAGTAGCACATTTTTAGAGGTAGGATAATTTTAAGTGTGTTCATATACAAAAATAAAAGTGTAAAGGTGATCTAACGACTTTACGAAAGGGTTGCCTAGAGGGTCATAATGTGCTAATGGCTGATCAAAGCCCCTGCCAGTAAGTCGACACACACATTTTCGGTTCATATTGCAGTATTGACCACACCAGTCGATTAGCTGTATACTTTGACACGGAAAATGCTTCGGTTTTTTATGCTATTTCCAGAACTTATTTAATTAGAGGGAAAATATGAAATTCTAAACATTTTAAGTACACTTGGAGAAATCCAATTCACCAAAACACATTCTAAAGACCTGATGATCGTTTCACTAACAAAGTTAGCGTCATCAGAGGATGAATTCTTCTGGGGGTTTCTCTAAGTGTACTTATCAGTGTTCCAAAGGTTCCAATCTCGACTTGGTTCGAAAGATTTGTTTTTCCCTGTAAGCAAGCTACTTGCTTACGTCCTATTTAAGTAACGTTAATTTAATTAACCTTCTTGTCAGAGGCAGCTTGTTAATTCTGGACTTGAAGGTTTGGAGGTTCGGAGGAGAAGGAAAAACATGTGCCAGCAAGGAATTCCACAACTTGGAAGTCCTCGGGACAAAAGAGCGGGCATAACAAGATGTTCTATGTCTGGTAACCTGGACAGTAAAAGGGTGCATTCGCTCTGTTCCCCTGGTAGATCTGTTGGGGGCAGCAGGTGGAGGAACTATGGAAGAAAGTTCCTGAGCAGTGCCGGTGCAGATATATATATAAAACAGAGAGAGAGAGAGAGAGAGAGAGAGAGAGAGAGAGAGAGATCACCAACGGAACGTCGGTGGGCAAGGGATGGCAGCCTTTGGGTGAGAGTAGGGTCACCGATGAGACATATAGCTCTCTTCTGAATGGAGTCCAGGATAGCGAGTGTAGAAGCGTCAGCTGCACCCCAGATGTGGGAGCAGTATTCAAGGTTTGGCCTTATTTGTGAAGTATATAAGGTATAGAGATTAGCTGGTGAAAAGTATTTGCGAGCCCGGAAGAGGAAACTTAATTTCTTAGCAGCCGCTTCTGCAATTGATGTGACATATTGGTGCCAATTGAGATTTCGATCCACAGAAATGCCAACAAGTGAAAAGGACTCAATACTTTGAATAACTTGGTTGTTCATTGTGATGGGTCTAGGGCTGGTGTATCTCTTATGAGAAAGAAAACAAGACTGAGATTTGGTGGGGTTGAATTGTACAAGATTTCTACTTCCTCAGTCTAATATTTTTTTGAGATCCACGGACACAGAACCCTCCATGAAACTGCGATCCTCATCTAATCGGGCTAAAGTGACAGGCTTGGAATATTGTATATTTGAGTTGAGGTGCTGTCGTCCGCGTAACTGTGAACTGGGTTGGATGTGCTAGAGAGGAGGTCATTGATGTGGAGAAGAAACAAAGTAGGGGCTAAAGCTGAACCTTGAGGAACTCGTGCATTAATTGGATACAGTTTAGAGGAATGGTCATCCACGACAACAGAAATGCTCTCGTTGGAGAGGAAATTTGCTGTCCACCTACAGGTCGGCAGTCGATCTCCGCTGACAGAATCGATACTGCCTGTCGTGGATTAGACTGTGTGGGGGAAGTGAATTACTAGGTTTCAATGTGGAATTACATTGATGGGACACCCGGTGTAATTTAGCCACCTCTAAATAATAATTAAATTGTTATAGTATATTACAGTCACATAAATTTGTACCCATGTGAATAAATAGAGAAGCACTTCATATTAGACGTTGAAATTTCAGAACGTCGCCGGCCAGACAGTAATATGATACTTAGATCAACTTGAATGCAACCAAACTCCTGAGTCCACAAAAGAGCACCTGCAACTTGTTCAACCGAACTTAAACAACGACAGCTCACGAGTTTTCGGTAGATTCCCATCTTAGAATGGCTGCCACAGAGAACCATTTTGGTTGGTCTACGAAAAGCATATATTCAGCAGAAACCAAGTTGCAAGTAGTGTCATTCGTTCGCGTGAGAAACGAGAGCAATTTTCTTATGAGATGAGGAGTTAAGCTAATAAATGTTGTAAAGACTGCAGTTTTTAATTGGACGGGAAGGTATCACGAGAAATAGGCGTGGACTCAAGGTTCCTGGGGTATTTTGGAATTATAGAACGACAGTGAGAAGGTGTCATACTGCACCAACAGTAGAACACAGGTCGTCGTGTACGGTATGATTACGCTTTGAACAGTTTTGGGGTAATTAAATGTTAAGTTAATAGTTTCGTGAGTGATACAGTGTTTCGAGACTAGGAGGTTAAAAGGATTGTAGAAGTTTTCAAGGAAGGCGGGTTAAACAAGGGTTATTCCGTAATCACACGAGGTAGTTTAAACTACTGTGATAGTCAATGTTTTAACTCAATTAGGGTTTATATAGCCAGCCTTTTGGAATATATTTTACTCTCCCCAGGTAAGGGTTAAATGAAATATATGTTGAAAGGGCTTTAAGTGTCAGCTGTTTCGAGGGTGATAGAGATCTGTAGAATATCAGTATAAGTTTGAGCCGCAAGGGCCATCTGGAAGGACTTAGTTGTATCAACGCTAGAGAAACACAGGGAGTGATAATTAAAACATTGTTGTAATTACATAGATAAGTTATTTGAATTTTATTTTGTCATTGACAGTTTGTTCTAATTTGTTTTATTATCATTAAAGTAGATAGATAGAACCTAATTATCCTAGTTTTATTTCTACGTTACCAAACGACCCTTCTAAATATCAGTTTTTAAGTACGAATGTAATATTAGAGTCATAAATATATGGTACAGTAGATATATACTAACATTTGGGGTTGATTAAACACCAATGCTCTACTGGACCATTATACTATAATTTAATCGGACCGCAAGAGGGTCGTTAAAAATAATTATTAAGGTACATGTAGCCTCTTTAAAGAGCCCACGCCCCTTGAAGTTAGAATATAATCAAAGACTAAGAAAGAGAAGCGGCCCTGTTACATTCCTATTAATCTGGTAACAGTTCCGATTTCGTAAACTCTGAAAACAGATTTGTAATTTATCCAACTTTTTATTTCTAATAATAACAGAGACCGCAGTAGTGAGCCAATAAAATATAAGCCCCTCAATAATTGTGTGCAAATAAACGAAACAAAACAAAAGAATGAGAAAGAACAAAGACAACTAGATAATATGTACAGTTTGACATAGACTAAACATAACAACAAAGAGAACAAATTAAAAATTAGAGCAAACAGAAGATACGATCAACTGAAACAGTGTGAATAGTGCACAGAAGCTGGTGAACTAAATGTTCGCGATGATAAACTCACTGCAGGAGGAGCGGATAATGGGGCGGAGAGCTGAGAACGGCCAGATATGGTTGCACGCCTATAAAGAGGCATACTCAACCGTCTCCTGAATTCTGTATCAGAGTGATGCTGAACTGTCGTACTAATGTCCGTCTTCAATGCTGAATCAAAGAGCTATAAAATGTTGTTAGTAATGGTTGATATTTTCCTGCTAATCACAATGATTTTGTAATTATGTACATTATGACATGTATAAAAAAACAAAACAAAAATAATGTGTATATGTTGTGTACATAGTAGTATGATATAAGAATATCCTATTGGATATTGTATTTAATATACCCAGTAAAACGTTTTAGATCTAGGATACTATACAGGTGATCCAAAAGTACTGGAACATAGAGCAGCAGTATATTCTTGGCATCATAATACACTACTTAATACCACTATTACTAGTCGCTCGCGAAAATGTTGCCCTTTTTAAATTAATTGAAATATTCGATTTCCGTGATAAAATTGAACCCTGTTAAAAGCGTTTGCAAGCACGATCGGTTTACTACTGGCCTGTTGTTCTCTAAAACATCAGGTAATTCACATTAATTTTATAATGGGTTTTGAATAAAACATAGAAAATTTTCTAAACCACCATTAGCAGGTGGTAGTGGAATTTTCCTTTATGTAATAGTAAAGGATTTTTTCACGCCCGAGGAGGTACCACCCCATACATCAAGGGGCCGGTGAAGTCCCAACGGACGTTTCCGGTTCTGGTGTATGAGTCGGTTTCCCTTATAAGCAAAAATGATGATGGCTCCTCCTTGTATAAAATATTCCGGAGGCAAAATACCCCTCCATTCGGATCTCCGGGAGAGGGGTGTACAGGGGGCGCCAACATCAAGATTTAACATATCCTTTTCGAATATATGTGGCCTAAATTCTAACCTGAACTCCGTCCACCATTTCCTCCAGGCTAACAGGCCCCAACTCCTCTTCCTCACCGAAACCCAAATCAGTGCCAAAACAGCCACTAATCACCTTAATTTCCCGGGGTATGAGCTCCTTACTGCCTTTAGATTGCATGGAGGCGTGTGCGCATACGTCCGTAGCAATCTACCCTGCACCAGACTTCCCAATTTAGAAGCTGGAAGAAAAGACATACTATGGATAAAACTCTCTCTCAGGGCTGCAACTAAATTCATCTGTTGCATTTACCGGTCACCTTCTGACAACAACTTTGTCCAGCTCTTTGACTACCTTTCTGACAAAACCGACTATCTGATTTCTGAATATCCTTCCTCCGAGGTCACTATTCTTGGCGACTTCAATGTCCATAATAAGGAATGGCTAGGATCTTCAAAAACCGATCCACAAGGGAGAGCAGCGGAGGCCTTTGCAGTCAGCAATTCTTTGGCCAATATGGTTCAGCAACCTACTTACTTTCCTCGTACCCCAACACACAGCTCAAATCCCTTGGATCTCCTTCTTACTACAAACCCTGAATGCTATAAGATATCAGTCACCGCCCCCCTTGGTCGCTCAGACCACGGCATGGTCACTGCTTCCTGTGCAATGCAACCCGAGGTCACACAGTCATCACACCCACGTATCGTTTGGCACTACAACTCCGCAAACTGGGACGAAATGCGGGATTACTTTTCCTCATTTCCATGGGCGTCTGTCTGCTTCTCTCATCCTGACCCCTCTGATATCTCACAAAACGTCACCGAAATTATCCAAGCTGGCATGGAATTATTTATTCCACGTACACAAAAAACCTCTTCAGCCACTCAAAAGCCCTGGTTCTCTAAATCCTGTGACAAGGCCAGACTTGAAAAGGTCAAAGCTCACAAAACGCTTCTACACAATCCCAGTCAAGAAAATCGTCAAGCATTCAACGACGCAAGAAACCGCTATGTCCGCATTCTTTCTGAGGCAAAAAACTCGTTTAATAACCACATCAAAAACAAAGTCCTCTCAAGCTCCAACGGCGGCAAACCCTTCTGGACTCTTGCTAAGTCTATTGGAAATAATTTCTGCAAGAGCACGTTCCCACCTCTTGTCTCAGGGGATGAAATTGTTTCTACCGCCCTGGGCAAGGCTGAACTTTTTGCTTCGTTGTTCGCCGGAAATTCTACTCTCAACCCACCTCCAAATGTTCAACCACCAACAGTCCCCAATGTCGCGCATAAAATGACTGATATCATTTTCAAAACTAAAAAGGTACAAAAGATGCTCTCTTCTCTTAATACCAGGAAAGCCTCTGGCCTTGACGAGATCCCAGCAATTGTTCTCAAAAAATGCGCACCAGAACTTGCTCCTGTCCTGACTCGTCTGTTTCAGATATCTTACAATAAAGGCATATTCCCTAGTAACTGGAAAACTGCTCGAGTACAACCCATCCCCAAGAAAGGATCCAAAGCGCTTCCTAGCAACTACAGGCCTATTTCTCTCCTTTCAGTCATCTCTAAAGTGATGGAAAAGTATATAAACACCGAACTACTAAAATTCCTTGAAAAACACAGTCTAATCCACGACAGGCAGTATGGATTCCGTCAGCGCAGATCGACTGCCGACCTCCTTTCCTTTGTCACCCATTCTTGGAACAAGTCTATGGAACAACACGGTGAATCCCAGATTGTTGCTCTAGACATATCCAAAGCATTCGACCAGGTCTGGCACGCAGCGCTGCTTAATAAACTTCCGGCCTATGGCCTACCACCAAAACTTTGTACCTGGACAGCAAATTTCCTCTCCAACAGGAGCATATCTGTTGTTGTGGATGGCCATTCCTCTAAACTGTATCCAATTAATGCAGGAGTTCCTCAAGGTTCAGCTTTAGCCCCTACTTTGTTTCTTCTCCACATCAATGACATCCTCTCTAGCACATCCAACCCAGTTCACAGTTACGCAGACGACAGCACCCTCCACTCAAATATACAATATTCTAAGCCTGTCTCTTTAGCCCAATTAGATGAGGATCGCAGACTCATGGAGGGTTCTGTCTCCGTGGACCTCCAAAAAATATTAGACTGGGGAAGTAGAAATCTTGTACAATTCAACCCCCAATTCAACCCCCCCCCCCACCAAAACTAAGTCTTGCTTTCTTTCTCACAAGAGATACAGCAGCCCTAGACCCATCACAATGAACAACCAAGTTATTCAAAGTAATGAGTCCTTTTCTCTTGTTGGCATTTCTGTGGATCGAAATCTTAATTGGCACCAACATGTTACCTCAATTGCAGAAGCGGCTGCTAAGAAATTGGGTTTCCTCTTCCGGGCTCGCAAATACTTTTCACCAACTAATCTCTATACCTTATACACTTCACAAATAAGGCCAAACCTCGAATACTGCTCCCACATCTGGGGTGCAGCTACCGCTTCTACACTCGCTATCCTGGACTCCATTCAAAAGAGAGCTATACGTCTCATCGGTGACCCTACCCTCACCCAAAGGCTTCCATCCCTTGCCCACCGACGTGCCAAGGTGACCTCTCTCTCTTTTATAGATATCTGCACGGGCACTGCTCAGAGGAGCTTTCCTCCATAATTCCCCCACCTGCTGCCCCCAGCAGATCTACCAGGGGAACAGAGCGAATGCACCCTTTTAATGTCCAGGTCACCAGACATAGAACATCTTGTTATGCCCGCTCTTTTGTCCCGAGGACTTCCAAGTTGTGGAATTCCTTGCCGGCACATGTTTTTCCTTCTCCTCCGAACCTCCAAACCTTCAAGTCCAGAATTAACAAGCTGCCTCTTTCCTCCTTGTCAACACCCACGGTACGATAGTATTTAGGCTGTAAGCCCTCGTGGTGTGTTGTTGACATAAAAAAAAAAGAACCTACTGCTGTTCCTGTAACATTACCTTTGGACCAATACATTGTTTTATACATCTCTATTACCCCTATTAACCAATAGATAGCATCAAAATATGTCAACTAACAAACATTTCATTCAAACATTTTATTTACATGAAAATGACTAATATAAATCTACAAAAAATAATGCTCAAGTCCTTTGCTAGGCCGAAAAATGCATTTGACTGTTATTTGCTTGCGGCTTAAAAAAACAAACTTTTATAGTTCTTCTTGGATAAATTAAATTAGGAATTTATTAAATTAATATCTGAAGTCAGGATTTACATAAGAGACAAATTCTGGAATTCCCATAAACACTGTGTACCCTTTGAATCTGACACACTCAATTATTTCAAAACGACTTGGTCGACTTCCAAAATATTTTTTTTCTTACCTAAAGGTAAGATGCTTACTGGCAATTAGGCCATTGCTGACCCTTTTTGCTCATCTAAACTAACCTACCCTCCACCTTGAGCTCGACCTCAACGACGACAGTGATTTTTGAAAAATCATCCGGCACCGGTGAGGTTCGAACCGTCGTCCCCCGAGTCCGTATTGGAAAGTCTGAATCGACTTTCCCGCACGGCCACGGAGGCGCTCAGACACGGAGGCGCTTTTTTTTCTTACATAATAGGGCCCGGTAGCTCTTTGTAAGATTTTTGCCCAAAACCTCTCCCTTTCTGTGCCTAGCTGCCACCAGTAACTGCTAATGTGTTTTGCATAAATTACAGAAGATGGCATTACATGTAGATTTAAATGATATTTCACATTAGAACAAAATAATAATGATAATAATAATCTTTATTGTTTAAAACTGTACAATATCCCAATACAAATAAGTCCTGTGACTTGTAGAGTATTTTAACATAATTTTGCAAAGATTGTTCTAACTCCGTTTGACATACATCAAAGTAAAATCATAGATTCATAGAAAACTAAAAAATGACTTTTTATGCAAATAAAAGTGCTCCAATATTATTTTTTATATGCCACAAGGGAAAAAACCCCATATATTAATTGTATATTGCTTATCTAAACATTTAGATGTCAATAGTGTCCGTAGTTACCATTTCAAATTTAAACAATTATCGAAACAAATTTGTAATACATAGTAGATTTCTAATTTATAGAAGGGTTTTTTTATTGCCTCATTTAAAAAATATAGAAATTTGACAGTATTACTTTCGTTAGTATTCGTTTTTCGAATTATATTTAAAACTTTCTATTTATACTCACATTTACACTACTTTAGATATTTGGGATATTGTTAGTTTCTTCGTGTAGCTTGTGAATAATTCAACTTTCAAATACTAATTAAATAAAAACCCAATTTTAAGTAGCTAACTGAATTTTGGATCATATGTTAATGATTGGAATTCTTTTTCTCAACAAATGGGTATTTAAACACTTGAAGTGCTGTTTTATCAGCTCATAATATGGAGGGCATTCTCCTTAACTTTTGATTGTAGACTTTTTATACATATTTTAAAAGGATTTCTGTATTATGATATTATTATTTTCTAAGAAACTAAGAAGTGGCAGGTGAGTAGTTCTCTAATTAATATGTATACACATATTCTAGTTCACAATCAGAGATTATATATTCTCACTTGTGTTGGCATCGGCAAATAAGTGGTGGTTACATAGAATAACCACTAGGCCAATACACATTTCCATAGAAATTTATGATGGATTTTTATGGTTGCAGCAAAACGACTATGGTCATTTGCAGAGTTGGAAGCAATGAGTGAAGAGCAAGTAAATGCTATTTTGACTGAAATTCCATCAGATTCAGAATCTATTGCAAGCGACTATTTGTCTGGTGATGAAGATGATACTGAAACTATTCACGAGCCTATGCTGACTAAATAGGTAGACGTAACTAGTTATAATTTACCTGAAACTTTGAGTGAACAAGATGAAGCAAGAACTCACAATTTACCTCAATAAATTAACAGTGATGATGAACCGCTTGCATCTTTAGCTGAACGACTTCATAGTTCACCATCCAGCACATTCTTGCCAGTGGCGTGGTCGAAACATAATTTTTAGCAGGAACCTCCTATTTTTGATTCACAAAGTAATGAAATAAATATAGAAGAATCAGTGAACCTCCCGTTGATGTTTTTTTGTGTCTATTTCCAGATGATTTGTTGGATTTGATAGTGTTCCACACAAATTTGTATGCAACTCAAAAAAACACGAATAAAGGAAACAGAGCATTTCAGCCTACTTCACGAGAAGAAATAAAACTGTTTCTTGGAGTGAATATCCTAATGGGTGTAAAGAAGTTACTAAGTTTAAAAGACTATTGGTCCTCTCAACAAGAAATCAAAGATGCTTACATTTCGAAAGTTATTTCTGGTGACAGGTTTTATTGGCTGCTAAGCAATCTACATTTTGCCGAAAACTCATTACAACCGAAGAAAGGTGAAGCAAATTATGATAAACCTTATAAACTTCGGCCACTTTTGACAACCATTTCGTGAACATACAAAGTTCTATACACCATCAAAGTTCCAAGCCGTTGACGAGAGTATGATCAAATACTAAGGTAGATCATGTATGAAACAATACATGCCAGCAAAGCCCACGAAATGTGACTATAAAGTATGGGTTCGTGCAGATGATTCAGGTTACGTCTGTGAATTTCAAATATATACAGGGAAAATAGGAGATCTACCAGAAAATGATTTAAGTGGAAGGGTAGTGAGAGACCTGACAAAAGAATTGAAAAACAAACATCATCGAGTATTTTTTGATAATTATTTTACAAGTGTTTCTTTGCTGTGGGATTTGGTCAGAAAAATATTTTTGTTACAAAAAATGTCAAAGGAAAAAAAAAATCGAAGAAAAATCGAAAATCAATCTAGTAGTTCAGAAATAAAGTGTTCCAATTCAAAGGGCACACACTATTGGTATAAATATTAGTGTTATTTCAATTCTTTGTTATTTTAAGATACTATAATTTATTGTTTTTTTTATAATTTTTTTTTAATTTCAACAACACACCACGAGGGCTCACAGCCTAAATACTATCGTACCGTGGGTGTCGACAAGGAGGAAAGAGGCAACTTGTTAATTCTGGACTTGAAGGTTTGGAGGTTCGGAGGAGAGGGAAAAACATGAGCCGGCAAGGAGTTCCACAACATGGAAGTCCTCGGGACAAAAAAGCGGGCATAACAAGATGTTCTATGTCTGGTGACCTGGACAGTAAAAAAGTGCATTCGCTCTGTTCCCCTGGTAGATCGGTTAGGGGCAGCAGGTGGAGGAACTATGGAAGAAAGCTCCTCTGAGCAGTGCTCGTGCAGATATCTATAAAAGAGAGATAGGTGACCACCGGCACGTCGGTGGGCAAGGGATGGCAGCCTTTGGGTGATGGTAGGGTCACCGATAAGACGCATAGCTCTCTTCTGAATGAAGTCCAGGATAGCGAGTGTAAAAGCGGCAGTGGCACCCCAGACGTGGGAGCAGTATTCGAGGTTTGGCCTTATTTGTGAAGTATATAAGGTATAGAGATTAGATGGTAAAAAGTATTTGCGAGCCCGGAAGAAGAAACCTAATTTATTAGCAGCTGCTTCTGCAATTGATGTGACATGTTGGTGCCAATTGAGATTTTGATCCACAGAAATGCCAACAAGTGAAAAGGACTCATTACTTTGAATAAATTGGTTGTTCATTGTGATGAATCTAGGGCTAGTGTATCTCTTATGAGATAGAAAGCAAGACAGAGATTTGGTGGAGTTTAATATTTTTTGGAGTTCCACAGAGACAGAACCCTCCATGAGTCTGCGATCCTCATCTAATTGGGCTAAAGAGACAGGCTTAGAATATTGTATATTTGACTGGAGGGTGCTGTCGTTCACATAACTCTGAACTGGGTTGGATGTGCTAGATGTGCTCCTGCATTGATGTGGAGAAGAAACAAAGTAGGGGTTAAAGCTGAACCTTGAGGAACTCCTGCATTAATTGGATACAGTTTAGAGGAATGGCCATCCGTGACAACAGAAATGCTCCGGTTGGAGAGGAAATTTGCTGTCCAGGTACAGAGTTTTGGTGGTAGGCCATAGGCCGGAAGTTTATTAAGCAGCGCTGCGTGCCAGACCTGGTCGAATGCTTTGGATATGTCTAGAGCGACAATCTGGGATTCACCGTGTAGTTCCATAGACTTGTTCTAAGAATGGGTGACAAAGGAAAGGAGGTCGGCATTTGATCTGCGCTGACGGAATCTATACTGCCTGTCGTGGATTAGACTGTGTTTTTCATGAAGATACTATAATTTATTGGGTTATCTAACATGTTAGGCTATCTAACATTGAATCATATATTTGAAAACTGCCACTGTTATAAGGAAGCAATAAATCAAATTAGATTTATAATTTCACAGTTTTTTTCTTTTAGTGAAATCATCTTTCAAAACTCACTAAATTGTACCGTACATCAAAGATCAAAAGCTTAGTTGAATATTACGTATAGAATGTTATGCAAATTAAATATGAGAAAAATACTCCCCTACTTAGTAATTATTTAGATTGTAAGTAAATAATAAAATTAGTTGATGTCTAATTCAAATAGATTTACTTTCATGTTTGTAAATAAATGGTAACACTTTTTTAAACTCCAAGAAAACACAAAAGCTGAAATGGATATGACATTATCTATCTATTTTAACTAGATCAGTTCTTAATTTTTTATTTTAGTCCTAAGTACCATTAATTAATCTAGATCGTATTAGACTTACCTGGCTGATGTTTAACTTATCAGACTTCAAACCTTCATCTTCCACAGCAAGGTGCTTCTCTTCATCACTGAGATCAAGTTCCTCATCATCAATGTCGAACATGTAATAATCACCGGAACGTATAGCTAGAGACATGAAATAATGCATGATAATTTCAAATCAGTAAAATGCTGCTAAACTGACTTCAAACTTTCTCCGTTCTTTTCAAATTATATTTCTTAATCTCAAAGTAAATATTTAATGTTTTAAAATAAAACAAGTTACAAACTGATTTAAACATTATGGAATTTGTAATGGGATATTAAGAATAGAGCGATTATAATTTCAATCACAAACAGGTTTAAGGTTATATCTACTTCAGCTAGCCATCCCAAATTACCAAGATAATTTGTCAGAAGACTGCCTACATACAGACTTGGAGACTACTTCTCTGGCTTCACTGTTGGTTTTCGTTGGTGATGGACGTAGCCAGCGCGTAAGCTAACTGGAGCAAGTGGCCCTACGAATTCTGGAAGTTCTAGGAAGTTCTTCAACGTTTCTGTGACTATAGTTTCGCTGCTTGACAGAATTTTCAATCTGTCTGAAAATGCTGTCAAGCAGCGAAACTATAGTCACAGAAACGTTGAAGAACTTCCTAGAACTTTCAGAATTCGTAGGGCCACTTGCTCCAGTTAGCTTACGCGCTGGCTATGTCTTTCACCAACGAAAACCAACAGTGATGCCAAAGAAGTAGTCTCCAAGTCTGTATGTAGTATGGACAAGTTTCACCAAGTAAGGGCAACAACAATCAATGAATAGAAGACTGCCTCTCAAAAAAATGTATTATTCCCAACCTACGCTCTTCATGAATTGCTTTGGCTATTAGATGAGAGGTTTTCATAATACAAATCTAACCAGACTAGGACAAGACCCCAAAACAGTCTCCCAATCAGTACTAGATGTGTTTTATGTTGTTTAACTTCATTTAATTCATTCTTTTGTAAATTTCCTAACCAATTAAACCCCTGGCACACTTTTGTATCAAGAAAGACATATACTATGCCACATAGAAATTACAACACCCAGTAAATGTAAATATATTCAATTGACATCCTTGCAAACGATTGACATAAAAAAGAAGAACAATCAATTAAATTTTTTGACAAATTCATCGAAGAGATTAAATGTGCTCCTCCCTGCAAATTAACAAGTAACTTTATCTGTAAGACGACTCCGGTACAAATTATGTACGTCAGGTGCCGCTGTGCAATCTTGATATGTCTATTTTTATATTATTCGTATATTTCCTTATAAGCATATAGTGACAGGGCTGACGATTTTAAAAGATCGTTTGTGGTTGTACAGCGGCACCTGACGTACAGAATTTGTACCGGAGTCATCTTACAAAGTTTCCTGTTTCGTCCTAGATGTCAGTAGCTTGTACATTTCACGTTTCATTCAGATTTTGGCTACGTTAAGCCAATTAATTTAGATATGTTTTGATTATTGCTGATATAACACACTGATGAGCTCAAAGAAGAGCGAAACTAATATGAGTTTCTGGTAATAATCTTGAAATATCTATTTTTATATTATATTATATTATATATATATATATATATATATATATATATATATATATATATATATATATATATATATATATATATATATATGTTGCTTTTACTCATTAGAAAAAAAACCAAGGAAACACGATTTCTGGTCTCAGTGAAATATAGATAATATATATTATCGTATTGAAGTCAGTTTAACAGATTAACTACAGTGCTTTTACATGCACTTTGCTAAATATTCATTATGTACAAAACCTACGCAAAAGTTTTCACATTCTTCAGTTTATCATACAAATATACATAACTTTCGTTTTATTTACAAGGGATAATTTTGTAATAACCTGAGTTATAAAGTTTTAACTATCTGCAAATAAACACTTCTTGAAGATTTTGGTCTGTACCTACTGTAATTCATTATTTAACAAAGAAAAAAAGAAGAATAAATAAAAAGTAATCTTTAACAATAAATAAACAAACAGGAACAACAACAATGTTAACAAAATGCTCAAAACTTAATTGTCAATTTTTTTAGGAATCTAGAGAATTAGTTGGTTTTAGTTACATTTTACTACTTTCTTTACCATCATCAAACAGTGTTCTGAAGAATTAAGGGCTATAAAACCTTTGAAAAATCTCATAGATTTGTGCTTGCAATTACAAATCATTTACAGAATTGAGGAAACGTTCTGAAACAGCTTGGTTACAAGCCATCATAATGTTAATTTTTGATTTTCAGAAACTTTATATCACCAAATAATCTAATACCAACTTAGGTATGCTATGAGGGTGGATAAAATAAAATCAGAATTTTTATTTTAAAGCTCATTAGATAAATGAAGTGGCACAGTGTCTTGGTATACAGGGTGATTCATTAGTGGTGACCAAAAATGAAACCCCATGTTCTTTGAACAATTTGAGAGAGTGTATGTCCTATAAATTTTTTTTCAATAATGCTTCATTAAAAGGATACAGGGTGTTGAAATTGACTTTCAAAAAATAAAATTTCCCAATTTTTTAAAAAGTAGCACATATATTTTGCTGAAACTTCGCATGTGTAGGCTGCTATGTAAGGCGCGTATTCTACCATAACAATTGAATCGGCTAATCCAGCAGTGGCACGCGTACCCACATGTCTTTGGTTATCGCTCAAGAAAAAAACGGGTAAGCCAATGATATTTTTTTATTTTTCATTTTTTGAATCTTACTTTCATTCGTGAACAAAATGACTCTCTTGATAATTTTCTGTACGACGCTTATTTTTCGAGTAAGCAATGAATCAGGTAAGTGTTTTAGAGCACAGTTCATGATTTTTAACCAGTCGTTGTTTGGTAAAAAATCACAATGATACACTTTTATCAAGCTTATAGTAATTTATTTATTACAATAAATGTTCAAAAATGCCTCCATTGGCCAGAATACACGCACGACATCTTTTTAATATGGAAAATTTAATGTCTTGAGGATTCATTGTTGCTTGAATATTACGAAAAGCATTATTTATCAGTTGTTGTAGCTGCTCTGGTGCATTTATTTGTTCACTGTAGACCGGTCACTTAAAATCACCCCAAAGATAGAAGTCAAGTGGGTTTAAGTCCGGTGATCTTGCAGGCCAATGTATTGGTCAAGTTCTGCCAATCCATCTTTCATTATAATGTTCATGTAGCCATGTAACAACGTTTCGACTATGATGCGCTGGTGCACCGTCATGCTGGTACCACATTATACCTCTTGTTGCTAGTGGAATGTCATCTAGAATGTTTTCTACACGGTTTTCTAGGAGCGCTAAGTACGAAGATCCATTTAAACGTTGTGGCAGGACTTCCATGAACAGTGAGCCGTTAAAAATACCACACCATAAATTAATGGAAAATCTATGTCGAAATGTGCGAGTCCTTGTTGCATGTAGATTTTCCAATGACCAGACATGCTCATTATGAGAATTATAAATACCATTTCTTGTAAATGTTGATTCGTCAGACCAGAAGATTAAATTAGGGAATAAGATATTTTGATTGTTAATGTCCCACATCCATTCACAAAAGACTCGTCGATGCACATTATCTCCAGGTAGAAGGCAATGAACATTCTGTCGATGATATGGATGTAAGGCTTCTCAATGTAAAGTTCTCCAAACAAAGCTTTGAGAATATTGTAACTGCGTGGCAATGCTCCGAGTACTTGTAGAAGGTTGATCCATCACTGCATCCACCACTCTCTCTTCGTCTTCAAGTTGATGTTGTCTTCTACCATTAGCTCTAGCGTCAGGTCGTTGTCCAATACCGCACTGCCGAAGTCTTGAAAACGATCGAGAAAAAACCCTTGGTGTAGGTTGACAGCGAGTGGGAAACCTACGTTGATATTCCCGACAAGCAGCTAGAGCATTTCCATCAGCATATCCGTAGATAAAAATTATATCTGCATACTCTTCTGAGCTGTACTCCATTATAAGAAGTAAAAGAGTAGAAAATTTTGCAATTTTATAAAGTTTACCACTTACACCTATTCAAAATAATAACTTGTTAACCTAAACGTTAAGTGACACTTAATGACAACTTTGGCAAACCAGACTACTACTTACTAAAATACAACAAAGATAATCGTCGTACAAAAAATTATCAAGACATTAAATTTTCCATATTAAAAAGATGTCGTGCGTGTATTTAGGCCAATGGAGGCATAAAAGTGTATCATTGCGATTTTATACCAAACAACGACTGGTTAAAAATCATGAACTGTGCTCTAAAATACTTACCTGATTCATTGCTTACTCATAAAATAAGCGTCGTACAGAAAATTATCAAGAGAGTCTTTTTGTTTGCGAATGAAAGTAAGATTCAAAAAATAAAAAAAATATCATTGGCTTACCCGTTTTTTTCTTGAGGGATAACCAATGACATGTGGGTACGCGCGCCACTGCTGGATTAGCCGATTCAATTGTTATGGTAGAATACGCGCCTTACATAGCAGCCTACACATGCGAAGTTTCAGCAAAATATATGTGCTACTTTTTAAAAAATTGAGAAATTTTATTTTTTGAAATTCAACTTCAACACCCTGTATCTTTTTAATGAAGCATTATAGGAAAAAAAATTATAGTACATAACCTCTCTAAAATTGTTCAAAGAACATGGGGTTACATTTTTGGTCACCACTTATGAATCACCCTGTATATTAAGTGGAGATGTAAATAAAAAACTGACTCAGTAAAAGTAGTTCCAGGGTGGATATTGGCAGTGTTAAATGATCTTCTACTGATGCAGGAGTTTCCGACAGAATGGAAGTTAGCCAAACTGTTACTGAACCTGAAAGGAGGAAAGCCCCTAGACAGTCCATCAGCATAAAGAGTGTGTATAAATGTAAGTAAGAAGAACAAAGATGGTTTAACGCAAGTGGCAGTTACAAGAATTTTTTACCTTCTTTTGAATATGTGTATACTCTTAACTCGTGTTATTGCAAGCACAAGCCAGGGCTTTTTTGTACAACACATTGTAAAATTTTATGCAATATATGTTATTATTATTATATAGGTCCATCTGTTTCCAGAGCATCCTGATCAAATTGTATGAATGGCTTATAAGAAATAGGCTGACTGAGGAAATAGAGGTAGGAGAAGGCTTGGCCGTTAATCAATACAGTTTCAAGAAGACGCGATCAATAGTGCATGCAATCTGTCATAAGAACAAAGGAAATGCTTCCAATACAGCCGCTTGGAGTAAAATACTGGAGGAACTGCACAGAAGGCATATCTCTCAATATCTGATATGAATAATACAGCAGTATTCTAACATCAGGAGAGTGCTGATCGAGAGAGGTGAAGAATTGAAAGTGACGGTGGGAGTTCCGCTGGGCTCAGTTCTGGGTCCTACCCTGTGGAATGTCCTGTATCACAATGCACTGCGTCTGGAACTGCCAGAAGGCTTCGCGTCTATTGGTTTTGTAGACGATTTGGCGAATGCGGTGTGTGCAAGAGACGAAGGTGAGGTGAAATTCAGAGCTGAGGAGACGTTAAGACGAATAAACGTCCGGATGTCCTACAATAAATTAGAGCTAGTGCCAGAAAAGACAGAGGTGATGATCTCGAAGGGCCCTAGAAACAGTAGAAACATACACTTTTCCAACTGAAGGGAAGAGAATTCGCACCTGCGAAGGCGGTGCGTTAGTTAAGAGTACTGATAGGCCACAATGACACCTTGAGGTATCATATGTAAGCAGTCGTGAAGAAGGCAAGAGAAAATATCTACTCTACAAAGAATAATGCCCAATGTTGGTGGCAACGACACTATAAGAGGAGGATGCTCGGTGAAATGGTGGCCTCTATATTGCAGTATGCGGCTCTTATATGAGGTATGATCCTGGAGAAAAATATAAAAAAAGGTACAGAAAAAAATCTTGTTGAGGATGATTTTCGTTTATAGGATAGTGTCTGCAAATGCAGCTCAGGCTATCGCAGGAATTTCACCAATCAAAATACTGGCGTGGGAGCGAAACTATGTCCATGAAAGAGGGGAAGCACATAGAATAGAAAGGAGGACTATGGCAAAGCAACTGAGTCTGAGGCAATGGCAGGAGAGTTGGGACAAAACGAAAGTGTAGCCCAGTGGACCAAGAAATTAATAACACGGTTAGAACCGGGTTCCTCTGTGGGCACCATAGTGTAGATTATTTCCTGGCGCAGTTCTTGACGGGCCACAGATCGTTTCGCAGCTACACATAGAAAATAGGGAAGGCCACTGATAGTATCTGCATATACTGTGGTGAAATAGACTCTCCAGAACACATAGTGTTGTTATGTCACAGATGGCAAAACATCAGACAAGAGGCAAATGAAAGTTAGCAAGATTGATTCCTCGCCTTCAGACGGAAGATCAGGAAGCAAACCGTTTTGCAGTTTGTGAAAGGCTTTTGGAGCATCGAACAGAGGCAGGTAATTTTAAAGTTGCATTATCACCTGCGACGAGACGTGGGTACACCATTACACCCCGGAATCTAAACAACCCAGCATGGAGATCGCGAAAACCTGTAGAAGCCAAAACTCGTTTTTGTGCAGGCAAAGTTCGTGTCAATGTTTTTTTGGGATTGCATCATTGATTTCTTTCATTAGCAGCGTACAGTTAATGCCGCTCAGTACTCCTTTTACTTCACAAATTTCATGGCAAAAGTAGTAATTGCTATCCTTTTAGCACAAAATTTCATTTAAAAACTATTCTTTTTACTATAATCAAACTGTTTCAGAATCATTTGCCCTGTTATTCTATTTTTCTTCAAGTTATAGGATGTACAATTCTTACCTTTTATGAATTTGCTATTTTAACTAAAACTGTATAAAAGAGACAACAAAAACTCTATGCTAAGACAATACACACAGCTTCAAGCAAGCTTTGCTAACAACAAAAGCAGCATAACGAAATAATGCGTGCCACACATACAACATAAAACATTTAGTTATTATTTAACACATAGACTCTTAGTAAGTTATTTTCCCCAGCGAAACATAAAGTATAAGCTTTAAATTATTTGAAAATATTTAGCATCAATATGCACTGTCTAACAATGAACGAACAATTACTTTATATTAACAGAATATTATAATTATTATATACCAATTAGTTTATGAATTGTAGTGTGATGGATATCTGTGCTCAAGTCCAAAATACTTACATTCATGGCGACCTGCAAAATATTACATTCTTAAAAAATTAATAATTGAAGTATATACATGAACCTTGCTATCGTTTTCAAAAAGCATAAAACCACAAAAAGTCTGGTTATCAAAGTGGCAGAGAAGTCTAAGCTAAATCAGAATACCACCCCCACCTATAAATAATAATGGTTACAAATGAATTTTTCTTTTTACAAAGACGTGAGACTGTGGTCAATTTCAACATTCTTGGCATATAGAGAACGTCCAGAAATGATGTGCAAAAAACTCTGGAGTTGATTCTACGCAAACAATTAATGCCACAAGTTTCTATAACAGTTTTTCTAAAACCTAATAAACAAACTAAAAAAATTTAAATAAACCGACTTCAAAATAACCACTATAAAGCAAAAAATAACTGGGTTGCAGGTTTAATTCAAAAGACAAAAATTATTTAAAATGAAATATTAATATATGCGCTACTTGCTTATCTGTTTGAAGTCGGTGCCGAGCCAATTAGATAGTAGGTAGATAGGTTAGGTCCTCTACTGGCGCATCGCCAGTTTCTCCGCGCACGCGACGGAATGCGTGAGCGTGGGTTGGTCTTTGATCATTAACAACATATTTAGGTATTTCATGAGAAATATAATCCGTTATTAATTAAGCTGTTTATATCGCTAAGTACTATTGTGTTTTAGGCTGCCACCGCTTCCCATCTTTATCAAAAAGGAGGCTATGGCGACGCATCTTAGAATGCGAAACTCTGGAAACTGGTGCGGAGAGGGAGCAATAATAGGACATGCAAGAGTCGCCAAGGAGGTGGAAAAGGAAATTCCGAATTCCACCATCAAGGTACGGAATGCAGAGGACGATATTAGGTTGACTAGGTCACATACCCTCAGAATCCCCAGTAGGGATCAGTGGAGGGAAAATGAGGTTGCATTCCAGCCCGCAAGCCTGGTCTGTTTTACCGACGGATTGCGGCTGGAGGATCAACAATCCTCCGGGGCAGGAATATACATCGACAGCCTGGGGGTGCGCGAGAGTTATGCTCTAGGCGCATATACCACAGCATTCGAAAGGAAGGTGTACGCTATCCTGTCTGTAGCCAGTCGACAGGATGTGAGGATGAGCCCCGAGAAATGTGTATATATTTGCTCGGATAGCCAGGCTGTCCTCCGGGCAGTCTGCGCGGCCAGAATTAGGTCAACACTGGTTCAGGTGTGCGCTGACGCCCTTAAAGCACTAGCCAGGACAAAGGAGGTACAACTGGTGTGTTCCGGGACACTGTGACGTAGCTGGGAATGAGGTGGCGAATGATCTCGCAAGACTTGGTTCCCGGCGGCTGTTCTGTGGCCCGGAGCCTGCGATAGCCATAAGTAGGAAGATGGTCTCTGTCGCCTTAGACGGGTGGACTGAGGAAGCCATGAAGAGGCACTGGGGGTCGGCCGGTAGCTGTAGGCAGGCGAGGGACTTCGTGGAGGGGCCGGACAGAGATAAGACTGCCTGGCTACTCGGTAGGAGTCGACCTGCGCTTCGCCGCATCCTTGTGGTGCTGACAGGTCACTGCGCCCTTAGAAGACACCTCACATTAATAGGTGTCGAGAGTGATCCCATTTGCCAGGAATGCGGCTAGAATAAAGAAACGTCTTACCACTAACTGTGTGAATGCGAGGTTTTTGGGAGTCTTCGAGCAGAATTGTTCGGTTCGAGGACGCTGCAGAGAAACCAGGTAAGTACCGTCCAATGGAAGACCGCCATGGCCTTCATTTCAAGGTCGAGGCGGTTGGAGACGGAACCGAGGAAGTGTAGAGCATGGTTGCTGGTTGACTAGCCTCCAATGGTAGACTGAAGATCAACCCAGGCTTCAGGGGCCACTGCAAAATTCAGGAGATCGTGAAGGAGCCCATGCTTGAAATGAGGGCAGACTTCGCGAGCTCGTGAATGTGCAGGGAAAACAACAGTGGAAATCCCCTACCGCGAGGCATGGCGGGAGGAGACGCCGGGCATACCACGGGACGCGCTCGTCTGGTTCAGGGACGGATCCGGCGGAGAGCGTGGGACGGGGGCGGGTGTTTACTCGGAAGGACCGAGGGTAAGTCATAGTATTTCTCTCGGATCCCATGCAACGGTGTTTCAGGCCGAGATGTACGCCATCCTGCACTGTGTGCGGGAGAACAAGAGGAGGGACTACACCAACAAGCGGATCCTCATAGCCACAGACAGCCAGGCAGCCCTTAAGGCACTAAGTAGCCCACGGGCAAATTCCTGGCTGTTGAGTGAGTGCCGAGACGAGACGAGCGACCTGGCTGGGCAGAATGAGGTGACCCTCATCTGGGTGCCGGGTCACTCGGGGTCAAAGGCAATGAAAAAGCTGACAGTCTCGCGAAGAGAGGGTCAGCAGAACCATTTATGGGACCAGAACCGGCTCTGGGCATGATAAAGAGCACTGCCAGGGGAGCCATTAGGTCCTGGGTCAGAAACCAACACAAGGTGTACTGGGCGGACTGTCCAGGGCTTAGACATGGGAAGTCAATAATTGACGGACCCAGTTCAAAGAGAGCTGTGGAGCTGCTAAATCTTAGCAGAGGACAGCTCAGAAACATAACAGGTCTCTTGACGGGACACATAGCCGCCAAGAAACACCTGCATAAAATTGGGCGGTCGAAGGGGACCTCGCATGCAGACTCTGCAGCGAGGGGGAGGACTCAGCCCAGCACATCTTGTGCGAGTGTAAACCTCTGGACCGCAAAAGACAACTGATCTACGGGCAGTCTAGACCGCAGACAGAGCAATATAAAACTTCACCCTACTAATCGCTGTGCAGACTAGTTCAAGGCACCGTGATTTGGGAATGGGTGGAGTAAGACTAAGGGTATGCACAATCAACCAAAGGTTGCAGTGCTATCGGGGCGGCAAGCCCGCGGACGAGCCCTGAGTGAAAAAAAAATGGTTGCTGGGTTGCCGGGGTTGGCAAAAAGGGCCCATTGTGGCCTACTTGTCTGGCGTCAGCCTCCCCACCACTGCTACTACTACTACTACTACATTGTGTTTCAGGCTTGGACTTTATAGTCAGTGAATCCATTCTTTTAAAACTTGTTACACTAATTATCATCATAAATTCTGAAAATGTACTTTACCGATCAGTTTCGAACACAGCCATTATAATGTTGTCACCGAAAAAGGCGTTGGGATGCTAGGCTGTATAAAAAAATTAATTCTGTGATTGTTAAATGGCTCTGTTATGTCTTAGTGTCCCGCAAACTGTCAAAGATATGCATGAGTGAAATTTCTGAAATTACGCTACTGACTCAATTGGGGCGATACCGAGTTTAAAGCGCCGCTACCGAATTAACAGGGCCGCTACAGAGTTACAACTTCGCTACCTTTGGTAGCATTAAATGCCTGTTTGACCAGCTTCGAACTGTTTTTTAAAATTACTTATTTCGAACTTTGTACTACTGTAACATCGCCTAGCTCTAACAATTTTTCGAACCGAAGGAAGAAATTTTAAAGCTTCGCACACCTCTAGTTTATGTACATTTCAATGTATGTGTAACTAAAAACTGACATGCAATAGTTGTTTTGACATATGAGATTACATATTTTCTATCAAACATAATATGTTTTTCTAGATTTCTCTTGCTATATAGTATATAAACCTACTTCACACCATTTATCTTTACATATATGCCGAGAATGCCGGAACTCACTAAAAATATTATTTCAAGCTTCAAAAAACCATTTTCCCTGTATAAAGGCGCCAATCAATTGTAATAATGTAAATAACTTAATATGAATAGCCAGGGTAGCCACTACATTACATTTAAAGAACATCATTTCTGATCACTTTAAAACTTGTATCATAGGTTTTTGTAATTAAAAATTTTTCCTTTTTTTAATTCTTCTTAGGTAAAACAGGCAGGGCTACACTTCCAGACTGTATTTATTGATAAAAGGCTTTTATCAATAAATAGAGTCTGGAAGTGTAGCCTTGTCTGTTTTACCTTAGAAATATGTCTACCTCAGACGTCGTGACGTTCAGAGAAGAACAAAACTTCATTGAATCGTGCGGCACCTTTAAGCTCTTTATTTTCTCTTTGCATTTGACCGCTCAAACACTGCAAATTTGTCTGGTAGAATAATAAATTACTGTCAATAACTCGGCCGGTTTATACATATACTAATCTCTTTGTCTCGAATTAAGGACCCTTTCGATTTGTTGTATCTATTTATTCAATATAAATACTTTCACGAAGAATTAAAATCAATATAAATATAGTTTTTATCTAGTATTTGATTCCATTAATTATTCTTTGTTAGAGTTAACATGGCGAGACAGACACTCGGGGTTTTAGTTTTCTATTTAAAAGAGATGAGTTGAGTTGATGTTGTTTATCTCACCAGATGTCTTTGGCGGCATGTTCCAATATCCACATAGTAAATTTCTAGATTGAAAGAAAATGTGCTGATCCCTTGAATAACTCGGGTCGTTTGGACCTATATTAGATAAGGGTCATAAATTTGTCGACCAGAAGATTCAAGCAGGTCTTAGACCTCTTACTTTTATTACACAATAAACAAACGATTGTTCTTGGATGACAACTTTACTTCGGACTAGTTCGTTTACTTTGACGCGATATAAATACACAGTAGCTAGTTTTTTATTTTAGAATTTTTCTTCCTCTGAAGATGTTGACATGGTCAACGAAACGATCGTAAGGTCTCTGAAATAGGTGTTGTGGTGATTTGGGTGTTCTCCAAGTGTGCTTAGTTCAGAAGTTATATTTTTTATAATTGTTTAATGTTGTTTACATATCTATTGTGTCTACATCTTTTTCCCTAGTCATTTCAGAAGTAGAATAAACTGATAATTAAAGACCCACAGAAAAAATGAAAGTAAAATCAACCCTAACTAGGTTTCATTTAATTCAATTCAATGAAGTGTCCAACAAGACAGACCTATAATGGATATTAAAAGCATGTCTCATCTCAACTAGCTAATAGATAGGTGGAAACTATTTAATAAAGCAAACAAAAAAATAACAAACACTATTTATATGACTAATTATAACCCACATGAAAATAATCATCTAAAATTCTTAGATGAACTATATCCAACTTAGCAAGATAGCCTGCCAAAACAAATACACACATTGATTAACGTCACATGATCATATGGTATTAAGTTGCTCAGGATTAACGAATCTACTGTGTCATTTATTGATTATGTTTAATGATTTCCTTCTGTGCAATTAAAGCCCTCATATCTTTCATTCTGTGTAGATCTTCGCGTGTAGCTTTTTAATAAACCAGACCAGACCAGACCAGACCGACCGACCGAGCCTGCCAAGTTAAGCGCCACCGGTCGGCGGCAGGTGTGATAATCAATGTCGAGATTTATTAACATTGCTGATAAATCCGTGAGTATAGTTCAAGCGGATGATGTTGGTTATAGTATGGGTTATCCAGAATACTTTTCAACCACTTACCTCCAATCGAATTACTGCTAAGAAAGAAATATGGAAAGTACTATTATTACCAAGTGTTGTTACAAACAGTACTATGATATTAAATTCTGCATTAGTTATTAATCCATGTTGGTTTAGGCCCAGAAAACATGCAGCGTCTTGAGCATCATGTGTCATGAATACTTTCCGTGATTCCCACACGTCCAAGATTTTTTGTTGGTCTGTCAAAGAAAAAGCCTTAGAGCACAGTGTTATATCATTTTATATGTCTTTAAGATGTTTGTAAGAATATTTGCTTTATCCCCTTCTAGACAGTCTGTTGATGATGATCTTGGTTGTAGAAGTTTTAATAGTCTGTTCAATTTTTCCCAAAATTTGTTATCCTCTTTGGTATTTTTTTATATATTTAAACAACACACCACGAGGGCTTACAGCCTAAATACTATCGTACCGTGGGTGTCGTCAAGGAGGAAATAGGCAACTTGCTAATTCTGGACTTGCAGGTTTGGAGGTTCAGAGGAGAACGAAAAACATGTGCTGGCAAGGAATTCCACAACTTGGAAGTCCTCGGGACAAAAGAGCGGGCATAGCAAGATGTTCTATGTCTGATGACCTGGACAGTAAAAGGGTGCATTCGCTCTGTTCCTCTGGTAGATCTGTTAGGGGCAGCAGGTGGAGGAACTATGGAAGAAAGCAGTGCCCGTGCAGATATCTATAAAAGAGAGATAAGTCACCAACGGCACGTCGATGGGCAAGGGATGGCAGCCTTTGGGTGAGGGTAGGGTCACCGATGAGACGTATACCTCTCTTCTGAATTAAGTCCAGGATAGCAATTGTGTAGAACCGGCAGTGGCACCCCATACGTGGGAGCAGTATTCGAAGTTTGGCCTTATTTGTGAAGTATATAAGATATAGAGATTAGCTGGTGAAAAGTATTTGCGAGCCCGGAAGAGGAAACCTAATTTCTTAGCAGTCGCTTCTGTAATTGATGTGACATGTTGGTGCCAATTGAGATTTCGATCCACAGGAATGCCAACAAGTGAAAAGGACTCATTACTTTGCATAGCTTGGTTGTTCATTGTGATGGATCCAGGGCTGGTGTATATTCTCTTATGAGAAAGAAAGCAAGACAGATTTGGTGGGGTTGAATTGTACTAGATTTCTACTTCCCCAGTCTAATAATTTTTGGAGATCCGCGTAGACAGAACCCTCCATGAGTCTGCGATCCTCATCTAATTTGGCTAAAGAAACAGGTTAGAATATTATATTTTAGTGGAGGGTGCTGTCGTCCACGTAACTGTCAACTGGGTTGGATGTGCTAGAGAGGACGTCATTGATGTGGAGAAGAAACAAAGTAGTGGTTAAGCTGAGCCTTGAGGAACTCCTGCATTAATTGGATACAGTTTAGAGGAATGGCCATCCACGACAACAGAAATGCTCCGGTTGGAGAGGAAGTTTGCTGTCCAGGTACAGAGTTTTGGTGGTAAGCCATAGACCGGAAGTTTATTAAGCAGCGCTGCCAGTGCCAGACCTAGTCGAATGCTTTGGATTTGTCTAGAGCGACAATCTGGGATTCACCGTGTATGATCTGCGCTGACGGAATCCATACTGTCTGTCTTGGATTAGACTGTGTTTTTCAAGAAATTTTAGTAATTCAGTGTTTATATACGTTTCCATCACTTTAGAGACGACTGAAAGGAGAGAAATAGGCCTGTAGTTGCTAGTAAACGCTTTGGGTCGTTTCTTGGGGACGGGTTGTACGCTAGCAGTTTTCCAGTTACTAGGGAATATGCCTCTATTGTAAGATGTCTGAAACAGACGAGTCAGGACATTTTTTCCAAATAACTTAGGAATGGTGAACAATGAACAAGGAGAATGCTTTCATCAAGATCTCATGGATTTAGAGCAGATATATCAAGTGCTTCTGGGATGAAAATATGATGGGTGATTTTTGCTGGTCAGTTTTAAAGGAAACCAATGTAACTATGTACTAATGATGTATTTCAGTTGTCTATATCTAAAAATAGAGACATCATGGAAACATTTTAATGGTATTTTTGAATTCAGCTCTCTTAAATCGGTGAAATAAAACCAGTCTTAGTTGATGAGCAAAATGCTTGTAAACCAGTGTCATTAGTCCTCCCAAAGAACGCTAACAAAAACTCCTGTTGGGTGGTTTTCTTTTAATTTATTGTATTTGGCAAAACCTGTGAAAAATAAGCTAAATTTTGTACAATGGATCCCCATGCTGCTGAGATGACAACAAATGACTAACCGCTTGTAGAATAAAATCCATCATAAGTAAAACACTAATTTTAATAATTACATATAAACATTTCTCCAAGGTAGGAATTCACAATAGGTGAAACTAATATTATGGATGGACATCTGGATTTTTTCAATTTTAAATAATTTGTAACATGTCACACATGTTATCGCCCTTTTCCAAACTATAAGGTTTCTGAATAAGTCCCACTAGTGACGTCAGAGTCATTGACGCGGCATACAAAGTTCGTAGTCAGTCGCTCTACCATGTTATGACTCAATGAGAACGAATCCGCAGACACGACCGTTCGATTGATCGAATATATTTCAAAATAAGAAGCCTTTAAAAGACGTTCTAGACATGGACACGTCCTCTTCTTTCTTAAAAGTCAATCTCAGAACATGCCATTGCGTAGTTAAATTAATCAAAGAAAGCAGCATGTCTAAATAGCCACGCCGTCGTTTTGGAGGAGATCACACATTCGTTTTGGAGGAGATTACACATTCACACAGTCGTTTTGGAGGAGATCACACATTCACACAGTCGTTTTGGAGGAGATCATACATTCACACAGTCGTTTTGGAGAAGTACAACAGTTGTTTTCGTTCTTGGAGAATATACATCTGTCACTTTTGGGAGGAGACGAATACCCAGCTAGAATGCCACATCCGCCCCCATGAGGAATATCCAATGTATCAAGTCACTGAAGCTGCTCCCACAAGAAACGCCACTCAAGCTGCTCCCGTAAGAGGATGCATATGAACAGTGAGGCCCCCGCAGCATCCTGGCCTAGGCAGATCGGACGTACCACCTCAAGGGCAAAAATCCGAACGACATCGACTCATGAATAAAACTAGCAGCTAAGTAGTACATTATTTATCTGTAACACCTTCTCGTCAAGACATTAATAATTTGACCACAATTCATCAGAATAATTTCAAATATCAATTTAAAATAATTAATCATATTATATATTTTATTTAAATTTGGTCAATTCACTGAAAGCAGCATTATATAACTTTAATAATCTTGAATAAACCGATTTTTATTGCATTCTTGATTTTAATTTGTACATTTTACATCCTACCAAGTATAAGTGCTAAAGCCCATGCCCTGTGTTGAATTTGTATTAAAGCTTGTGCCTTTGACTGAGCAGCCAGATTAAATTTTATCTGTTATTTAAATATTATTCTTTAATTAATATCATCATCATCATCAATCAGCACTGTGCGTCCACTGCTGGACATAGGCCTCCCCTAGTTGAGTCCATTCTTTTCTGTCTTGAGCGCTACGAATCCAGTTTTTTGTAATTTTTATAATGTCATCTGTCCAGCGAGTTGGTGGTCTTCCTCTGCTTCTTTGATCGAATCTGGGTCTCCATTCAAGTAATCGTTTTGTCCACCTGTCATTTTGCATGCGAGCCACATGTCCCGTCCACTTCCACTTGAGTTCTGCCACATGTACGACCACGTCAGTCACTCCTGTTCTTCTGCGTAATTCTTCATTTCTAATGTGGTCACGTAACGAAACGCCAAGCATCGACCTCTCCATTTTGCGCTGTGTACTTTCAGTTTCTTAGCAGAAGCGTTGGTAAGGGTCAGTGTTTCGGCGCCGTAGGTCATAACCGGTAGAACACATTGGTTGAAAACTTTTCTTTTCAAGCATATCGGAAGGTCGCTTCTGAAAACGTCTCCAAGTTTGCCGTAAGCCGCCCAGGAGAGTATAACTCTTCTGTTTATCTCGCATGTTTGGTTGGTTTTGGATATGCTTATCTCATGGCCCCAATATGTATATTTGTCTACCCATTCCACCTCAGAGTTTTCAATAGTTAGGTTGTTACTAGGGACTTGTTACAGACTTTTAATTTCGTTATAAATTAATAGGTTGTCAGATTAATGTTTTTGCTTATACCAATTAATAACTATAATTCATACTTAAGGATGTTCTTTAAATTTTTCACCATTTGAATTGCAATTTAGCCTAAAAGACATTCCAAAAAATAATGCCGTAGGTAAAAGCACATATGAATTTTTCCATGAGAATTTTATGTATGTATGTAGGTATGTGATTTATAATTTAAGATAAAAATAGAATAAAAATAAAAATAAAGTTATAAGAAAAATATTATAACTTAAACGATAAGCAAAGTCATGTACACACTCTTCAACTAACTGAACTAAAAAAGCAGAGAACCCTGTAGGAAGTTAATATTATTAAATAAATATCTGACCCAATATGTTGTTAGATGGTTGTAAGAAAGCGAATGCAATAATCTTTCAATTGCCTGAATGTATTTTTAATAACCTTTAAGAATTTCTTGTGTTTATTCAATCAATATTGAACACATTACACTTTCTGATTCGCTGTAAAATTTAATATTACCTAAAAATAATCACTAAATACAAACAAGCAGCGTGAGGAAAAATTAAAACAAAAATGTGAAGTATTTACATCAAAAAGGCGAAAATAAATCATAAAGCAATGTGGGATGAGAAACCATCACCCGAAAAGACCGTAACACCCTTAAATTTGAAATAAATTACCAGCTTTGTATGTTTTTGGCGGCTTTCTTCTATACTTTGGCCTACGAGAAAATATCGAATCTATAAGCAAAATACCAAAACAAAAATAATTTTCATTCAACGTCTTCTCAGAAAAAAATATAATAAAAGATGAAGATTATAGTACAATAGTGGCATATAACAAAATTTGAAATAATTATTAACTAAAAAAAAACTAATTTTATACACAGGCTGAGGTACTAGTGTGACAAAGTCCAATTACACCTTTATAGTATGAGATATAAAAATTGTTATCGAGATAAAAGTCAAAGCACATATAGGGCCATATTTCGAATATATTTTTGTATATAAAGGGTTACCTTTAATGGCAGGGTAAGCCAAACATACTATATTTTCCTCATTTTGAACAGAAGACCTGTATGTATTAACATTTTTGAATTTCTCGCAGTCTTACTATTCTCGTGATTAGGGTTTTCTATCTTATACAGAGTCTCTTAAAGTATATGCACACTTTTGTGTTAATTTTGTAGCACCATCAACATCCTGAAGCATTTAACAGCTTTGGTATCAAATAATGTATTTTCGTTCAAAAGATTTTTAAGGTGTTCTACTTGTGCCGGAAATTATTGGTCAATTGAAGTCTTAAATGCCTACATACAGGGAGAGTCAGGACAGGGAATGATTAATTTCTTGTTTTATTTAAATGAAATAAGTACCCTGCATTTTATTGTTGTAAGAAATCCTACTTTTTACATACTTAATTTTTAGAAATTATTAAACCACAATAATTGGTGGCTAGGAGAAAATAACAAAATTTCTGGACGCACCAAGTGCGTTATGGTAGCGAATTTCCATTAAATGATTCAAATGTGTATAACTCAATTTTCTATAAACCTGGAAAGTTGAGTTTTTGTGTGTTCGAAGGTATTTACCAGGGCAACATACCAACCAAATTTCTTTAAAATAACTTTATTTTTTTCGGATTAAAAAAAACAACTGTTTCGATAGAACTGGCTAACGAACTCATGTAAGCTATTAATAAAAGAAAGACTCTTGCAAAGTATATATATATATATATATATATATATATATATATATATATATATATATATATATATATATATATATATATATATATATATATATATATATATATATATATATATATATATATATATATAGGAATGTTGCACTACAGTGTAATCACTTTTAAATATACGCATTATTTGTTTGCTGTACTTTTTGTGATTTTTTATTTGTTTACGTGGACTGCAGTTTTGAAGCTCCCTGGTTCATCATCAGCACATTACTGACACTGATCGTTCTTGTGTGTTCTATTTCGAACGTTGTATGTGACATCTGCGTGTTCAGTTTCTATTGGTCGGTCTACAGTTGTTTGATTGGTTGTGTTATCGGTCTGTGTCGATTGTATCGGTCTGTGTCGATTGTATCAGTTTCCTGTTTTCATTATTGTGGTTTGATAATTTGTCTATTTATATGGCTTTTATCAAGTTGTGTTTAAATGTTTGTACTTGGATTTGTTCTGGGATTAATTGTTTCTTATTGCTTGTTTGTTGAATGTAGTATTGTTCCCAGATTTCCATTTTTTTGTGGTCTTTAGTACGTTTTATTAGTTTTAATTGGTTTCTATCTGGTTTTCGGTGTTTTCTGTTGTGAAGGTATGTAGCTACGTTTTATTTGTAGTTAGGTATGTGCATTTTACCTAATGTTGTTATATGTTCCTTGAATCTTGTTTCTATTGATTTCTTTGTCACTCTTATATATTTTTTATTGCATGTGTTACATTCTATTTCATATATTCCGTTTAATTTATGTGGGTTGTGTTCTTGTTTTTTATTTACTTTGTTTATGATTTTGTTATTGGTTTTGTAGCTCATTTTTAAGTCATATTGTTTGAGTGTTTGTGTTATTTTTTTGATGCGGTGGTTATAAGTGAATGTTGTGTTTGTTTCTGTTGTTCTCTTTTCGGTTTTGTTGATTTGTTTTCTTTTTATTTCCTTTACTAGTTTTTCTATTGTTTTCTTGTTGTATCTATTTCTTTATGCTATTTGTATTATGATGTATTCCTTTTCTCGTTCGTCATTATGTAGTGGAACATTTAGCATTCTGTTTATTAAGTGTCTGTATGCGGCTATTTTTTGTGTGTGTGGGTGTGTTGAGTGTTTAAGTATAGTGATATATGTTTGTGTAGGTTTTCTGTATAATTTGTATTCAGTCTGGGTTTCTTTTCGGATAAGTGTTAAGTCTAGGAAGTTTATAGTGTTGTTTGATTCTATTTCTATTGTGAATTTTATGTTGTTGTTCATTTGGTTTATTTTTTGGTGGATATTGTCTATGTTGGTTTTTTGATTATCATATATTACCATTATATCATCGACGTATCTTATCCAGTTGATGACTTGGGTCTGTTTCTTTTATGATGGTGTTGATTTTATCTTCTAAATTTTTTAAAAATAATAATTCTCTAAAATCAGATCCATTTTAAATTTATTCCCAGTGAGTAAAATACGAAAATAGATAATTGTAATTATTATCAAGTGATTGAAAATTGAGTTCACAATGTACCCAAAAAGACGTGTGTGTGTGTGTGTTGTCTTCTTTTATGGCTGCAGTCGTCAGACCCAAAAAGATATTCATATGGGGTCATATGAAACAAATTGTGTACCAATAAACAATTAACATGAGACAACAGTTGTTAGACGGAATACAGATGGCTGCTGCTGAAATAAGAAATTGTCCAGATATTTTAAATTGGTTAATAGACTGTTTAGTCCGTCGTTGTGAAGCATGTAATCTAGCAGGAGGAAATTATTATTATTATTATTATTATTATTATTATACTTCTAACTGTCTCATTTTTTTATAATAAATAATTACTTAAAAACTTTCCTAACTCCTTAAATAATTAAAATAGGATATATGATTATAAGAAGTTTTCTTCTTAAAACTACCTCACCTTTCCTGTGTCACAATTTAATGGTGAGCTAATAAATCACCCTGTACATGCTTTAACTTTTATCTCATTAACATTTTCTTTTCATTTCTTACTATAAAGATGTAATAGGTAATCACACTAGTGGCAAAGTCTGTATACTAAATAAAAGTAACAAAAACTTATTATGTAAACAAATTAAACATACATAACAAATGAAAATATATATAGAAAAACTAGCCGTATTTACATTATGATAAAAACTAAAATTTATTTATATTAATGAAGCCAAACTCATATAATCCAAAGATTGTTATAAAAAGAAGTGCAAAATTAGAATCATTGATGCATATACAATAAAAATTTCATTCGCAAAATCTTTTTTGTTTGTTTGTATATTACAATTATTTACAGGTTTTTCTTGAAGATGACATATTTTTCAATGAAACGATTTTAGGTATGTTACTTCTGTTGCAATAGTTGAACAAACATTCAGTTTAAGAAAACTGAAAAAAGTAAAAAGAAAACAATGAAATCATTCCTCGGTTTTCAGCAAAACAGGAAAACCTACAATTTGTACTGGAAAAAATAAACAAGACATTCAAACTGTGAAAAAAGTCGTTGAGGATCAAATATGTTTTGATTGGTCCTTTGTAAATATCTAGCAAACAAAATATATGGTTACTAGATCTCTGGTTTTTAACCGGAGCATCAGGTTATATTTAATAGTCACCTGTTATAAATCTTTTGCTAACCAGAGCAAAAATAAGAAAAAAGCTCTATGACATTGGAATAAAACGGAAGAGCGAATATTGGAATAAACCTTATATATCTAACCCCTAATAATTTTATGATGTCGATGGCCTCTTATTATCAAGATATATTCCAGTTAGTGTTGGGATACCCCAGGGATCCATTATTAGTCCCATGCTTTTCTTATTTTATTTGAACGACATATTAGTCAACTGTGACAGTGCCGACTGAAAAATGCCGTATGCAAGTGATTGATGCCAATATGCTTGTGTCTAGTGCCGTTTCTTTCATTCAAACTGTGAAAAAAGTCGTTGAGGATCAAATATGTTTTGATTGGTCCTTTGTAAAAATCTATCATACAAAATATATGGTTATCAAATCTCCGGTTTTTGACCGGAGCATCAGGTTTTATTTAATAGTCACCTGTTATAAATCTTTTGCTAACCAGAGCAAAAATAAGAAAAAAATGATATAGACCTTATCTATCTAACCCCTAATAATTTTATGATGTCAATGGCCTCTTATTATCGAAATATATTCCAGTTAGTGTTGGGATACCTCAGGGATCCATTATTAGTCCCGTGCTTTTCTTATTTTATTTGAACCACATATTAGTCAACTGTGACAATGCCGACTGAAAAATGATGTCTGCAAGTGATTGATGCCAATATGCTTGTGTCTAGTGACGTTTCTTTCATTCAAACTGTGAAAAAAGTCGTTGAGGACCAAATATGTTTTCATTGGTCCTTTGTAAATTTAACATACAAATATATGGTTACTAGATCTCTGGTTTTTAACCGGAGTATTAGGTTTTATTTAATAGTCACCTGTTATAAATCTTTTGCCAACCAGAGCACAAATAAGAAAAAAGCTCTATGATATCGGAATAAAATGGAAGGGCCAATATTGGAATAAACCTTATCTATCTGACCCCTAATAATTTTATGATGTCGATGGTCTCTTATTATCAAAATATATTCCAGTTAGTGTGGTGATACCTCAGGGATCCATTATAAGTCCCATGCTTTTCTTATTTTAGAACAACATATTAGTCAGCTGTGACAGTGCCGACTGAAAAATGCCGTATGCAAGTGATTGATCCCAATATGCTTGTGGTAGTGCCGTTTCTGATGTTGCCTACAAGGCTATTGAGGTCTAGGCACAAGTTCTGCACTGGGCTGAAGCCAACGGACTATCCTTAAAGGTAAGCAAGACCGGTTGAGCTAGATTCATCAAAAAAACTTGTGTCAGTGCAACCTATTGGTGAGAGTTGGTGACAGATCTATCCAATAGTATAACGTCGGATTTCTGGGTGCCAACATTTTGGTATCTCCACATTTCCTCATCAAAACTGAGCTCTCATCAGCTCTATTTTTTCTGCGATTCATATAAACTTACCAATACGAGGATTAATCATGCAGACGTCGTACATCTTTGTTTAACATAATACTAAATTCTAAAATATGCATAGAGCTTTCCGTTCTACTCTTAATAACCAACAAAAAAGAGGCCATAAGGTGGAGCACTCAAGTGGTGGGTTCAGAGCTGCTTTTCTCCCTCCTTCATTAAAGAAGATATTTTTTAGTAGCCAACACAAAATTCACCAACACAAAAGGCCGAGAAATCCAACTGAAAATAATGTTTTCCTTTATTGCAGAGAACAAAAGTTTGTTAGGCATGTGTTTTATTCCACTCTGTGAGACAACACATTTACCTGAAGCATAACCTCAACATATGTTAGATAGATAGATAGGTGCTTTATTGTCCAAAGATAAAAATCTTGTTGACAAGCAAAGTTAACATATAAAAGTAAAAATTGTCAAAATATAAAAACACAAAAATATAACTTCACAACAAATAGTAGTATAAATTCATAAGTAACTAGTGTATCACTATAAAAATCATCAACGAAACATAAAAGCACAAATGCAAAAGTATAACTATATATAAATAAGAACATAAAGAAAACACACAATATATAGAAAGCAGTCCAAATGAAAACTCACAAACAACATTAATCGAGTCTTTCATAGTAGTGCATCATTAAAAAATTCATCTATTGAATAATAACACTTTGCAATTAAAAATTCCTTAAGCACTTTCCTAAAAATTTCAATGTCACCAATCTTCCTCAAGTTTAGTGGTATCTGGTTAAATATCTTCTTACTATTAAATATTAATGACCTCTTTAACAATGATGTGGACGGTATAGGAAGAGGAATGTCTTGTATCACGAGAAGACACCGATCTGATTTCACCTTGATATTTTTCATGCATGAGGCATGCAGTCTGCAAAACAAACAGAGGCGGTAGGGTCAATATCTGCTCAGAAACAAATAAAGGTCTACAAGAGTCACGGACACCAATTCATCACAAATATCTGAGGGCTCTTTTCTGCAGAATAAAAACAGTATTGGAAAGATAACCTGCACAAGAGCACCAGTAACAAATGCCATGCCTTAGATGGGACTCCACAAGTGAGAAGTAAACACTTCTAGATCTATTCTTGTCCAAGCTTTTTGAAACAACTCTTAGTGCTTGACAATCTGATGAAAGCTTCTTACATAGATGACATATATGTGTTTCAAATTTTAATGATTCATCAATGTATAGTCCCAGAAACCCGACACAGCTCTCCTTCCCAAGTTCCTCAGCTGCTAGAGTCACAGCAGGCAGACTACATTTGACATGCATAATATTAATCTTAGAGACATTCAAAGTTAACAGATCTGAGATGAACCAGTTTTCTATCATCTTCATATCCTCTGCCACAGTGTGCTCCAGTGCTCCAACACTATCACTATTCCACAAGATGGTTATATCATCAGCATATATAGTAATACAACCCTTAGTTTTCAACACAGACAGGTCATTAATATAAAGTAAAAACAGCAGTGGGCCAAGAACAGACCCCCGCGGAACACCATGGTGAATATGCTGGTACCTAGTTAATCTTTCATTTGCTGCTAACCCTTAATAATGAATTTAGATGTTCTATACACTTTATGCTATACCAAATTGCATATAGACACTGATAAATACGTGAAAAAAATTAAAAGAAAAATATATCATCTTCACTTCAGATTTTCTAAAAAAATGTACACTTTATTTCTTGTAATTAAGGAACACTAATTTTTAAAGCATATGTATGTACTGCTTTGTTTATGTGCACTAGAAACACTAAACGAAACATCAACAATTCCAAATTACATTCATGATGACTGTAAGGTGACCTCGACGAGTATGATATGATGCTCTGGCGAGGCGTTACAAGACTGCCTTGCATCCAAGGTGGTCCGACGCTCGTTTGCCTATGAACGATGGGCCTGGTGTCGCTCACAACTTCTGCATACGGTGGCGCTGCGTCGTAAGGTGGAGGAGAGAACACAGGGAAGCTGTCATCAGGTGAGGGAGGACACGGATTGAGTTCGGAGTTGGGAGGAGAATTGAAGGAGATACGTTGAGGCTCCAAGTAATGTTCCAATGATACTGTCATCACTGCGGAATATGGTGAAGGGGCCTGCTGTTGCATTAGGGAGCTACGGGGAGTTAAGGGAGGATGCTCATCCTCCTCCACAGGGGTATGGTAGCCCTGAGGGGAGGTGTGTTGGGAAGCGGTCGTAGAAGCGCATGATGTCATGGAAGGCGAACGAGCCAAACGAGGTTTATCTAAATAACCACAACAATCACAACTTATTTCAATAATGTAAGTTATAAAAATTATGAACAAATGTACCCAATATAGAGCACAATTAATTATACATTTAACAAGGTCCCATAGACTGTACAATTTAAAAAATTTTAAGCGTTCCAAAAAAAAAGTCAGGTTCATTTAGACAAAACTGCTTCAAATATTATAAAACAATTTTGTAAGACTAAAGGCGCTTTCTTAACCCAAATTACCCAATCAGAATATGTAGGTTCAATTTGACACATTCTTTTGCTTTACGATCAATCCCAACCCAACTCACCATATGAATCATGAAATTTCTATGATTTGTTTGATCAGATCACCCCAAATGACAGTTAATCGCCGAGTTCACCAGACGCCAACAGTTGAATAGTAGTTGTGTTAACTTTTGCATTCACCAGTCCAGCGGCATTGGTCTGGTGGCCTAAGGTGACACAATCCAGTGCTTAACAAAAACTAGGCAGGATCCAAAGGATGGCTTGCTTCGGCATCACAGGGGCCACGACTTCAACCCCAACAGCCGCCAGGTGGTGTTGCTAGATATGCAAATTCCAGGTCGCTAAGTGAATACCGAGACGAGACGAGCGACCTGGCTGGGCAGAATCAGGTTACCCTCATCTGGGTGCCGGGTCACTCGGGAGTCAAAGGCAATGAAGAAGCTGACAGTCTCGCGAAGAGAGGGTCAGCAGGACCATTTATGGGGCCAGAACCGGTCCTGGGCGTGACCAGTGGATCCATTCAGTCCTGGATCAGAAACGAACATAAGGTGTACTGGACAGACTGTCCAGGGCTCAGACATGGGAAGTCAGTAATTGAGGAACCCAGTTAAAAGAGAGCTGTGGAGCTGCTAAATCTTAGCAGAGGACAGCTCAGCAACATAACAGGACTGTGATGGGACACATGGCTGCCAAGAAACACCTGCATAGAATGGGGCGGTTCGAGGGGGACCTGGCATGCAGACTCTGCGACGAGGGGGAGGAATCAGCCCAGCACATCTTATGTGAGTGTAAAGCTCTCGACCGCAAAAGACTGATCTACGAACAGCCTAGACAGAAGAATATAAAACTTCACGCTACCAATTGCTGTGCAGACTAGTTTAAGGCATAGTGATTTTGGAATGGATGAAGTAAAAAAGACAAAGGGCATGCACGTAAGCCAAAGGCTGCGGTGCTATCGGGGCGGCAAAGACGCGGACGAGCCCCAAGGGAAAAAAAAAGTTCCGCAGAGTTTCTGCTGGAACTGAACTGTTGCCAATTTGTCAAAGCAGAATGACAGACAAACGTCACAAAATAGTACTTGAAGTCAATAGTATGTTTATTAGTTTCCAACCGCTTCGCTGTATCGCTAGTTAGCAGTTCAGAGCTCAAACTCAGCTGTTGGTGACTGGTGAACTCGCCATTGTATACATTTTCAAATTCACAGTGCTGTTGTTTTTAGTTCTACAGGTTTTTGTTATATAAATGTCACCTTCATTGTCAAATGCACTCTTTAGTAGAAGGTGCATTTGATATTTAAATCACAATTCAACATTCGTTATCAAAACGCCTTAGAATTCAATTTATTTTGACACCATTAAATACTGCTAGCCACTTTAGTTTTATACATTGTAAAGACTTCACATTTAATTCCATTCTGAACTCCCAATCCGTATGCTGGATAAAACTTTCTTCCAAATTTAAAAATTATGTATACAAGGGTCGATCAATAACTACCCGTGTTTGAAGATAGGTGGCACTGGCATCTGTCAAACAACACCAGACTGATTTATAGGTTATTGTTTATTTAGCAACCAGTTGTATCACGTGTTTCGTGTTTCTAAATAAAATGGATAAGTGCGATCTGTAATTCGTTTTTTATTTTTGAAAGGAAAAATATTTGAAGAAATAAAAGCGAAGTTGGATGCTGCCTATGGGAACCCTTCTCCATATATGACAATCCTGAGATATTGGTTCAACGAAGTAAAACCTGATCTTACATTTGTTTTTGATGAGGATCGACCATTGAAATCGTTGAAAAGGTCCACGACATGATTCTCGTTGATTGCCGAACTAAAATCGCGAAGTGGCAGAGGCCGTAGGCGTGTTGCACGGAACAGCAATCAATATTTTAGGTGAAAATTTAAGTACAAAAAAGGTGTCAGTTCGATGGGTGCTGCAATTGTTCACGGTGGTCAACAAGCGGATATGACTGAGTATATCGAAGCAGTGTTTGAGCCTCTTTAAGCGAAGGAGCTTTTGCGTCGAATCATCCCTGTTGATAAAACCTGGATGATTTATTTTAAGTCAGAGACCAAGCGACAGTCAAAACAATGGATTTTTCCGGGTGAATTTGCTCCGAAGGAGGCAAAGACCGGCCAGAAAGGTCATGGCCAGCATTTTTAGGATTCGAAGGAAACAATCCTCATGGACAAACGGAAGGAAGATTCTGCGGCATGGGATTTCATAGGTGCGATAACAAATTGAAGGAAACGCGGCTCCATTTGGCTAATAAAAAAGTGCTGTGTCACCATGATAACGGACCGGCACGTTCATCCGGAACTTTCGCTGTGAAATTGCATGAACTGCGCCCAACCTGCCTCCTTGCGACTTCTATCACTTCCCCAACATGAAAACATGGTTTGGGGAAAACATTCAGCTCAAACGAGGTGGTTGTCGCCGAGACAGAATCATATTTTGAAAAGTTTGACAAATCGTATTGTTTGGAGGGGTTAAAGAAACGGCAGAAAAGTTAATCGACCTAACAGGAGATTACGTTGCAAAATTTTAAAAAATGTAAAAGACTTGCGTCTTCATTATTAACATGTTTTTTTAATATTTCAACAACACACCACGAACGCTTACAGCCTAAATACTATCGTACCGTGGGTGTCGACAAGGAGGAAAGAGGCAACTTGTTAATTCTGGACTTAAGGTTTGGAGGAGAAGGAAAAACATGTGCCGGCAAGGAATTCCACAACTTGGAAGTCCTCGGGACAAAAGAGCGGGCATAACAAGATGTTCTATGTCTGGTGACCTGGACAGTAAAAGGGTGCATTCGCTCCGTTACCCTGTTGGGGGCAGCAGGTGGAGGAAGTATGGAAGAAAGCTTCTCTGAGCAGTGCCCGTGCAAATATCTATAAAAGAGAAAGAGAGGTCACCAACGGCACGTCGGTGGGCAAGGGATGGCAGCCTTTGGGTGAGGGTAGGGTCACCGATGAGACGTATAGCTCTCTTCTGAATGGAGTCCAGGATAGCGAGTGTAGAAGCGGCAATGGCAGCCCAGATGTGGGAGTATATAAGGTATAGAGATTAGCTGGTGAAAAGTATTTGCGAGCCCGGAAGAGGAAGTGAAAAGGACTCATTACTTTGAATAACTTGGTTGTTCATTGTGATGGGTCTAGGGCTAGTGTATCTCTTATGAGATAGAAAGCAATACTGAGATTTGGTGGAGTTTAATTGTACAAGATTGCTACTTCCCCATTCTAGTATTTTTTGGAGATCCACAGAGGCAGAACCCCCCATGAGTCTGCGATCCTCATCTAATAGGGCTAAAGAGACAGGCTTAGAATATTGTATATTTGAGTGGAGGGTGCTGCCGTCCACGTAACTGTGAAGGTTGGATGTGCTAGAGAGGAGGTCATTGATGTGGAGAAGAAACAAAGTAGGGCCTAAAGCTAAACCTTGACGGACTCCTGCATTAATTGCTAACAGTTTAGAGGAATGGCCATCCACGACAACAGAAATTCTCCGGTTGGAGAGGAAATTTGCTGTCCAGGTATTTGGTGGTAGGCCATAGGCCGGAAGTTTATTAAGCAGCGCTGCGTGCCAGACCTGGTCAAATGCTTTGGATATGTCTAGAGCGACAATCTGGGACTCACCATGTAGTTCTATAGACTTGTTCGATGAATATGTGACAAAGGAAAGGACGTCAGCAGTTGATCTGCGCTGACGGAATCCATACTGCCTGTAATCGATTAGACTGTTTTTCATAAAAATTTAGCAATTTGGTGTTTATATACTTTTCCATCACTTTAGATACGACTGAAAGGAGATAAATGGGCCTGTAGTTGCTAGGAAGCGTTTGGATCCTTTCTTGGGAACGGGTTGTACTCGAGCAGTTTTCCAGTTACTAGGAAATATGCCTCTATTGTAAGATGTCTGAAACAGACGAGTCAGGACAGGAGCAAGTTCTGGTGCGCATTTTTTGAGAACAATTGCTGGGATCTGGTCAAGGCCAGAGGCTTTCCTGGTATTAAGAGCAGAGAGCATCTTTCGTACCTTTTTGTTTTGAAAATGATATCCATCATTTTATGCGTGACATTGGAGACTGTTGGTGGTTGAACATTTAGAGGTGGGTTGAGAGTGGAATTTCCGGCGAACAACGAGGCAAAAAGTTCAACCTTGCCCAGGGCGGTAGAAACAATTTCATCCCCTGAAACAAGAGGTGGGAATGTGCTCTTGCAGAAATTATTCCCAATAGATTTAGCAAGAGTCCAGAAGGGTTTGCTGTCGTTGGAGCTTGAGAGGACTTTGTTTTTGATGTGGTTATTAAACGAGTTTTTTGCCCCAGAAAGAATTAAGGGTATAGCGGTTTCTTGCATCGTTAAATGCTTGACGATTTTTTTTTGACTGGGATTGTGTAGAAGCGTTTTGTGAGCTTTGACCTTTTCAAGTTTAGCCTTGTCACGTGATTTAGAGACCCAGGGCTTTTGAGTGGCTGAAGAGGTTTTCTGTGTATGTGGAATAAATAATATCAGAGGGGTCAGGATGAGAGAAGCAGACAGACGCCCATAGAAATGGGGAAAAGTAATCCCGCATTTCGTCCCAGTTCGCGGAGTTGTAGTGCCAAACGATATGTGGGTGTGATGACCGTGTGACCTCGGGTTGCATTGCCGAGGAAGCAGTGACCATGCCGTGGTCTCAGTGACCAAGGGGGGCGGTGACCAATGTCTTATAGCATTTAGGTTTTGTAGTAAGAAGAAGATCCAAGGGATTTGAGCTGTGTGTTGGGATGCGAGGAAAGTAAGTAGGTTGCTGAACCATATTGGCTAAAGAATTACTGACTGCATAGGCCTCAGCTGCTCTCCCTTGTAGATCGGTTTTTGAAGATCCTAGCCATTCCGTATTATGGACATTGAAGTCACCAAGAATAGGGACCTCAGAAGAAGGATATTCAGAAATCAGAAATAAGGGTATTTATTGATCGGCCCTCGTAAGAGAATATAACTATAATAAAAAATATAAGTTGTCTGCAAAGCAACTAAAATTGATAAAGTAATAATAGTAATAGTCAAGTTTAAATTTTCTATGAAATCAGGTATGTTATAAATCCAGCTATATATGGTAAGATCTAAAAGTAGTGATTAATTCTGATAGAATACTATGAATCGTTTACAAATTAAACAAATTAATATTTGAAGCAGTTTCTTAAAACTCAGTAGTGACTTTGGAAAATGTTGTGATTCTAATAACACTTCTTAAGAATAAATTATCAAAAAAAACCTATATATATATATATATATATATATATATATATATATATATATATATATATATATATATATATATATATATATATTGAAACCTGCAGGTAAAACAATGAAAGTAAGTAGCCACATCCTTTGAGTTAAAGTTAAGCAAAAATGACAAAACAAAATATTAATTAATTATTTCATAGTCATCATAGTTCATTTGTTTATTTCCACAACATTTATATTTAACTCGAGATACAAAAACCTTGCGTCACCAATATTGAAAACAGAATTCACTTTCTTTCATTAAAACAATAAGTCACAACTCATGCAATTCAAATGAATTCTTAGTGTATACTTTTATTTATTCCTGACCAAAAAAATACGGCTGTGTGAACCCAATTTTTTTTTTAATGAACCATACAGACAAAAAATATGTTGGGTTGAACTACAAACCTAAAAAAAAGTATGTTTAAAAAAAAACATTCAAACTTCGAACCATATAAATAGTATGTCTAACATTTACAGCCGAACTTTCTCTAAAACTGAACTTCAAACTTAGTGGAAATCTCAAACACTCATACATCTACCAGATTCTTATATAAAAAACATAGGTACTGTATCAAGCAATTTACTACAGAGTTACCGGGACCACTACAGAGGAGCACCTACAAAGAGCATCGTGTACCGACGTTGCCACATTGTTGGTGACTGTCACTTTCCTCATAATCCCCTGCGTTGAGGTTAGGTTATATTTCAGTTCGTGTTGGTAAACTATTTGCGGTTTACCTAATTGTTTTATTTAAACTTTGCGTTGCTTCTTCTTTGTTTTGCCCTTGAAGATGCCCGTTTTTTGTTTTCATTGTGCAATGTGATACTTACTTAAAGACCTTTTATGTAAAAAATCAGAAACAGTGGGCCTATAGTTACAGAAAATTGTGGAACATAAACACTAATATTCATATAGAGATAGTATGCATAAAACTCTAAAGTATGTATACCTGGAGGGCAAGAAATAAGTGAAAAGGTTGGACAAATCAATTCATGCTTTACAGAAGTATGTCCGTGATAAAAGTATCGATAGAATAATCAAACTTACGAAAGGGAAGTTAACAGACCACATCAATTTAATTCACTCCAGACATAGAAATGCATTGACAATTAACTGCAATGTTGACAATGACGATAATAATGAACATAGGATTACAGATGAGGGTAGAAAATATTATACTACAGACATTCAACTTGCTCAAATACAATGCCAGAACCTCGGTTGATGTTAATGTTACAGTTTGTACTGAAAAAGTGAAAGGAGAACCCTGTGATCGAACCCAGTACCCTTCGATTCAGAGGCACACGTTCTTACCCCTGAACCACCGAGGTTCTTTTATCAGATTTATCGGTGCTAATTGCTCTATCGGCCTGCCTGACCTGACTTTGACCTGACCTGACATCACAAAACACTCTGGGTAGGTCAGGAAGGTCAGGTCAAAGTCAGGTCAGGCAGGCCGATAGAGCAATTAGCACCGATAAATCTGATAAATAACATATGCATATGACCTTGACAGCCATGTGCGGATCTCTCCCGAGACACTCGTCAAAAAGGTGATGCACTTCTTGGGCAAGCCGAAATAAACGAGCTTGCACAAAATATGCATAAATCATTGAGTCAGTTGACTAACGAACCAGATTTAAGAGCAGCTATTGAGGCATCTGCTTTGCAAAAAATTGCAAATATAAAGACTCTTAACTTCTCACATGACCAACATACCTTTTTGTTAAAAAATTTGAACGTGTTGCTGGCCATGAAACCTGCCTCGGAAGATGTGGATGCTAGCAAGTTATTATGTAGGGAAATTACAAATTCTCCGCCAAATAAAAAGATAAAGAAGTAAACATTTTTCCCAACAAAGAAAAAAGTAGTCAGAAAAAATGTGTTTAACAAACCTGAAGGTGGTGAGATCCAGATCATCAAAGAAACTTTATCTGAATCGTTATACACCTCCACTGACGAGAAACATGACCATAGCTATGTATAATTATATTGGGTTATTTATGAGTCTTCCTTTTATATTGTTTATTATGAATAAATAAAACCATTTATTTAGAATTTATATGGATGTCTCTTTTATTATAGTTCAATGAAATTTTAGAATCGACAAAAATGAAAACTGTATACCTACCCGTATTATTCGATATACATAAACATCAAGCCCCAAATCGCCTATAATTTCATTCATTTAAATTGCCCGCCATTAAGGACAACATCTGGCAACGTCGGTACACGATGCTCTCTGTAAGGGCTCCTACCACTACCCAACTAGCAGAATTGGTCGCTGAAACATGTCAGCGACTGTCATGACAACTTCTAAGTGTTTTGCAGCCAGTCAGTGATCTGTTATAGGACAATCCTATCATGGAGCCACCACCAAAATAGAGAATGGCGGCAACGTTACGGCGTGGTATCGGGAACTTATCCAGCTACATTCCAACATCATAGCCTTCACGTAGCGATAATGTAGCAAACGGAAACAGCCACTATTATGGGGTTTATTCTACTCCTACTCTGTCTTGCACTTGCTTTCTTTGTCTTGAAAATTATTTTACAGAATAATATCTCTCTCCAACTCTTATGTTCTACATCCATCTTTGTCTTTTATTATATAGATACCAGCGAGACGACACGTCAACATTGATAGTTAGATGTCTGATGCTTTATACTAGATGTCTTGAGTTTTTAAATGTAAACAAATGCAAGTTTACTGACAAAATATAATGATTCGTGCATCCAGTAGTTACACACCTTCGAAATTTGCAGTTTTCAATAAAAATTATATATCATGTAATACTGACATTCACGTCATTACCCTCAAAGTGCTACAATTTGTATTCAAATTTATACTATACTATACATGAAACTAATCATTTTGTAAAAATTTGCTGCGATAACTGCAAAAATAGCAATAAATTATTTTTAGGTATTTATCCTAACAGCGGAGGTAATAATTGCATTGTAAATCTCCATCCACAAAATGTCGAATTTTATAACAAACACCATGAAATCGTATTCACTGAAATATGGAACTTGAAAGTAGTAGTCTTTGGTGCCGAACACTGAAAAGCCGGAACATCAAAGTTACTTTCACAAAAATCTACCAAGTGGGACTATGATTCAACATAGTATAGTTACTTTGCAGTAACTGCTTCATCGTAATCTATTAAATGGGTGTTTATAGTTCTTCTTGCCACTCTATGGTTTCAATTGCAGAAGATACTTTTGACATTGTGTGCTTTGCCTGTCATCTGTCATTTTAACTTTACAAAGTTTTACGTTTTGGTTTACATGTGTCTTGTCTTGTCCTTTGTTTGTGAAATTACTTCCTTGAAGAGAAAAAGAAAGTGCTTTATGAAAAACAAGATTTGTTAATAATACATTATATACCATTTTTTTATTTCAACAACACACCACGAGGGCTTACAGCCTAAATACTATCGTACCGTGGGTGTCGACAATGAGGAAAGAGGCAACTTGTTAATTCTGGACTTGAAGGTTTGGAGGTTGGGGGGAGAAGGAAAAACATGTGCCGGCAAGGAATTCCACAACTTGGAAGTCCTCGGGACAAAAGAGCGGGCATAACAAGATATTCTATGTCTGGTGACCTGGACAGTAAAAGGGTGCATTCACTCTGTTCCCCTGGTAGATCTGTTGGGGGCAGCAGGTGGAGGAACTATGGAAGAAAGCTCCTCTGAGCAGTGCCCGTGCAGATATCTATAAAAGAGAGAGAGGTCACCAACGGCACGTCGGTGGGCATGGGATGGCAGCCTTTGGGTGTGGGTAGGGTCACCGATGAGACATATAGCTCTCTTCTGAATGGAGTCCAGCATAGCGAGTGTACAAGAGGCAGCAGCACCCCAGATGTGGGAGCAGTATTCGAGGTTTGGTCTTATTTGTGAAGTATATAAAGTATAGAGATTAGCTGGTGAAAACTATTTGCGAGCCCGGAAGAGGAAACCTAATTTCTTAGCAGCCGCTTCTGCAATTGATGTGACATGTTGGTGCCAATTGAGATTTCGATCCACAGAGATGTCAACAAGTGAAAAGGACTCATTACTTTGAATAACTTGGTTGTTTATTGTGATGGGTCTGGGCTGGTGTATCTCTTATGAGATAGAAAGCAAGACTGAGATTTGGTGAGGTTGAATTGTACAAGCTTTCTACTTCCCCTGTCTAACATTTTTTGAAGATCCATGGAGATAGAACCCTCCATGAGTCTGCGATCCTCATCTAATTGGGCTAAAGAGACAGGCTTAGAATATTGTATATTTGAGTGGAGGGTGCTGTCCGCGTAACTGTGAACTGGGTTGGATGTGCTAGAGAGGAGGTCATTGATGTGGAGAAGAAACAAAGTGGGGGCTAAAGCTGAACCTTGAGGAACTCCTGCATTAATTGGATGCAGTTTAGAAGAATGGCCATCCACGACAACAGAAATGCTCCGGTTGGAGAGGAAATTTGCTGTCCACATACAGAGTTTTGGTGGTAGGCCATAGGCCGGTAGTTTATTAAGCAGTGCTGCGTGCCAGACCTGGTCAAATGCGTTGTTTTCATTAAACAGAACATAAGTAATCACTAAGTTTCAGGTTGTGGTTTACATGCGTCTTGTCTTGTGTGTTGTTCGTGATTACTTTTTTGAAGAGCAAAGCAAAGTGTGTTCTGTGAAACAAGACTCGTTAATAATACATTATACATCCTTCTTTTAATTAAACAGAACGTGAGTATTCATTTTTTTTAAATCGTTTCAACAAAAGAAAACCGCCGCATATATTTCACAGTGGTTCCTCACTTGTGGGAAAAAAACTTTTTGTTGTTGTTGTGGCCAGAACACTTGGGCTCATTTGTAGTTAATGTTTCACTGGCGTTTAATGACAAAAATGGCATGTTTATAACAGCATTATATGTTTTAAACTGCTGTTTTTGCCCGTGTTACTTCTCACCTTTCTGTAAAACGTTGTATAATGCATGTAAAGTTTTGTTTGTTGGTCAAGTGACGTGATTTTATTCACCTATAACATCAGTATTTGAATTAAACACTCTACTAGACTTGCACACTCAACAATGCTGTTGTGATGGAACAATCATCGTTTATGAATTGGTGAGATTGTTTGGTGAAAAATACTTTATAGTGATATTGAAAGGTTACTACTACTTTATAGTGGCCACAAATAGTAAAATTTACTTCTTCAGGTATCGGAAATGTGACTGCCACCCAAAAATAGCACCATGAAGTTCCACAACTATTAGGTGTAATATAAAGAGACCGGCTACGTCGCGGCAACTATAAATGCCGCTTGAAAGTGGCTGCAACTTTGATGTAACATTTTAGGAACATAATATAGTTTCGGCTACCCACGTTTGCTACCTTCAAGTTCCCGGAACTTTTGAGTCATTCTATGAGTAACGATGACGTTCCCAATACCCTGAACGCAACTAAGACGTTGCATAACTCCCAAGTAATTATAAGTGGTGAATATTACGTATTTGTCGCTGTTAATATGTAATATAAAGTTATTTACACCACAGAGTCGTAGAATTCGTGGCGATTACGTAATAACTATCCACTTCAAGTTCCGATTTCAGTTGGCGTCAGTTTGGTGCTAGTTGAGTACTCCAATATGGTGTTAACTTTTTGTTGCCTCTTGCAACAGTTAGCGCCTCAAAAGTTCAATATCAAACTATTTTTGGGAAACGAACTTCGTACTAGTTTTCGAAATGATATATTTCAAGCTAAAAACTATTTTAATATGGTATGGTGCGTACATCCTTCAAAGTGGAGGCTTGACCCGTTTCTAAATTTTGAATCCTTGCACACTCCCAGAAGAAAGTACAGGGTAAGTATTATAAATGATAACCCCCTTTTATTTTCGTTATTTCTGGGCGAATTGATTCCCTCAAAAACTTATTTTGAACAATTTTTAACGTAGTTTTTGAATCTGCTATCACTTTTCAAGAATTTTGAAAAATGTAAGAGGTGGAACAAAAAATCTATTTTTTTAAATGGAACACACTGTATTTTTTACATATTATAATTTGTCGATTTTTTCTGATTACAAAAATATATAGTTATAGCACATTTGGATGCGCAGTTTTTAAGTTATGATGAAATATGTAAAACGACAAATCTGTTTACGTATTACTCAATAATATACGAAGTAGCCTTTGGAAATAAAATTTTAACTTTGTATAAACGTCAAAAAGGTTAAGATTTGTTAGTGCTTTTTCTATTAGGAATCTTTATATCGGTGGAATTAAAAATTTCCTGCTATAAAAAAAAACACACTGTGACAACTACATCTATGAAAAATCATATTGTCAATAACCCAGGTATGTCAGCACAGTGCAATAATCATTTTTGCTTAACTTGTACAATTCATAGCTTTGAAGCACTAAAACTACTATAAAAAATATTAAAAACCTCTTAGCTGCTGAAAATTACACAACTAAAGCTAGCTACAATAAATAATACATAAAAAATTGAAAACTCTTATGTAACAGCAACAAAAATAACTTACCCACATAATGATTAGTAGAGTCTTTATAACTTGCACCCTGTATTTTCTGTTGAGTGGCCTTGATTCTGTCCATTTTTGCTTTAATTTTTTCCAACACTTTACGCTCTTCTTCTTCTTGTTCTATCATTTGTTTTATTCTCAGTTCTTCAATCAACTCAGCACCTATTGGTAATATTACTTTTAGTTTACTGGAAGACAATCAATTACATGAAGTAATCACCTCTTGATGCTAAAATTGTTGACGCTTTCACTTCATTAATCATGTGGAAGAAATTATAACTATGGTATATACGTCTCATCATTATAAGAAAACCGAAACATAAGCCATCCCAAACGAGACCTACATATTCTCGAGGAACTTCACACTCGTTAGTTGCAGGTGTAGCACCAGCTGGGGTAAGGTTTTCGTTAAAAAATTTCTTAACACAACCGATCCCAAACAGTTGCTTTATCCAGCAAAGATGTGGTGTTGATACCTCTTCATCAAAAATGCAACCAACAATCTGTAGAAGGGCTTTCACTAGTATAACAACTACATTGTAACCCAGTAACCAATTCCACCTGAAATAAATCATTTTTAAAATTTTAGACACGAATTATTATTATCAATCATCCATAGATAGATAGATACATTTATTCAGTAAGAAAACCATGTTATTCAAATAAATAAAAAAAAGGTTCGGGACGCAGCAAGTGTGTTATGGTGGTGAATTTTCATAAAAATGTTTTTAATAGAAAATTATTTTTTTTTAAGAAAACACACATCAAATTTGGTTACCAGTATGACCTATATAGTAGAAACAATGTGCCATGTTTCATAAAAATAACTTTATTGTTTGAAAATGTACAAAAATTTTCGAAAGTAAACTTAAAGTGTTCCCGAAAAAACTGGTTTCTTGGTCAACCTTATAGGTTAATAGCAAATTGAGCTATTCAAATTTGAAGCATTTAATGAAAATTCACTACCATAACGCACTTGCTGCGTCTCTCATTTGTTTGGTTACAAACATGTACTATATTTCGATAGAAAATGCAAAAATGCAATAACATAAGGCATATTCGATTAAAAAAAGAAAAAGAAATAAAAAAAAATTTGAATCACCAACGACCACCCTGGGCCAGCCTGTAATTGTAGAAATATTTTTTAAGATGTAGCTCAAGACACCTTATAATTAATGTATACAATGACGATTGAAACTAAAACTTCAGGCTTTGTAAAACATTCTTCATTTTCGTTCCAAAGGTCATATTAGTTTCAGGTTTTTTGCCTAAATATTACTAATTTTGACGTTTTAAATCGCGACTGACGTTTTGAGGAAAACCCAAAATTATGTTTCTTTAAATGCCTATAACTGTTTTGTCTTTTAACCTACAAAGCTAAATTTTGGTAGGTAACTTACCTATAACGATATAAACCGCGTACCAAATTTGGTAGCCCTTACTTTGTTAATTCCGGAGATATAAATTATTTTCGAAAGAAAACACAAAATTTTCCGGGAAAACCTTGGCGGATTTTCCTGGCTAACGAACTTATCACAGCCACTTGCAAAAGGAAGGTATTCATTTTAATCAAAATCGGCCCATTATTTTTTGAGTTATCGGTGTGATATATATATATACATATATATATATATATATATATATATATATATATATATATATATATATATAATATATATATATATATATATATATATATATATATATATATATATATATATATATATATATATATATATATATATATATATATATACATTCAGTGAGTATGTATTTTCGCTGCAATTAGTATGCCGTACTGAAGAGCTCTAATGAGAGCGAAACTGTTCTATGGTTCTAATTGTTGCGAGAATGCATCTAGCCTTACATACTTTGTCCCTATATTAGGGTAGAAATGGGACAGGGCTGACAATTTATCAAATTGTTAGTTGGTTGTATACAGTCTCTATTTTTTTAACACTTTGCGTTATTTGGAGCTGGCGTGACAACATACTACTTGGTGCCGCAACTAGGTGGCGGCACGTCCACTGAGTGTTGAAAGGCTGGCTACTATAGCCGTATTACTTTATAGGTGTATTTTCGCTGCAATTAGTATGCCGTACTGAAGAGCTCTAATGAGAGCGAAACCGGTCTACGGTTCTAATTGTTGCGAGAATGCATCTAGCCTTACATACTTTGTCCTTATATTAGGGTAGAAATGGGCCAGGGCTGACAATTTACCAAATTGTTAGTTGGTTGCATACAGTCTCTATTTTTTTAACACGTTGTGTTATTTGGAACTGGCGTGACAACATACTACTTGGTTCCGCAACTAGGTGGCGGCACGTCCACCACTCACTGAGTGTTGAAAAGCTGGCTACTATAGCCGTATTACTTTATAGGTGTATTTTCGCTGCAATTAGTATGCCGTACCGAAGAGCTCTAATGAGAGCGAAACCGGTCTACGGTTCTAATTGTTGCGAGAATGCATCTAGCCTTACATAATGAGACTACAGTCACAGAAGATATATTTTACGTTTAACAAACTTACATAGATACTTACGATCTTACAATTACTGGGACTGGTTTTAAATATATATCTGAGCCTTTCCATAAAAATATGAAAGCACCAACCAAATAACCCAAAGAGAAGATATTGACTCTATTTGTACCAGCAAGGAAAACAATCGCCAAAGTTATCCAAAGGAAACTCATAAGGGCACCTCTCTTGAATACATCAAGGTAGGAACTGAAAAAAAAAACATTATTTTAATCTCTAAATACGGTACTATTCAACTTTTCGAAAAAAAAATGGGTCATTTAGATTTTAAACCAATCTTGTGTTTCCATAATAAAAACGAACATATTAATGATTTTTCGTAGAATTAGAATGGGGTCAAGACTTGTGAAATTTGAAAAATTTGTTCAACTAATAACAATAATAATAAATGCTTTTATGGGCACAGTTTTTACATTAAGTCAATAAACTAAACATAAATTCCATTTTGATGAACCCAACTCATCACAATACAGTTTCTAGACCTGACGATCGTTTCGCTAACAAAGTTAGCGTCATTAGAGGATGAAATCTAAAAACTGTATTGTGATGAATTGGGCTCTTCAAATTGTACTTATCAGTGCTCATCACAGGTTATAATCTTCATTCATTAAACTAAACATACACAAATGATGCTTATTAGATTTTTGATAATCTACCATACTTTGTTTTTTGTGATATTTATCTTCTAAATAATAATAATACTAATTATTAATAGTAATAATAATAATAATGAAAATAATATAAGTTATTCACAATCCATTAACACAGAGAAGAATATACCTCACCATATCAAACAAAAATGAACAATTGTCAAAGAAGCATAAACACTTTCCCTTATAAGCAGAAATGATGATGGCTCCTCCTTGTACAAAAGATTCCGGAGGTAAAATACCCGTTCATTCGGATCTCTGGGAGAGGGGTGTACAGGGGGCGTCAGCATCAAGATTCAACATATCCTTCTCGAATATATGTAGCCTAAATTCTAACCTGAACTCCGTCCACCATTTCCTCCAGGCTAATAGGCCTTAACTTCTCTTCCTCACCGAAACTCAAAATAGTGCCAAAACCGCCACTAATCACCTTAATTTCCCGGGGTATAAGCTCCTTCTTTTAGATTGCATGGAGGCGTGTGCACGTACGTCCGTAGCAATCTACCCTGCACCAGACTCCCCAATTTAGTTAGAAGCTGGAAGAAAATACATACTATGGATAAAACTCTCTCTCAGGGCTGCAACCAAATTCATCTGTTGCATTTACCGGTCACCTTCTGACAACAACTTTGTCCAGCTCTTTGACTACCTTTCTGAAACAACCGACCATCTGATTTCTGAATGTCCTTCCTCAGAGGTCACTATTCTTGGTGACTTCAATGTCCATAATAAGGAATGGCTAGGATCTTCAAAAACCGATCCACAAGGGAGAGCAGCGGAGGCCTTTGCAGTCAGCAACTGGGAAGAAATTCGAGATTACTTTTCCTCATTTCCATGGACGTCTGTCTGCTTCTCTCATCCTGACCCCTCTGATATCTCACAAAACGTCAACGAAATTATCCAAGCTGGCATGGAATTATTTATTCCACGCACACAGAAAACCTCTGCAGCCACTCGAAAGCCCTGTTTCTCTAAATCCTGTGACAAGGCCAGACTTGCAAAGGTCAACGCTCACAAAAAGCTTCTACACAATCCCAGTCAAGAAAACCGTCAATCATTTAACGACGTAAGAATCTGCTATATCCGCATTCTTTCTGAGGCAAAAAACTCGTTTAATAACCACATCAAAAACAAAGTCCTCTTAAGCTCCAGCGGCAGCAAACCCTTCTGGACTCTTGCTCAATCTATTGGGAATAATTTCTACAAGAGCATGTTCCCACCTCTTGTCTCAGCGGATGAAATTGTTTCTACCGCCCTGGGCAAGACTGAACTTTTTGCCTCGTTGTTCGCCGGCAATTCTACTCTCAACTCACCTCCAAACGTTGCCAATTTTGACGTTTCAAATCGCGACTTTGAAGTTTTGAGGAAGATTCAATTTTTTTTAATAAATTAACTGCCCATAACTTTTTTGTCTTTAAACCGAGAGACCTAAGTTTTGGTACATGGTTCACTCTTTATAATACAAACACGCGTACCAAATTTGGTTGCCCTTACTTTGTTATTTCGGAGATATAGATAACAGGAGTCCTGTTGTGTTCCTGAGCTGTCTTCTGCTAAGATTTAGCAGCTCCACAGCTCTCTTTGAACTGGGTTCGTAAATTACTGACTTCCCATGTCTGAGTCCTGGACTAATTATATATATATATATATATATATATATATATATATATATATATATATATATATATATATATATATATATATATATATATATATATATATATATATATATAAACATATAAAAATTCAAACTGACCTCGGATATGTGTTCTAGGAGGCTTATTAGCACTCATTTCAAGTAATTTTTTTAAAATTCTAAAGTCGGCATGTCCTCATTAGTGAATTTTTTTAAAGAAAATTCACTAATATGGAATTTTTACTTACCGAACATAAGTGACAAAATCTGGCATTGGGTTAACAAAGTCCTTGTCCTCGTAAAGATGAATAATTACTTTGTTAGAGCCTCCAGCATATTCCTGATCTGCATATCTTTTTTCTATCCTGAAAACTACTGCCTGTCTAGACACAAATAATAAAACAAAGAAATCACATAACAATTTCTTTACAACTGGAGGTGACTCATAATCCAAAAGGAATGCCCACTCTTGAATACTCCTGTAGAAATCATCAGTTTGCCATGGATACTCTGGAAAAATAAACTCATAAGTGATTTTCTTAATGGTGATATAATTTAAGATTGTTATTATGTAAATTATTTTATAATTGAATCTGTGATTCTTATAATCAAGAGAGCTAGCCCCAGCAACAAATTAAGGCATATTAACCACCACTCGAGTCCAAATAACCTAACCAAGTTTTAATTTGGTTATAATTAACCAAAATGTTGGCTTGATTGTCATAATCACTACAAATTTGAGAATGCCGCTCCCAATTAGCCTATTTTTCACTATTAAAATTACTCCAAAGTCAGTAACTTACAAGTAACTAAATTGGTAAAAATTTGGTTCAATTTTACCTATAAATATACTCAAATATAAGGTTGAGTTTCAATTCCACAATTGGTAATTTTTAGGTCAAAGTGTGCCCTAAATTGGACTAAAAACTGACTACTAAGTCCAAATACCTATTGTAAGGTAATTTATTACCTAATATTAACTTGCAATATGTCTCTGTGGTATAGTAAATTGGAGGTCTTCTTATGAAGTCCAGATTACATATATATATATATATATATATATATATATATATATATATATATATATATATATATATATATATATATATATATATATATATATATATATATATATATATATATATATATATATATATATATATATATATATATATATATATATATATATATTACCAATCTAACTGCAATACAACACAGGAAATATTTTGGGCACTAAGATAACCTAAAATGGCTTTCTGATTGGCTGTATAGTCATAATTACTGCAGAAGTGGTCTTCCAAGCCAAACTGCCTACATCAAAGTTGAAAATACCCATAAAATCTGACTTCAAATAAAAATGTCCTCAAAGTTCAAAGTGTACAGCAGTGAAATCAATTTGTGAATGTTGAAGGTGTTTCAGTTGATGAACTTAATTAATAAAAGTTTTATTCTTCAATCACAGTCTCTGTGTAAATCCGAAAAAAGTATGACAACTTCATCGGCTAATACTATATAGAAAAAAAGCTGCTGATTTGAAATCAGTACGTTTACCCCTTCAATATAATACATCTCTTTTTATGCCAATGGAATGAGGCATTGGCAACATGGTCAGCTGTCATATGTATATGTTTATTTACTTATTTTCGCTCTCTAGTGATGTCTATAACATATTATGGAATCAAAGATCAAAAACGCTATATAATCATTCCTATAAGTCTCTCTGGTGTGCACATATATACGTAATACACACACACACACAGATATATTTCCATACATGAAAATGTATGATTGCTAATAAATTTAAACGAAATTTGTTTACCATGTAGCTGAAATTCCCATAATAGAACAAAATGCCTTCAAAGTTTGGTTAGTTTGCCTTGTCATTGGAAATTGTGACTTATAGGTAAAAAAATAGAGGACATTTAACTTTCAGTTCAATAATGTTACAATGGTAGCCATATTTTTTTTTGTTCCCTCAGGGCTCGTCCGCGGCCTTGCCGCCCCGATAGCACCGCAACCCTTGGTTGATTGTGCATACCCTTAGTCTTACTCCACCCATTCCAAGATCACTGTGCCTTGAACTAGTCTGCACAGCGATTGGTAGGGTGAAGTTTTATATTGCTCTGTCTCCGGTCTAGAGTGACCGTAGATCAGTTGTCTTTTCCGGTCCAGAGCTATACACTCACACAAGATGTGCTGGGCTGATTCCTCCCCCTCGCCGCAGAGTCTGCATGCGAGGTCCCCTTCGAACCGCCCCATTTTATGCAGGTGTTTCTTGACGGCCATGTGTCCCGTCAAGAGACCTGTTGTGTTTCTGAGCTGTCCTCTGCTAAGGTTTAGCAGCTCCACAGCTCTCTTTGAACTGGGTCCGTCAATTATTGACTTCCCATGTCTGAGCCCTGGACAGTCCGCCCAGTACACCTTGTGTTGGTTTCTGACCCAGGACTTAATGGCTCCCCTGGCAGTGCTCTTTGACACGCCCAGAGCCGGTTCTGGTCCCATAAATGGTTCTGCTGACCCTCTCTTTGCGAGACTGTCAGCTTCTTCATTGCCTTTAACCCCCGAGTGACCCGGCACCCATATGAGGGTCACCTCATTCTGCCCAGCCAGGTCGCTCGTCTCGTCTCAGCACTCACTCAGCAGCCAGGAATTTACCCGTGGGCTACTTAGTGCCTTAAGGGCTGCCTGGCTGTCTGTGGCTATGAGGATCCGCTTGTTGGTGTAGCCCCTCCTCTTGTTCTCCCGCACACAGTGCAGGATGGTGTACATCTCGGCCTGAAACACCGTTGCATGGGCTCCGAGGGAAATACTATGACTTACCCTAGGTCCTTCCGAGTAAACACCTGCCCCCGTCCCACGCTCCCCGCCAGATCCGTCCGTGAACCAGACGAGCGCGTCCCGTGGCATGCCCGGCGTCTCCTCCCGCCATGCCTCGCGATCAGGGATTTCCACTGTAAAGTTGTTTTCCCTGCACATTCGCGGGCTCGCGAAGTCTGACCTCGTTTCAAGCATCGGCTCCTTCACGATCTCCTGAATTTTGCAGTGGCTCCTGAAGCCTGGGTTGATCTTCAGTCTACCATTGCAGGCTAGTCTGTATAGTCCTAGCCTGGCCTCTCCCATAATAACTAAGTGTAGGGGGGGTAGATCCAGCAACACCTCCATGGCGGCTGTTGGAGTTGAAGACATGGCCCCTGTGATGCCTAGGCAAGCCATCCTTTGGATCTTGCCTAGTTTTTGTTTGGCACTGGATTGTGTCACCTTAGGCCACCAGACCAGTGCCGCATATGTTAACGATGGTCTGACCACCCTTGTGTACAGCCAGTGGGCCATACTAGGTCTTAGTCCCCACGTTTTTCCATATAGCCGCCTAGTGACGGCTAAGGTCATGACTGCCTTACGCAGTATTTTTCCAATGTGACCATTCCAGGTTAGCTTAGAGTCCAATACGACCCCAAGATATTTTACCTCCCTGGCGATTGGAACGCTCCTACCGTATAGAGTGAGAGTTCTGTGGCTTTCACACTTCCTCCTCCTCGTAAACGGCACGACGGTTGCTTTCTCAGGGCTCACCCCGAGCCCTTGATCAACCGTCCACCCTTCCACCACTTTCAGTGCAGTCTGCATACGCTCCCACACTGCCTGTGTGACCTTTCCTCGGACTATGATGACAATGTCGTCCGCATAGCCCTGTACCTCATACCCCCCTCCCGAGAGCCTCCCCAGCAGGCCGTCCACGACTAGACACCAGAGCAAGGGAGACAGAACGCTCCCCTGCGGACACCCCGCCGCGACCCCCGCCAGCGGAGTCCCTCCCGCGAGTGAGGTGAACACCGCCCTGTCCCTGAGCATGGAACCGATCCACCTGCAGCAGGTCTCCTCTATTCCACGCTCCCGGGCAGCTGCCAGAACCGATCCGAACAAGGTGTTGCTAAAGGCCCCCTCTATGTCTAGGAAGGCCCCCAGCGCCACCTCCTTGTTCTCCAGCGTATTCTCCAGTTTCAGCACCAGTTGGTGCAGTGCTGTTTCTGTTGAGAATCCTGCTCTGTATGCATATTGTCCGCAGTGTAGAGGATATGCTTCCAGTACACCGCCCCTAATGTGCCGGTCGAGCAGTTTTTCCACTGTTTTCAGCAAGAAGGACATGAGACTTATTGGCCTCAGGGACTTTGCCTGGTCTGTTGGACGCCCAGGTTTAGGAATAAATACAACCCTGGCCAGTCTCCATGCCCTCGGAATGTACCCCAGAGCCAGGCTGGCCCTCATAATGAGGGTAAGCACCGGCGCCAGTATATCTATCCCCTGTTGGAGCATGATGGGCATTATTCCATCAAATCCCGGCGATTTGTATGGCTTAAAGCTGTTAATGGCCCATCTGATTTTGCTCCAGGTAACCACCTCTTTAGCGACTGTCCAGTCTACTCTAGATGCCCGCCTATAAGGCGCCTCTATTTCTGAGTGTTCCCAGTCCGGAGGTGATTGGTTTATTATGTTACAGCCGGGGAAGTGCGTCTGGAGTAAAATTTCCATAGTTTCCTCCCCCGAGCTTGTAAAGCCTCCCGTGGGTGTTCTAAGGGAGCCTATGTTAGTCTGAGGGCCCTTAGACAGGATCTTGTGTAGTCGAGCACTCTCGGACGTGTTTTCCACTTCTTCGCAGGGCCTCCTCCACGACTCCTTCTTGGCGTCCCTCAGTCTTTTGTTATAGGTCGATAGGGCCTGTCTATATTCATCCCATGCTCCCGACCTTTTGGCCGCGTTAAACAGCTTACGAACCTGCGTCCTCCTTTGCCTGAGGTCCTCGTTCCACCACGGGACGTTCCTGGTGGACACCCTCATTTTCAGGGGGCAGTTGGCGTTATAGGCCGAGGTAATTGTGTCTCGCAATTGGACTGCTGCAATCTCGAGGTCTATTGAATTTTTTATGGTACTCTTAACCCCCCGCAGTTCCACAGCCAGGTCTGCCCTGTAGGCTTCCCAGTCCGCCTTGCGGGGGTCCCGGTACCATACCGTTTCTCTTTCGACTTTGGCGATTTCAAACCGGATGTATCTGTGGTCTGAGCTACTCACTTCCCCAGACACAGCCCAGCTTTTAACAAAGTCACCCAGAAACTGGGTGGAAACTGTTAGATCTAAAACTTCCTCACGCCGTGTTGTGACGAAGGTCGGTTTATTACCTCTATTCAATATGTCTAAATTAAATTTCATAAAGAATTGTAAAAGTGCCTCACCCCTAGAGTTTGTGTCCGAGCTACCCCACAACTCATGGTGCGCATTCGCATCCATGCCGATGATGGTCTGCCATCCACCTGCTCTGCTACCCACCATCAGCTGCTCCAATTCGTTGGGTGGAGGAGGGTCCGTGCTGTCCCCTGGCAGATAGGCTGACGCGACAGTAATGTCCCTCAGCCCTTCCGCTCCTCCACATCGGATTTTGATCGTTGCCAGGTCCCTGGAACAGAAATTCATTAAAGGGAGAAACTCTATCCCTTCCCTGACAAAAATGCAGGCCCTCGGGTTCTCGCTGGATCAGCTGTAGATGAGCTTTCCAGTAGCTCCGCCGAGTCCTTTGATCTCTCCTTTATAGGAGTCCGGTTCCTGGATGAGGGCCACATCCGTGTTCCTCAGAGCCATTAGTAGTCCGGCCGTGGCTGCCCTACTGTGTTGGAGGTTGACCTGAAGGAACCTAAGTCCCATTAACCCTTAGTTGCTTCCCCAGTGGGCGGAAGCTAACCCTTCCCATGCCCCAGAATGCCTTGAAGGAGGTTCCTTCAAGGGCTCTGTAAGATGTCGGGTCGATCGAGAAGGCGAGCGTCTGTCCTTTCTCCTCTGCCTTCCTGCTTAGAACCGACCAGTGTTGCGTCCCCAGTTCAGGGTTCTGGATCTTAAGTCTGCTGATCACCGTCTCCTGCGGGACGGTGTCAGGGATCCGTACGAGGACCTTGCGTCTCTTTGGGAGTTCCTTGGGCTCGACGGCTGTCAAGTCCGCCCCCTCCCTAATCTGACCGAGGCCCCCGATCGTTTTCCGCAGCCAGTCCCGCGACTGCGGGCCGGCACAGGTTGTCCAGAGGATGCCCCCCGTCAGGCGCGTCCGGTGGAACTGAGGTGGGCTCTCCCCTTCCTGAAGAGAGTCCACTGCAGCTACCACCGCAGCCTGGATCAGGTCCGCCTTCCCCTGGTCTAGCGTGACCTCAGGATGGCGTCTGTCAATCACCGCCATCCCGAGGCCCTCCGCAGCCTCCCTGTAAGAGCCAGTCTGCGCCGGTGTTCCGGCCTTGGTTCCTTTGGGAGGTCTGTCTGTAATAGGCGTGCTAGAGCCAGAGCGCGGCGTCTTCCGACTCGCACTCTCCTCTTGCGCCTTTACAGGCACCCTGGCCCTTTTGGAACGTCTGTCTGTAGTGGGCGTGCTAGAGTTCGAGCGCGTCCTCTTCTGACCCGCACTCCCCTCTTGCGCCTTTACAGGTTTCTCGACCGTCCAGGTTCCGGCCGCCATTTTTTGCGCCCTCCGGAGCTTCTTTCTTTGCGCCCCGGAAAGACGCTTGGACTGCCGGGGCAGTCCCTCTACTCTAACAGTAGAGTCCTCACTGGTGGAGGGGCCCCCGGACTCCGCGGAGCTCGCCGCCCTCCGGTGGGACCCAGCCTCCAGCTTGGGTGTCGGGGACAGGTCTCTGGCCGAAGCTACCCCCTGATCCCCCGTATCTACGCCGGTCGTGGGACCTCCAGAGTCCGCTGCCGCCCCCTGGCTCGTCTCCGTTTCCGGGATAGACTCAAGGCACAAGTCTGTAGCCGGAGCCACTCCTCGAGCCTCATTGGTTTTGGTTTTGTATGTGTTTATTATCTTCATGTTGTTCCCACGAGAATGGGGGAAATACTGTCCACACCATCAGAACCCCCTGTGTGGTGCAAGGCGGGTTACTCTGGAGGGTTGCCTGGTACTCCAGAGGTTCCGTTCACGACACCATCGCCCTGGTGCCTTCCATCCATAGGCACGGGTCACGTGACACCGTAGATTGGGGGAGTTTAGTTCGACCTCCTTGTCTAGATCCGTCATGTTTAGTTATTAGCAGGGTCACCTCGTGCAGGATGCGGATTTTTACCGCGCATGACGGTCTTGGGGAAAGCTTCATCGGGAGTTTATGTTGTTATTTCCACTTCCTCAGCTTGCCCCCTGGAGTCCTTTGGCCCACGACTCCTTAACCCCGGTAGCCATATTAAACTATGCTTGCAGTATCCATTTTGATTGTATTGAAAAACTAAAAACCATTTCTTGTTGAATCTAGTCTAATTAAATTTTAACTCGAAAAAAACACAAACAATGCTTGATACAATGAGGGTAGGATAGTTTTGTCCTGTTTACATCACCAATCCTCAAAATCAGAATTTCAAGAATTTTCAATAATATTTAATTTTAACTATTTTTACTTTTTACAGAGGTGCTTGAATTATACCAAAGTATCATAATCATGTTAACAGAAAAAAAACATAACCGCAGTGGTTTTTACCTTTATACGGTGTGAATTACTTTTATCATTGATCCAAATATTTAAAGTATCTTCTTTGATCATTCAACATATTGTCATTTTTAAACAAAGATGGACATACCTAACTGCTAATATCTACTGTTTGTTAATACATACATAACCACAGATCCTACAGAATAATGTCACATGCGCAGTTCGTTGTTAAGAATTTTACGGCACTTGCGCCCAGATGTCGGATTTAACTAAAACGTTGGACGTATTTACCCATAAGATACGTCCATTTGCCCAATATAGAATGAAAATGCCCTAAATATAACGAAAACGTGTTGGTCGAAATGCCTTGCTACACTGATTATCGACTCCCCTGTTACTTTTAGTTTATTCCTCACATTGGTAAAATACAGTTAAATTTTACTTGAAAATGACCTGCGGTGATTTGTTCGCCGACCTATTGTTAGGGATATTTTACATCAATTTGACTTTAAATGTTGCTTGGGAGATTACATAAGAGAGATAGGCGCATTATATTCAATCTATACAAAAATCAAAGCACCATAATATAAATTAACAGATATAAAACTAAAGCTTAAATAGAGAAGATCGGTTTAGTGCATTTCTTAAAAGGAACCCATTACTGCCAATAAAAAAACCAGGGGCCATATAAGATCGGTTTATTGCATTTCTTAAATGGCCACATACCTTGCCATGATGATAGCATTCAGCAGGACAACAGTAGGAAATTCTTTTGATAGAGGGTGTTCTAGGAAAATGTCACTTGGAAACCAACCAAATTTTTAATTTGGGCGAAATGCGTGTGACCACGATACTCCCGGTGGAAAAAGTTATTGCAAGGAAGAAAAATATGCTGGAGTAGTTACATCAAGAGAACACGGATCACTTGTCACTCAAGTTAATGTCATATGTGCCAACAGGAGTGCCTTGCCATGTATATGGGTGTCTCAAAGAGTTCACTTTGATGAGAACCACATAACGAGAGGTGCAACACCAGGATCATTGTGACTTGGCCACGAATCATGATAGCAGAAAATTTCAGTTGTTTTAAAATTCTTTAGGTTAGGTTAGGTTTGTATGTGAGTAGGCCATATCAGCCCTCCACCGCGACCTTAAGGTCTATTCTTTAAGAACAATTAAGACGCAGTAAAGGGAATCACATACTTTTGCTTATGGATATTCTTGAGTCTCACCTGAGGGTCGAATGAATCAGGTTTGCCAAAGACAATAGAATAATCATTCTCACACTCCTTCCCATACATCAAATAATCGACTGTTCTCTTCAGAGCCAGAAACAGTTCTCAGCCTCTACACCAGCAACAGAAAACATTTTTGTAATCAGTGCCACAAGAATGTCTTCTACTACTGATGAAACAATCAATACTGTGGTAACAATTGCTATGATTCTGTATGACAACTCCTATAATTACTAGTCCTTCAAAGAGGAAACTACTGCACCAAAAAAGGCAAACATTTCAGAATTTATTTCTCCTTAAGAAATAAATGCTTATCCAAAAGTTGGGCCTAGGAGAACATCGACAAAGTGAGAAAATGTGGACAAATTATTAACCTTATGGACCTTCTAGAAAAAGAGGAACTTGGAAAAGAAGCGAAAATTGAAGAAGGCGAAGAAAGTGAAGGCAGTAAAGAAAAAGCTTTTGATAGAAAATTCTATGGATAAGGATGCAGAAATTCTGATCACACAGAATGGGATGAGGTAGAAGAGGAAGAGTGGTTTAAAAGTGTGCCAGATGCTACAAAAGTTGATTTTCTGATTGTAAAAGTTCCCAGAACACCATGGCCTGGAAGACACTATGCAGCTTTTTTTATATTTCAACAACACACCACGAGGGCTTACAGCCTAAATAGTATCGTACCGTGCGTGTCGACAAGGAGGAAAGAGGCAACTTGTTAATTCTGAGCTTGAAGGTTTGGAGGTTCGGAGGAGAAGGAAAAACATGTGCCGGCAAGGAATTTCACAACAAGATGTTCTATGTCTGGTGACCTGGACAGTAAAAGGGTGCATTCGCTCTGTTCCCCTGGTAGATCTGTTGGGGGCAGCAGGTGGAGGAACTATGGAAGAAAGCTCCTCTGAGCAGTGCTCGTGAAGATATCTATAAAAGAGAGAGAGAGGTCACCAGCGGCACGTCGGTGGGCAAGGGATTGCAGCCTTTGGGTGAGGGTAGGGTCACTGATGAGGTGTATAGCTCTCTTCTGAATGGAGTCCAGGATATCAAGTGTAGAAGCGGCAGCGGCACCCCAGATGTGGGAGCAGTATTCGAGGTTTGGCCTTATTTGTGAATTATATAAGGTATAGAGATTAGCTAGTGAAAAGTATTTGCGAACCCGGAAGAGGAAACCTAATTCCTTAGCAGCCGCTTCTGCAATTAACGTGGCATGTTGGTGCCAATTGAGATTTCGATCCACAGAAATGCCAACAAGTGAAAAGGACTAATTACTTTGAATAACTTGGTTGTTCATTGTGATGGGTCTAGGGCTGGTGTCACACTTATGAGATAGAAAGCAAGACTGAGATTTGGTGGGGTTGAATTGTACAAGATGTCTACTTCCCCAGTCTAATATTTTTTGGAGATCCACAGAGACAGAACCCTCCATGAGTCTGCGATCCTCATCTAATTGGGCTAAAGAGACAGCCTTAGAACATTGTATATTTGAGTGGAGGGTGCTGTTGTCCGCGTAAATGTGAACTGGGTTGGATGTGCTAGAGAGGAGGTCATTGATGTGGAGAAGAAACAAAGTAGGGACTAAAGCTGAACCTTGAGGAACTCCTGCATTAATTGGATACAGTGTAAAGGAATGGCCATCTACGACAACAGAAATGCTCCGGTTGAAGAGGAAATTTGCTGTCGAGGTACAGAGTTTTAGTGGTAAGCCATAGGCCGGAAGTTTATTAAGCAGTGCTGCATGCCAGACCTGGTCGAATGCTTTGAATATGTCTAGAGCGACAATCTGTGCGAATTGTAAGCTGGGTGGCTACCTCCATCATGGCTACCTCCATCACACTGTTTCCCGATGACAGGAGACGAATCTTCCTGTGTTACCTTTCAAGGGGTAATTTAATTTTGGCAAACACAATTAAAGACATGCGTCTTTCATTTCAAAGACATTCTCTATTTTAACATAAACTTCAGTGAATTTAGTCTACAGTAGCACTTTTTTTATTCAGTTTTTAAGTAAATTGTATGGTGTAATAACTTCTTGTGTTCGTATTTTTCTAGCATTTTCTTAATGATAACTTTCTTTTTTATTTATTTTTCTTATGTACATGATATCTTCTAGGACTGACTATTCTCACACTATCCCTGGCGATAGTTTGGACACGTAACAGGGTTCCCACTAAAAACAGCATATCAATTTCCCAGATTTCTCTGACATATCAAAACCTATTTCCCTGACTGATCTTTTACAATCTACCCCCAAAGTGTGTAACACACTACTACAGAATACGTAGGTCATCGCCCCATGGTGGAAAACATGCTTCCCCATTTCAAATGCAAAGAGACCAATTACTGCAAAATTAAAAAAAAACAATTGTGGTTTTGTGAAAAAAGAAATCATTTAAATAAATGGTTCACAATTGCACAAAAAGCAAACACATTGTTTTAATAAAATAAAGTAAGTATAAGGTTTTGATAAAAAATTGTCCAAAGATCAAAAATTATCTTTGAGTGCGGGTTCTGCTTTGAAAGTTTTAATTATTTATTATAAAACAGAAACAAATAATATTTCATTGACAGGGACAAAAATTCCCCGATTCTCAGTCAATTTTCACAATTTATTCCTGATTTTACTGACAAAAATTTGCCTTCTACAAATTTCCGCTTTTCCCTGTTTTCCAGACGAGTGAGCATCCTGCGAAAGGTCTTGCAGTTTTTACCCTTTTGAAAAAAAGACATTGTAAAGAAGCATAAAGAAAACATGGGTCATCAATCAACTGCACAATGCCATTAATAAAAATGTTAAAAAAAGACGGGCCCAAGAACCTGAGGCATGCCAGAACTAATGGAAAAGTGGTTATCTATAAAGAACTATCAAAGATGCAGTTAAAATTCTATAAGACCAGAATGATCACAAAAAAAATAACAAAATAAAATACAAATACTGTCCAAAGTATCCCCAGTTTCCCCTAATCTTTCCGACAAATACATCAGTGTTACTTACTTGTACATAAAGACGGTGGAAGACCAACAGCCATAAAATATTGCACAACAAGGAAAAATGCTATAAAAACTTGATAGAATATCCATATTTTTGATAAAGTTTCTCTTTTCAATGCAAATAATATACACAACCAAATGCTGTAGATGACAGCATACATGTCCATCCTAAATCCAATCAGACCAACTGTCGCCATCAACGATATCTGAAACAAACAAAAAGTAGGCCATAAAATAAGATCATTTTTATACAAGAAGCATTTATGATTTTATTTAAAAAATCGTTATACAGGAGTAGATATTACAAGGGTTGCCTTTTAGATTTCGGGATTGGGCAAACCTAGTGCTGCCATCTACAAACGTTATATTTATCAGAACGTTTTGACGTACGAGCGCTATTTTTGTTGTTTACAGTAACTTGAAAAGTTCATATCTGCCAAAAAAATGGAGTTAAATCCACTGCAAAATTCAGGAGATCGTGAAGGAGCCCATGCTTAAAATGAGGTCAGACTTCGCGAGCCCGTGAATCTGCAGGGAAAACAACTTTACAGTGGATATTCCCGACCGCGAGGCATGGCGGGAGGAGACGCCGGGATACCACACGACGCGCTTGTCTGGGTCACGGACGGATCCGGCGGGGATCGGGGGCAGGTGTTTATTCGGAAGGACCGAGGGTAAGTCATAGTATTTCCCTCGGAGCTCATGCAATGGTCTTTCAGGCCGAAATGTACCCCATCCTGCACTGTGTGCGGGAGAACAAGAGGAGGGGCTACACCAACAAGTGGATCCTCATAGCCACAGACAACCAGGCAGCCCCTAAGGCCCTAAGTAGCCCACAGGTAAATTCCTGGCTGGTGAGTGAGTGCCGAGACGAGACGAGCGACCTGGCTGGGCAGAATGAGGTCACCCTCATCTGGCTGCCGGGTCACTCGGGGGTCAAAGGCAATGAAGAAGCTGACAGACTCGCGAAGAGAGGGTCATCAGAACCATTTATGGGACCAGAACCGGCTCTGGGCGTGACAAAGAGCACTGCCAGGGGAGCCATTAAATCCTGGGTCAGAAATCAACACAAGGTGTACTGGGCAGACTGTCCAGGGCTCCGACATGGGAAGTCAATAATTGACGAAACCAGTTCAAAGAGAGCTGTGGACCTGCTAAATCTTAACAGAGGACAGCTCAGAAACATAACAGGTCTCTTGACAGGGCACATGGCCGTCAAGAAACACCTGCATAAAATGGGGCGGTTCGAGGGGGACCTCACATGCAGACTCTGCGGCAAGGGGGAGGAATCAGCCCAGCACATCTTGTGTGAGTGTAAAGCTCTGGACCGCAAAAGACAACTGATCTACAGTCAGTCTAGACCGGAGACAGAGCAATATAAAACTTCACCCTACCAATCGCTGTGCAGACTAGTTCAAGGCACAGTGATTTTGAAATGGGTGGAGTAAGACTAAGGGGCATGCACAATAAACCAAGTGTTGCAATGCTGTCTGGGCGGCGGGGCCGCGGGCGAGCCCTGGGGGAGAGAAAAAAGAGATTACAAGGGTTGCCTTTGGGCAAACCTAGTGCTGCCATCTACAAACGTTATATTTATCAGAACGTTTTGATGTACGAGCGCTATTTTTGTTGTTTACAGTAACTTGAAAAGTCCATATCTGCCAAAAAAAATGGAATTAAATCGTGAACATTTTCGTTGGATTATTTTTTACCACTTTCGACGAGGATTAAGTCAACAACAGTGCATCGATGAACTTATTTCGCCTGGTGGGGTTGAAGCACCATCAATGTTTATCTATTGTTTATTGGATTCGATTGTGGCCGTGTTTCTCTCAAGGACGAATTTCATGAAGGTCGTCCAAAATAAGTTGTTCATCAGAAAAACATTGATGCGGTGTGTGCACTGATACTGCAAGATCGTCATATAACTTATCGTAAGATTGAGGTATCCTTGGACATCAGTGGGACCAGCATACATTTAATATTGCATGAACATTTGGCTGAAAAAAAATGTTTGCGTTGGGTCCCACATAATTTGATAATCGCTCAAAAACAAACTCGTATCAATTGGTGGAAAAAAATGCAAAAAAAATTGATCGTGTTGCTTCAAAACATGTCTATAACAATGTGACAGGTGATGAATCGTAAATCCATGCGTATGAGCCCAGAAGTAACCAGTAGTCGACTGTATAGGTCTTTGAAGGCGAGCCATACGCAACAAAACTCGTTCATGCTAAAGCATTTTGAAGCAAATGGTCGCCTGTTTTTTCTGAAAAACTGGACATGTCTCAACAAAAATTTTGTTCATTGGTGCAACGTAGAATGGTCAATTATGAAAAGTACACAACCATTTGTTTGCCACAAGTTTTTGGAGAAATAAGAAAAACCAACCACCGCAGACGGATCATTCTCGATCACATTGGCTCGAACTAGTGATTCATTGATTGTTGTTGCCCTTACTTGGAGCAACTGGTCAATACTACATAGAGACTTGGAGACTACTTCTCTGGCTTCACTGTTCGGTTTCGTTTCTGTAGGTGAAGGGCGTAGCCAGCGAGTAAGCTAACTGGATCCAGAGGCCCTTATGAATTCAAAATTTGTCTGAGAATGCTGTCAAGCAGCGAAACTAGTCACAGAAACGTTCAAGAACATCCGAGAACATCTAGAATTCATAAGGGCCTCTTGCTCCAGTTAGCTTACACGCTGGCTACGTCCTTCACTTACAGAAACGAAACCTAACAGTGAAGCCAAAAAAGTAGTCTCCACATCTGTATGTAGTCGAACTAGTGACTTTTAAGCACTCAAAACGTCGATTTGATGAGTCATCTGCCGTATAGTCCTGACCTGGCACTCAATGACTTCTTTTTATTCCCGAACATAAAAAATAAATTGTGAGGTCAACGTTTTTCGACACCCAAGGAAGCGATTGATGCATTCAAAATACATATTTTGGAGACCACTCAATCGAGGTGGAAAAAGGGCTTCGAAAATTTGTTCACACCCACGCAAAAGCCACGCAAAAGTGTATTGATCATCATGGAGAATATTTTGAAAAACAATAAAGATATTTTTGAAGATAAATATTTCTTTTTGTTCTCTAATACCAAAATATCAAAGGCAGCCCTCGTATAAGATTTAACTAAAATTCTTGGAATCAGCGCTAATTAGAAACTCTTAAACTCATACTATATACAGACGTAGAGACTACTTCTCTGGCTTCACAAGTGTTGTTTTCTTTCCTGTAACCTGAACGATGATGTAAAATAGCGAAACTGGTTACAGAGAAGAAAACAAATATTTGTGAAGCCAGAGAAGTAGTCTCTACATCTGTATTTAGTATGGAACAGTTTCACCAAGTAAGGGCAACAAAAATTAATGTCTTGAACCCGTATCAGCTAGTTTTAATTTTTATATCTTTATAACTCGGCTAGTCTAGCAAAATCAAAAACTACCAGTTTTATCCAAAAACAAACAGGCTCAATTTAAAAACTTCCATTCAGTATAATCAGATATATATTTTCAGCAATCATAAAGGATAGTATAATTACCTCAACACCGAATTTATAAAATCCATAATTGAAAAGGTATTTTATCATATTGGTTAAGTTCTTATCAGCATCAGTTCTTGTGATTCTTGGAAACATGAAAAAGGCTCTTGTTGTTGGCTTTCCCCTGGACACTCTATAATTATACTGCCTTACTAAAACAACAGCCCATACAGTGACCACTATTATGTAAATTATATTCCATTTCAACAGATGAGATAACTTTTGTGTCTTTGGTAGTCCAAACCAGTCAGCATCATTGAAGGTATAGTTTGTGTTGTTTATCTAAAAAGATATAAAAAGGTATTAGGCATAAAACACACAAATTGTAAATTTTAAATTTACAAAAACAATCTCAGGGTGTGACAAATTGTAAATTTTAAATTTACAAAAACAATCTCAGGGTGTGCATATTGTTATAGAATGTAGATGTACTATGCCGTTAATACACGGTGGTGTGTTGTTGAAGTTGTTCTGTGTCAATGACAGTGGTCAGTGTAGAGACATATGACAGATTGGTACGAAAGATACTCTCTTCTCTTAATACCAGGAAAGCCTCTGGCCTTGACGAGAACCCAGCAATTGTTCTCAAAAAATGCGCACCAGAACTTGCTCCTGTCCTGACTCGTCTGTTTCAGACATCTTACAACAGAGGCATATTCCCTAGTAACTGGAAAACTGCTAGCGTACAACCCGTCCCCAAGAAAGGATCGAAAGCGCTTCCTAGCAACTACAGGCCTATTTCTCTCCTTTCAGTCATCTCTAAAGTGATGGAAAAGTATATAAACACCGAATTACTAAAATTTCTTGAAAAACACAGTCTAATCCACGACAGGCAGTATGGATTCCGTCAGCGCAGAACAACTGCCGACCTCCTTTCCTTTGTCACCTATTCTTGGAGGAAGTCTATGGAACTACACGGCGAATCCCAGATTGTCGCTCTAGACATATCCAAAGCATTCGACCAGGTCTGGCATGCAGCGCTGCTTAATAAACTACCGGCCTATGGCTTACCACCAAAACTCTGTACGTGGACGGCAAATTTCCTCTCCAACCGGAGCATTTCTGTTGTCGTTGATGGCCATTCCTCTAAACTGTATCCAATTAATGCAGGAGTTCCTCAAGGTTCAGCTTTAGCCCCTACTTTGTTTCTTCTCCACATCAATGACCTCCTCTCTAGCACATCCAACCCAGTTCACAGTTACATGGACGACAGCACCCTCCACTCAAATATACAATATTCTAGACCTGTCTCTTTAGCCCAATTAGATGAGGATCGCAGACTCATGGAGGGTTCTATCTCCGTGGATCTCCAAAAAATATTAGACTGGGGAAGTAGAAATCTTGTACAATTCAACCCCACCAAATCACAGTCTTGCTTTCTTTCTCATAAGAGATACAGCAGCCCTAGACCCATCACAATAAACAACCAAGTTATTCAAAGTAATGAGTCCTTTTCACTTGTTGGCATCTCTGTGGATCGAAATCTCAATTGGCACCAACATGTCACATCAATTTCAGAAGCGGCTGCTAAGAAATTAGGTTTCTTCTTCCGGGCTCGCAAATACTTTTCACCAGCTAATCTCCATACTTTATATACTTCACAAATAAGACCAAACATCGAATACTACTCCCACATCTGGGGTGCCGCTTCCGCTTCTACACTCGCTATCCTGGACTCAATTCAGAAGAGAGTTATATGTCTCATCGGTGACCCTACCCTCACCCAAAGGCTCCCATCTCTTGCCCACCGACGTGCCGTTGGTGACCTCTCTCTCTTTTATAGATATCTGCACGGGCACTGCTCAGAGGAGCTTTCTTCCATAGTTCCTCCACCCGTTGCCCCCAACAGATCTACCAGGGGAACAGAGCGAATGCACCATTTTACTGTCCAGGTCACCAGACATAGAACATCTTGTTATGCCCGCTCTTTTGTACCGAGGACTTCCAAGTTGTGGAATTCCTTGCCAGCACATGTTTTTCCTTTTCCCCCGAACCTCCAAACCTTCAAGTCCAGAATTAATAAGTTGCCTCTTTCCTCCTTGTCGACACCCACGGTACGATAGTATTTAGGCTGTAAGCCCTCGTGGTGTGTTGTTGAAATAAAAAAATAAAAAAAAATAAAAAAAAAAGAATGTAGATGTACTATGCCGTTAATACACGGTGGTGTGTTGTTGAAGTTGTTCTGTGTTAATGACAGTGGTCAGTGTGGAGACATATGACAGATGGTCGGACGTCAATGTGTAAATGTATCAATTATTGTAAATGTACCAATTAATAATTGTTGTAAGGTTTTGTCCGATATTCTCTTCCTGTTTATTAAATGTATTACTAAACCCACGTGAGTCATTATATAACTAAATATGCCAGAACCCTAAATATAACATGGTGTCAGGTGTGGCAAAAAAGTGAGGCTGCCATATAGTTAATGGTAACGTCAAAAAAAAAAGCCAATATTCTTAAACAATTACAATCAGAATAATAGAGGATGAAATCGGTCAAGAAGGGCCAGGTGAAGTACAGCATAATAGTAATCGAGTTTCCCAATCAACTGGCATTGGAGGAAGAGTTTTACCACTTGTATTAGAGGGTAACTTGAGTCGAAAACGTAGTTTAGAAGTTTTAAACTGTTTTTCGTGGCTGGAAATTATTCAAATGAGTCAAATGAACGTAAAGTAGCGTTATTATTGCATTATATTGATGAACCTGCAATGAAAAATTTTAATTCTTTTAACGTCGAACTTGAAGAAATTACTTTTAAAGATCTTATTGCTAAATTCGAGAAGCATTCCCAATCAACTGGCATTGGAGGAAGAGTTTTACCACTTGTATTAGAGGGTAACTTGAGTCAAAAATGGAAAACGTGGTTTAGAAGTTTTAAACTGTTTTTGGTGGCTGAAAATTATTCAAATGAGTCAAATGAACGTAAAGTAGCGTTATTATTACATTATATTGGTGAACCTGCAATGAAAAATTTTAATTCTTTTACGTCGAACTTGAAGAAGTTACTTTTGAAGATCTTATTGCTAAATTCGAGAAGCATTTCACTCTACAAAAGAATAACACAATGGAAAGACATCGATTCCTCACAAGAATTCAAGGTCCAGCTGAAACAATAGATGACTTTGTCACAGCTTTAATTAACTTGAGCTTGTGAGGATCAGTGGCGATTTCTCCTAGTGAGCTAGGTGTGCGCCGCACACCCTAAAATATAATTAAAATGTGCACAGTTAAATATGTTTTATTTCTTTTTCCCTTAGTCTTAATACACTACATATGTTATGACAATCGATTTAATTTACTTATTTGATTTCATAAATAGTCGGTTAATAGTGACTTGGAATGAAGTCGGCACCACGTCTTCATTCAGAAAATATGAGTAGGTCAATAGCAACTGGGAATGAATTCGGGTTAGGTGTGCGTTGTTATTTCCGAACAACTTCACTCGACAGAGCTGTATTGGTATACAATACAGTCCCCCACCCATGTGTTTAAAATAGTAAGGAAATACCATTCGTTTTAACACTGCAGTGAGCGGTAAAAATACCGCTCAAGACAAATGAATGGATCGCCGGTTTAACAAACGTTGTGATAGCATTATTTACAAACATTAAAACTGCGCTTGCCTGAACCACAGTATTCTAGAATCAAAGACTATAATACATTTTAGTAAATTTTCGTAGAAAAAATTCACTAATGGGGAGATCTCGACTTTTGAATTTTGAAAAATTGTTTGCAAATGAGCGCGAACTAGGACCCCTAGAACCCATATCCGGGGTCAGTTTCAATTTATATATATAAGAATTTAATTTGAGTCAAGTTTTAAAATATGAAAATTTTTGATTAAAATGAAGAAACTGATTTCAAGTACCATCCATATTTCTAGAAATTGTAATGGTACATAATGAGGTGAGGTAATTTTGGAGATTAGAAATCAGATGACAGAACTTTAGAACAACTGACATTTAGATTAAAATTTAGTCAAAATTGCATCATTTGCAGTCACAAGTTTAGACTTATTTGTAAGATGCTTTGTACTATTTATATAACAATAAACTATAAACTATAAACTATATATATATATATATATATATATATATATATATATATATATATATATATATATATATATATATATATATATATACATATACATATACATATACATATACATATACATATACATATACATATACATATACATATACATATACATATACATATACATATACATATACATATACATATACATATACATATACATATACATATACATATACATATACATATACATATACATATACATATACATATACATATACATATACATATACATATACATATACATATACATATACATATACATATACATATACATATACATATACATATACATATACATATACATATACATATACATATACATATACATATACATATACATATACATATACATATACATATACATATACATATACATATACATATACATATACATATACATATACATATACATATACATATACATATACATATATATATATATATATATATATATATATATATATATATATATATAGGTATCACACCGATAACTCAAAATATAATCGGCCGATTTTGATAAAATTTGGCATGTACCTTCCTTCTGTAAATGTATTGGATAATTTCGTTAGTCAGGAAAATCGGACGAGGTTTTCCGGGAAAATTTTGAGTTTTTATTCGAAAAAAATTTGTATCTCAAAAAATAAAAAAGATAAGATAGCCAAATTTGGTAGGTAGGTTTACGATATAAAAATTAAACTATACACCAAAATTTAGATTTCTATGTTGCAAGATAAAAAAGTTATAATAAAATATTTTGTGCCAGATCATTTCTATGAAAATTCACTACCATAACGCACTTGCTGCATCCAGGATTTTCACACATTTTATTATTTAGTACCATATTAACATTGAACTACTTTTAATGTTTACAGTTTTCATCCCGTTCCGGACAGTGCTAACGCTAACACAAATTTGTGTGAAGAGAAAATATTTAATTTTGTTCATGTATTTTCTAGTCAGGAGCATGTCCCAGAGTAGATCAAATATATATATATATATATATATATATATATATATATATATATATATATATATATATATATATATATATATATATATATATATATATATATATATATATGTACATTTAGTGTTAATAATTTTTAAAACCACCACTAACAGCAACTCGTTACCGCACACCCGAACATTTTGGTCAGGAGACGCCACTGGTGAGGATTAACAATTGTCAAACAAACAATATAAGTTAATAAGATAATTATAATTCACTTCCTTAGTCAATTTGAGTACCAATTTTAAATGTTAGTTGCTATTTGATTTACAGATATATTTAACAAATAAATAAAATATATTAAACTTACCACACAAACAACATCCCAATTGGCAGGCTCTATGTACTTTATTTGGTAAAGCATCCTCGCAAGGATAAGCAATGAGACAAGCACTGACGTTGTATAGATGGAAAATATTTGTGCTCCTCTACCAAACAAAAAGGATACAACAATCAGAATCACGATGATCATGTAAAACGAACAGCTGTCGTATATGCAGAGAAACATGGCAAATAGTATCACCACTTTGGGCATATGCAGCTCCAAAAATAAAAATAATACGTTAACGGCGTTGTGGAGGCACTTCAGAAATGTTTGAAGTCTTGTTTTTGTTTTCATCGATGTCATTTCTGCAAGTAAAGTTATTTTTAATACATATTTTTTAAAAATTTTATTAAACTTCACTTTATTAGAATTTGTTAAGTGCAGGAGACACAGATTGTTTTGTTTTTATTAAAGCCAGGTTATATAAAATATTCCTATCAATGCAACTAATTATCTTTACTGTATACCTTAAAGCAGGGGCGGCTCCTCAATAAGTGCGCCCGTGCGCGCGCACTGCCGCCTGCTGTGGAAAAAACAATATTTTTGCTATGCTATATTTTAATAAATTTTTATTTACTTTTTTACCTCCTGCATTCAACAAACAAAATTGGTATATCGAGGATCGCAAAGAGTCGGCAGCCATTAATACAGAATACAGAATCTGAATAAGTATAGTGTTAATCGTTGCAGATGTTATATAGATCCATATCCATATAAAGCAGTCAGGCGGCGGTGTGTATTTTGCGGCGCTCACGCGAAATGCGATACTTCAGTGCAAAATGATCGCCGAATCTTGATGATCTTCGTCGAAAATTACCGAATAAGTAATCTGTTGTGCGCTATAAAATTACACACTTCCAGTTTGTAGTGGACTTTTGGCAGAGCGTGTGTACCTACTACGTAGTAATTTTCGTCTTCGCGTTGGATTCATTTTTAATTAGATCATTTCGTTGTTTTTTACATGTTCTAACAAGAAAATTATTATTATTATTATTATGGTTACTACTTCGGGTTGTTTAATAAGTTGACAAAATAATTGTGATACTGTAATTAATTCAGTGGATATTTTAAATATAAAGGTTAACTTTTTAAGGGACTTTTTAGCTACTATAACGTATAACTAGCTAGAGGAAAACTTGGTAAGTAGTTAATAATTATTAAGTTTAGTAAGTAGGTTTTTAAGACTAGATGCATTCACCACTCACTTAGTGTTTTAAGACTGGCTATACGATAGCCGTGTTATTTTTGGTGCATTTTTGCTACAATTAGTATGCCGTACTGAAGAGCTCTAATGAGAGCGAAACCGGTCTACGGTTCTAATTGTTGCGGGAATGCATCTAGTCTTACATACTTTGTCCCTATATTGGGGTAGAAATGGGCCAGGGCTAACAATTTTTTTAAATTGTTAGTTAGTTGTATACTGTCTCTATTTTTAACACTCTGTGTTATTTGGAGCGGGCGTGACAACATAGTACTTGGTTCCGAACTAGGTGGCGGCACGTTCGCTACTTACTTAGTGTTTTAAGTAGGTTTCTTTATAATACATTTTCGGGGAAAAAATAGGCGAGCCCTTAATTTTTAGTGAATTTTTATTCTAAAAAATTCACTAATAAAGAGGTATCGATGGAGAGACTTTGCAAAAATTTTTTTGAATGAGCGCGAACTGGGACCCCTAGAACCCATATCCGGGGTCAGTTTCAATGTTTTTATATATATATATATATGTATATATATATATATATATATATATATATATATATATATATATATATATATATATATATATATATATATATATATATATATATATATATATATATATATATATATATATATATATAAGTATGTATGTATGTATGTATCAAACCGATAACACAAAAAATAAGCAACTGATTTTGGTGAAACTCGGCAAGTGCCTTTCTTTTATTAATGGCTTGGATGAGTTTGTTAGTCAGGAAAATCGGATAACGTTTTCCGGGAAAATTTTGAGTTTTGTTTCAAAAAAAAATCTTTTCCTCCGAAAATTACAAAGGTATTTTAATGAAATTTGGTGGATATGTTGCCTTGTAAAAGACCTTACTACACACTAAAATTCAACTTTCTACATTTTCAGAAAATTGAGTTATTCAAATTTTGAGTTTTCTTTTGAAAAAATTTTTTTCTCCGAAAATTACAAAGTTATTTTGATGAAATTTAGTGGATATGTTGCCCTGGGTAAGACCCTACTATACACCAAAATTCAACATTCTAAGTTAGTAGAAACTTGAGTTATTCAAATTTGAAGCATTTAATAAAAATTTACTACCATAACGCACTTGTTGCGTCCCGAACATTTTTTTTCTTGCGCACCCCCAATGCATTAAGGCACGAGCCGCTACTGCCTTAAACTGAAAAAGCTTATTTCACAGAACATAAGTTTTACGTCAAGTTAGGTGATGGAATGTTAGGTTATTATGCTGCGTGCAGTGGGCTGCCTCAGGAGTTAGTACTGGGACCCATCCTATTCATGCTCTAGGCATCCAAACTGCTTAGAATGTGCCCATTGTGCATTTGCTAAAAACTTTACATCTGTCCACTCAACAATGGTGATCTGCAGATATAGAATTCTCTAACTTATTTTTTGCTGGTGCCAGTCTTGGCACACTGCCCTTAAAATACATGCTACTTTACATCTGAGTTCCACAATCCACAGTTAGGATACTGTTTGACGTATAGCAGGATCGTTGTTTATAAAAGTCATTCTTACTTGGGAATAACAATCACTAACAATCTTTTCTAAACACTTGAATTTACAGAGACTGTCAAAACACCAAACTCCATCATGTACAAGCTTAAAAAGACGTCACGTATATTCATCCCATCTTGGAGTATTGTTATCCAGTATGCTGAGCTGTTTAAGTTACAGACTGTTCCCTGTGGGTCCGGGGACTAACTAAAAGAATAGGCCCAAGGTAACTCCTGCCTGTCGTAAAAGGCGACTAATTGGAATTAAACACTGGCGGGGGTCTTGTCCATGTGGGCCTGGAGGGAGGCGGATATCTCTGGGGAGTGATGTACACCCGGATTTTGAGGTCTCCACTCTGGGCTTAGAAATGGATGGTTGCCCGTGCTTGGTTGTTACTCAGGAGCGGGGTTCCGGATGGGTGCCGCCTTGGGTTGAGTGCTGGTGGGTGTCGTGTGTCTAGACGACCCGGAGGGGGTTGACAGCTCTGATGAGTGGTAAACACCCGGAGTTTGGGGCCCCCACTGTGTGCTTCGGAACGGACGGACGGCCTCGCTTGTGCGATGCTCGGGAGCGGGGCTCGATGGGATGTCGCCTTGAGTCTAGCACTGGTGGGTGTCGGGTCTAGACGAACCCGGAGGAGAGCTGAGATCTTTAGTGGTGGAATAAAACTAAGGGTTGAGCCCTCTTCTGTGAGCTTCGAAACGGACAAACGACCTCACTTGGATGCTGCTCGGATGCAGGACTTCATGATACTGCACCGAGTCAAACACTGACGGATGTCTGGTCCAGACGAACTCGGAAAGAGGTTATCTCTCTTTGAGCTTTGAGACGGGCAAGCGACTTCACTCAGATGGCAGTACATCTGTCAAACAAAGTTTCACCTCGCAGGTGTCGTCTCCTGTCGGAAGCTAGATTTGTTAGGTGAAATTTAAGCTAACACTGGCAGGTGTTGGACTTGGACGAACCCGGAGGTGGCTGGGGTCTCTAGGGGTGGATTACACCTGGAGACTTGGGCCTACTCTGTGAGCATCGATACAGGCTAACGACCCCGCCTGGATGCTGCTCGAGGGCGGGACTTCATGAAACCGCCTCGAGTCAATGAAACACTGGCGGGGGTCTGGTGCAGGTGAGGCTGGGGGGAGGCAGACATCTCTGGGGAGTGATATGCACCCGGGGTTTGGCGCCTCCACTGTGGCCTCAGAGACTGACAATTGGCCTCGCTCGGTTGTTACTTGGGAGCGGGGTTCCAGATGATACCGCCCTGTATTGAGCCCTGGCGTATGTCGTGTGTCCAGACGTCCCGGGGGGCTCTGATCTCTGATGAGTGGTAAACACCCGGAGTTTGGAGCCCATACTGTGTGCTACGAAACGGACGGACGGCCTCGCTGGGGTGATGCTCGAGAGCGGGACTCGATGGGATTTTGCCTTGAGTCTTAACACTGTTAGGTGTCAGGTTTGGAAGAGCCTGAGGGGAGCTGAGACCTCTAGGGGTGGATTACAACTGGAGATTAGATGCTGCTCGAGAGCGGGGCTTCATGATACCACCTCGAGGCAAACACTGACGCATGTCGGGTCCAGACGAACTCGGAGAGAGGTTATTTCTCTTTGAGCTTCGAAACAGGCAAGCGACTTCAATGGCAGTACACCTGCCAAACAAACTTTCACCCTCAGGAATAGATTGACTCCCTCAGGGAGCTGGAATTGATGGGTGAAATCTAAATAATTAGACGTGAGCCACAATAGACCTAAGGTCGCGGTGGAGGGACTGGAATAGCCCACTCACAATAAAATCTAATCTAATCTAATCTAAGTTACAGACTAGAATCTTCTTGAAAGAACACAACATGATGCAAGTCGCTGGTCTTTTAGTATCAAAACACTACTATGTGAGGATCGCTTAAATCCATTTGGTTTGATATGAATGTTGGTTAGATTAAGAAGAACGGGCCTTATTCACCTAGACCAGTTTACACACGGAAATTTCTTTGTCTTTTAATAGTTATTATAAACTTTGCAGTCACTAATAAGAATTTGAAAAAGAGCCACTCCACATTTCATCAGACAGAACTTTTTCTCGAACTAATCGTTCAATGCCTGGGGTGTCTTTCTGCAAGAAGTTGCTGCAATTCTCAGTACTGGTTCATTTAAATTATGGTTAGATCAATTTTTGAACGAGTTGTAAGACATTTCAAGATATTTCAGAATAGAGCGTTCATTTCCTGTTTCATGTGGGCCATTTTAAGAACTGTAATGTGTGTGGTCAATGTCCCAACCTAAGGGGTGGGTGCAAGGGGGATAGTGTGCACAAACTAAAGACACTTTGCAACGGTATTTTATGTGTAGTAGTTCACAAAATGCATTAGCTTAAGTCACACTGATATAATAACTAGTAATAATTCAAATATAAATGTTGTGTTTATCTAATCTAGTCAGTGACAGTTTATAGTACAAAAAAAAAGCCCATACATGTTGTTAATAAAGTGTTTTCCTTTAATCTTGTATCTGAATCAGCGTGTAATTGCAATTTATTTAATACCAATACTACCCTGTATTGGAAAAATACTGCGTAAGGCAGTCATGACCTTAGCCGTCACTAGGCGGCTATATGGAAAAACGTGGGGACTAAGACCTAGTACGGCCCACTGGCTGTACACAAGGGTGGTCAGACCATCGTTAACATATGCGGCACTGGTCTGGTGGCCTAAGGTGACACAATCCAGTGCCAAACAAAAACTAGGCAAGATCCAAAGGATGGCTTGCCTAGGCATCACAGGGGCCATGTCTTCAACCCCAACAGCCGCCATGGAGGTGTTGCTGGATCTGCCCCCCCCTACACTTAGTTATTATGGGGGAGGCCAGGCTAGGACTATACAGACTAGCCTGCAATGGTAGACTGAAGATCAACCCAGGCTTCACTGCAAAATTCAGGAGATCGTGAAGAAGCCCATATATATATATATATATATATATATATATATATATATATATATATATATATATATATATATATATATATATATATATATATATATATATATATATATATATATATATATATATATATATATATACTTAAAAAAACTTGAAAACTACGAATAAGGAGACTACTTACTTTCAATTCCAGATAGATCATATTTTCCAGATGATGATGACAAAGTTAAATCTTCTTTCACACTGGCCCGTCTTTCTACAACTGCACCCCCCTGAAGGGAACTATTTTCTAACTCAGAGTTAGCAGGAGGAGCCACATTCTTAGGATCAGACAATTCCATGAAGTCTTTGTGGAAATAATGTAGTTGGATCACAGTTATAATAACAAAAGCTGTGGGCGTCAAAAGACGTACAAACAATTGTTTGATGTCAAATACTTCTAAACCTATATCTGCTTGTCTGCAAAAGAAACAACAATGTTATTGAATTTATTCATTTTATTTATTTATTTACACCTTAATAGTGTAACAGGCCACACAGTACCAATTACCAAGTCTATGTGTGTTTGTAGTTTAAAATATGTGAGGGTGGAGTCTACTGCTGATCTGAGCAACATGTTTTTAGGATGAGCAAATAAAAGAGCAAGATGAAGGTGATAACACAATATAAAGACATACTGGCAGGCATAAACTTGACTACACAATTTGAATATGAGGGTTGGTTTTTATATTTCGGGATTGGGCATACCTAGTACTGGGATCTATCAACTGGCATTGTTATCATAAATATTGATATTTTTGACCTGGTATTTACTCAGAATGTTCTGACGTACTAACACTATTTGTGTTGTTCACAGTAACTTGAAAAGTTCATTTCTCCCAAAAAAATGGAATTCAATCGTGAACATTTTCATGCAATTTTTTTTTACAATTTTCGACGTGGATTAAGTCAATAACAGTGCACAGATGAACTAAATTCGACTTTTGGGGATGAAGCACCATCAAGGACCAGTGTTTATCGATGGTTTCCGAATTTGTGGCAATTTTTAAGTCAGGGACGAATTTCATGAAGGAGGTCCAAAATCGGTTATTGTTTAGAAAAACATTGATGCGGTGTGTGAGCTAATACAGCAAGATCGTCATGTGACTTATCGTGAGGTTCAGGTATCCTTGAACATTAGTGGGACCAGCATACATTCAATATTGCATGTTAGAGCATCGGTGGTTCAGTGGTAAGAATGTGTTCCTCTGAACCGAGGGGTCCTGTGTTCGATCCTAGGGTTCTCCTTTCCCTTTTTGAGTACATACTGTAACATTAACATCAACTGAGGTTGTGGCATTGCATTTGAGCACGTTGAATGTCTGCACGTTTCACCCTTCGGAGGGGGCATAAAGCCGTCGGTCCCGTGTCCATGCGATGTTGGGCATGTTAAACATCACAAGTGAGTGGTGGACGTGCCGCCACCTAGTTGCAGAACCAAATAGTATGTTGTCAAGCTTCAAATAACAGAAAGTGTTAAAAAATGGAGACTGTATACAAGTAACTAACAATTTAGTAAATTGTTAGCCCTGGCCCATTTTTACCCTAATATAGGGACAAAGTATGCAAGGCTAGATGCATTCTCGCAACAATTAGAACCGCAGATCGGTTTCGCTCTCATTAGAGCTCTTCAGTACGGCATACTAATTGCAGCGAAAATACACCTATAAAGTAATATGGCTATAGTAGCCAGCCTTTCAACACTAAGTGAGTGGTGGACGTGCTGCCACTTAGTTGCGGAACCAAGTAGTATGTTGTCACACCAGCTACAAATAACACAAAGTGTTAAAAAATAGAGACTGTATACAACTAACAATTTAGTAAATTGGTAGCCCTGACCCATTTCTACCCTAATATAGGGACAAAGTATGTAAGACTATTTTGTCCCTATATTAGGGTAGAAATGGGCCAGGGCTAACAATTTACTAAATTGTTAGTTAGTTGTATACAGTCTCTATTTTTTAACACTTGGTGTTATTTGGAGCTGGCGTGACAACATATTAGTTGGTTTCGCAACTAGGTGACGGCATGTCCACCACTCACTTAGTGTCGAAAGGCTGGCTACTACAGCCGTATTACTTTATAGGTGTATTTTCGCTGCAATTAGTATGCCGTACTGAAGAGCTCTAATGACAGCGAAACCAGTCTAAGGTTCTAATTGTTGCGAGAATGCATCTAGCCTTGCATACGTTAAAGATCCCTACTCTCTTTAGAGAAAGCCAGTGGTTTGGAAAAATTTCCAGGATGGTGCGGTGTAACTGCTCCCTGGCGTCGGTGATTGGGCATAGTCGCAGACAAAGAACGATGTTAAAAAAAATTTGCATGAACAGATGGCCAAAAAAAAAGGTTACGCTGGGTCCCACGTAATTTGACAATCGCTCAAAAACTAGCTCGTGTCAATTGGTCTCAAGAAATGATTAAGAAATTCGCTCGCGGTGATTCAAAACGTGTGTATGACAGGTGACGAATCGTGGATCTATGTGTATGAGCCCGAAAGTAAGCAGTCTCAACCTCAACTGTACCATTGGTGCGACGTAGACGGTCAATTCTGGATGGTAGAAAACCATTTGTTTGCCACAAGTCTTCGGAAAAATAAGGAAAACCAACTGCTGAAGACGGATCTTTTTCCACCACGATAACACGAGCTCTCATGCATCGGCTCGAACTAGTGACTTTTTGAGCACTCAAAACGTCAATTTGATGAGTCATCCCGCGTATAGCCTGAACACCATAAATAAATTGCGAGGTCAACGTTTTTTGATACCCAAAGAAGTAGTTGATGCATTTAAAATGTCTTTGAGACATCTCAAGTGGAGTGGTAAAAGTGCTTCAAAATTGGTTCACCCGCATGCAAAAGTGTACTTATTGATCTTCATGGAGAATATTTTGAAAAACAATAAAGTCATTTGTTCTCTAATCTCAAAATATTAAAGACAACCCTCGTAGTAAATTTAGTAAATGCAAATACTACCCTAATTAGTTCCGAAATACATAACTCAAGTAAATATTGATATAATGCATTGAGAATGCGATAATGACATAATAAGTTGAACTGATAGCAACAATAAAGATGCCAGCTAAGATTAAAAAGTTTATACAGGGTGAATCACCAGTAACTGCATCAATTTATTATGGGAAAACCATCATCAGGAAAAATCTCAAAATTTGGTACTGTACTAATGCAATAGACAATTTGCATGGATTTTCCATTACATGAAGTTAACATTTACGTAATAGCTTTTTATTCATTATTACATGCATGAAAATACCCAAAAACATATGTAGTGGACCAAAAAACACTTTTAAAATTAAAAAAATTGCGAATTATTATCATGTGAATTATCAACGTTCTGTTATTGGTCGAGACGTACTTGGACCGTGAATAAATGACGTGTACATTTGCCCTACGGTATGATAAGTATGGTCACTTGTTTTTTAATCTCGTGGTAATGTAAACACACTCCCCCAACCAGGCTAGGACTATACAGACTAGCCTGCAATGGTCGACTGAAGATCAACCCAGGCTTCAGGGGCCACTGTAAAATTCAGGAGATCGTGAAGGGGCCCATGCTTGAAATGAGGTCAGACTTCGCGAGCCCGCGAATCTGCAGGAAAACAACTTTACAGTGGAAATCCCTGACCGCGAGGCATGGCGGGAGGAGACGCCGGGCATACGACGGGACGCGCTTGTCTGGTTCACGGACGGATCTGGCGGGGAGCGTGGGACGGCGACAGGTGTTTACTCGGAAGGACCGAGGGTAAGTCATAGTATTTCCCTCGGAGCCCATGCAACGGTGTTTCAGGCTGAAATGTACGTCATCCTGCACTGTGTGCGGGATAACAAGAGGAGGGGCTACACCAACAAGCGGATCCTCATAGCCACAGACAGCCAGGCAGCCCTTAAGGCACTAAGTAGCCCATGGGTAAATTCCTGGCCGGTGAGTGAGTGCTGAGACGAGACGAGCGACCTGACTGGGCAGAATGAGGTGACCCTCATCTGGGTGCCGGGTCACTCGGGGGTCAAAGGCAATGAAGAAGCTAACAGTCTCGTGAAGAGAGGGTCAGCAGAACCATTTATGGGACCAGAACCGGCTCTGGGCGTGACAAAGAGCACTGCCAGGGGAGCCATTAAGTACTGGGCAGACTGTCCAGGGCTCAGACATGAGAAGTCAATAATTGACGAACCCAGTTCAAAGAGAGCTGTGGAGCTGCTAAATCTTAGCAGAGGACAGCTCAGAAACACAACAGGTCTCTTGACGGGACACATGGCCATCAAGAAACACCTGCATAAAATGGGGCGGTTGGAAGAGGACCTCGCATGCAGACTCTGCGGTGAGGGGGAGGAATCAGCCCAGCACATCTTGTGCGAATGTAAAGCTCTGGACCACAAAAGACAACTGATCTACGGTCAGTCTAGACCGGAGACAGAGTAATATAAAACTTCACCCTACCAATTGATGTGCAGACTAGTTCAAGGCACAGTGATTTTGGAATGGGTGGAGTAAGACTAAGGGTATGCACAATCAACCAAAGGTTGCAGTGCTATCGGGGCGGCAAGGCAGCGGACAAGCCCCGAGGGGAAAAAATGTACACACAGAGAAGCAAGCTCATTGTCATTGTGACATTACCATCCAGTGACGTCACAAATTATGCCGGCACAATAGTGGTGTTTGAAATCAATTATGAATTCGCATTTTCAAATATTTTTTTGCGTCGATATTTTTGTAGTATGTGAAATGAAAAAAATATAAAAAGTCATCTTTGTGGAATGTCTATCAGATGTGATAATAAAAACTGTCAGGCAGGTGTTAAACTAATGTCACCTGCTTTTCAATTACTTCAAACAATCATGCCAGGACGTGTAAATTATTATACAAAAGACGATTATTTAAATTTAGTTATCATTTTTGGGCAATGTAATAAAGCTATTTCAAGAACATGTGAAATATTTGCGAACCGATATCCACAAAACCCGAAACCAACACCATATACAGTTAAACGAATTATTGAAAACTTAAGAAATATTGGACCAGTCAGAGCAAAGGTGCAGAGAATTAAACCAGTCGTAAACAATTAAAACACTGGAATTGCAGTTTTGGCATATTTTACCGCATATCGGACAATGTCCACAATGCAAGTAGCATTAGAATCAGGACTATCGGAATCATCAGTTTTGAGGATTTTACGAAAACACAAGTTTCACCCATACGCATTTTCTATAGTGCAGCATTTAAAAGAAACTCATTTTCCAAGATGAGTAGAATTCTGTGAATTAATGGCGATTTGGTCACAAGAAAAAGATTTTTTCTTGGATAATATGATTTGGACTGACGAACCTAAATTTACAAAGAACGCAATTCACATTACTGGAGCAACTCAAATTTGCATCCATTGAGAGAACATAATTTTCAAGGGTCCTGGCAATTTAATGCTTACTGTGCTATGAGAAACGATGGCATCGTGGCTCTACAATTCTATCAGGAAAATTTGAACAGTAAGTTAAACATTTTCTAAATGTTTCAAATAATAAAAGACTTTTAGTAACTTCTTGGCCAGCACTATCTCAACATCTTGTGTAATTTTGAAGTTGGCTATTTGGATAACTGGCCGCTGGGTGATTATAGAAACCTATTCTATCAACATGACGGAGCACCTCCACATAATGGTTATGGGGTACAATAAAAAATCAAGTTTACAACACCGCATTCACCACCTTGGAAGACTGCATGCTGTGAGTCAGAACAGTATTTGAAAATCTCCATCCCCTGTCAATAAACAGAGCCTCCCATGAAGAAATGCTGTCTAAATGCGGAAGATGTGTGCAAGTTCAAGAATGTCAATTTGAACATTTACCGAAATAATTCATTGACTTTTTAAAAAAAAATTTTACCAATTGATTTCTTTGTACTTTTGTCGGATATGCTGTAAACTATCCCAAAACTACAATTTTAATTTCATTGTTTAAGACTTGTTTACTTCTCTGCAATTTTTTTGACATCCAAAATTTCTGAAGTTTTCAACAATTCGTTTAACTGTATTTGTTGTTGGTTTCGGTTTTTGTGAATATTGGCCCGCAATTGTTTCACTTGTTCCTGGAATAACTTTATTAAACTGCCCAAAATTTGATAAATGAATTTAAATAATCGTCATTTGTATAATAATTTAAACGTCCTGTCATGATTGTTTGCAGCAATTAAAAAGCAAGTGACATTAGTTTAAAACGTGCCTGTCAGTTGTATTGTAAACGTCATCGTAGTTAACTAAAGTGAGATCAAAGGGCAACCATTGTAACATAAAAATAGAACATTCCTAACATTTAGAAAAGTAACGTTTTTTTTAAATAAATAACCTCATAAAAAAATTTCCTGGATTTTAACACGGAATAGGCCTACATGGTCAAAATAAGGGATTTCCATTTGAAAAACTCAAGTTTCAGCAATTTTTTCATCTTAGTTTTGGTACTTATTTTTCTAACACTTTGTATCAATGAATTCAATAATTTCATTCAAAGACTGTTAGACTACATCCTCCTCTACAAGGATAGCAATGCATAGTATATAATTATGTCGTGTGTATGAGAGAAAAATATCAATCTGTTTCGGTCTGAAAATGTCAATTTTGACATAAAAGTTCAAATATCTCAAGACAAAGAAGACTTACGCATATGACATTATACACAAAAAGTATTCAGAATTTTACGCAGTATCTCAAAATGTCATAATATACTGGGTGTCCAATTTGAAATAAGGAAGTTGACATCTACTCCCGGTATAACCGGAAATACGACTAGCCTGAAAATATTTTATCCGAGTGTATACCCATTGCATTAGTACAGTACCAAATTTTGAGATCTTTCCTGATGCTGGTTTTCCATAATCAATCGATGCAGTTCCTGGTGATTCACCCTGTATAAATTAAGACAATTTGAAAGTAGAATGTTTCGCTTCGATTGTACTTGAATATTTCTGTACTTTAACTGTAAACAAAAGAATAAAAATTGATCTAGTTGCTACTGTGCGCCTTCAAGGCCAAGGCTGAAGTGAAATTGTTTAACTTGTACTCTATATTTTGACATTTCAATGCTAGGTATGTATCGAAATTCTCATATGAATACATTTAAAAATCAGATAAAGGGGTGACAACCAACGATTATAGACAGGAAGGATGGCTCAACTGCCTCTATTTGCTAGACAAATCTGAACCAGTCGTGACGTCAGCAAGGATGAAAAACACGTACACAAACGATTTTACACAGTTATCAAAATGTCAATACACAGCAACGATTATAGACACAATAACACCTTGGTGTACAAACGGCGGGAATTGTATACATAATTGGCGGGAAAGCACCAATGGAGGAAATGTATGAATCAAGCTCCGGGCATCATCGCTGACGTCACAAGTGAGGGTTCGATATTTGTCTAACGTTGTTACGCTTATGGGGATGAGCTATCCTTCCTTGTCTAAAATCCTTGGGTGACAACAATCAATAAATTAGAAAAAAATGCTTCCTGAGAAAGAAAAAAAAAGGAAGAAGGCAAAATTTCTTCGACATATTCTGAGACATGAGCTCTGTGATAACAATATTTGAATATTACATTATTGGCAAAGAAAGTCAGACCCAGGGGAAAAATTGGCACCATTGCTGAAGTGTGAAATCTACAATGGAATAAAATTAGACCTGGAAACAGAGTCGTGATTGTGATGACAAGGTGACATATTGCCTTTAGACTGTGATGATGAGGAATGTAACTAAAAATAAAATAAAATCTAAACTTACTTAAATAAAATGAAATTGCAGATCACGACGAATACATCTAGAAAACCTGGCTCAATTGTAAGGACGATACAATGAAATGAAAAGATTTCCCGAGAAAAGTCACGGTAGCATGGACAAAGCGATGCTAATGATGATGCTTATATCAACAAATTTGAATAATAAAAAAAAAAATGAAACTTACTGTTCTTTGTTAATATTTAAATATTTTTTCCAATACTCAGGAATGTTCTGGAACTGATAAGTATAAACCATTACAAGTATAATCATTGAATAAATGATAACCACAAGCCAAAAACCAAACATCATTTTTCTCCAGCACCTAAATGATAGCTGAAAACAAAATGAACATTAGTTAAAGCAAAACTAGAACACCAGATATGCATACTGTGGCCAATGGACGTAATGTCCGAAGCCAATTCCTTCCACACACACACATATGCATACAGTAATAATATAAAGCTTATATTAGCTTCAGTAGCATTCAGTCAATACCAGATAATTTCTACTGAAGATGACAATTTTGCTACTGAGAGAATACAATGAGATAAAAGTTCTTGAAGAAAATATTTATAAATCTCCTTTAAGCTACCTACCTGGAATGTGAGTATGAAAAATAAAAAGAGGGCCATGTAGCACACTCTGAAGCCAGTCATCTTATCACCTGTTATGGCTACAGCAAACAATGTACCAGCAACCACCCATATCCAGAATTTGGTTAAGAAACTCTTCAAAATTCGACCAAGTTTGTCCATTAATTTGTTGCTTTCTTCTTGTTCTTTGTTTACACCTGCAATGCACATTAAATGCAAATGAATCATGGAAATAATTAATACAATCAAACATAATCAACATTCAACTGTGGGAGCAGAACAAATAAGATGCAAATTGGTTATTAAATGAAATGTGTGACTTGATAAGGACAGTGGTTGTAAATGTCACCAAATATTGATTTATTTCTGTGCCAATCTGTGTCAGCTGTAATCTGAAATGTTTACAAACCATAACAGATGAAGGAGTAAAGTTTGAAGATAAATCAATGGCACAAAAGCACATTGAATTGTATATTAGTGAATTTTTATTAAAAATAAAATAAAATCGTATCGATGGTGACTTTGCAAAAAATTTTTCAAATGAGCGCGAACTAGGACCCCTAGAACCCATATCCGGGGTCAGTTTCAATTTTTATATGTTTATATATATATATATATATATATATATATATATATATATATATATATATATATATATATATATATATATATATATATATATATATATATATATATATATATATATATATATATGTATGTATGTATGTATCCGTCTGATAACTCAAAAAATATTTAACCGATTTCGATTAAACTTGGCAAGTGGCTTTCTTTTATTAATGGCTTGGATGAGTTCCTTAGCCAAAAAAAACGGACGGGGTTTTCCGGGAAATTTTTGAGTTTTCTTTCAAAAAAATTTTTTTTCTCCGAAAGTAACAAAGCTGCTTTAATGAGATTTACTACATATATTGCCTTGGGAGAGATCTTACTACGTACTGAAATTACACTTTCTAAGTTTATAGAAAATTGAGTTATTCAAATTTTAAATTTTTGTTCCCAATTTTTTTTTCCTCCGAAAATTACAAAGTGATTTTAATGAAATTTGGTGCATCTCTTGCGTTAGGAAATACCTTACTACACACCAAAATTAAACTCTCTAAGTTTATAGAAAATTGAGTTATTCAAATTTAAAGCATTTAATAATAATTCACTATCATAACGCACTTGCTGCGTCCCGAGATTTTTTTTGACATTGACCTGAGTCAAATATACTAAAATATGTTGAATAATTATTTCAATGGATATGGTAGAATATATTTAATAAAGTCCTAACGCAGTAAGTGCGTTAAGGTAGCGAGTTTTTATTTAAAAAAAAGCAATATTAAAAGGAGGGATCAATAAAATGTTTAAAATACACTATATTTGTAGCTTGATGAACCGCCCCCGTTAAAGCTTTAGACTGATAATATAGTCAACAGTAGAAAGATCAAGCCTTAAGAAAGGCAATAAAGAAATATTTAAGGAAATATAGCTTTTATAAAGAAAATACGTTTTTGCTAGAATCAGTCTTATTGGAGAGCAGAATTGAAAAGAAGAATGACATGTGAGAATAGAAAATAATTTAAAATATTACGCATGCTACAAGATTTTCTTTTCGCAGTCTTAAACTATTTCTAAATATAAATGAAAAAAGTCTGAATGCAGCAAGTGCGCTATGGAAGTGAATTTTCATAAAAATGTTTTCAACAGCAAATATGTTTCTTTAATGCAAGCAGGCAACAATTTGGTTACCAGTATAACCTATATAGTAGAAACAATGTAGCATATTTTATCAAAATAACTGATTGTTTGAAAAATGTACAAACATTTTCCGAAAATAAAGTTAAAATGTTTCCGAGAAATTTCGTAGCCAACGAACCTTAGGTTAATAGCCAGTTAATAACCAGTATAACCTATATAGTAGAAACAATGTACCATATTTTATCAAAATAACTTATTGTTTGAAAATGTACACAAATTTTCCGAAAATAACTTAAAATGTTTCCGAGAAAACTGGTTTCGTAGCCAACGAACCTTAGGTTAATAGCAAATTGAGTTATCAAAATTTTAATCATTTAATGAAAATTCGCTACCAAAACTGCATCTAGATTTTTTTATTACAAACATGCATCATCTTTCGATAAAAAATGCAAAAAAGCAATAATATAAGGGTGTTCAAAAAAATTGTAGGTATCACCAAAGACTTATGAGCTACCCTGTGATTGTCAAAATAATATAATAAGATGGACCTTAAGGCACCCTATAATTAACATATACAATTTTTTCTCGTATCTTGTATAATAACAATTATATTTAGCGTTACCGTAAAATGCGTCACTCTGTATATATGTTAACAAATAAGAATTGAAACTAAATCCGGATATGGATTCTAGGTGTCCTAGTTTGCACTTATTTGAAGAAATCTTTTTAAAATTCAAACGTCATGATCTCCTCATTAACTAATTTTTTCTATGAAAATTAGCTAAAAATTATAGACCATTAAACCATAAACGTAACTAAAACCACTGCCAAAGCATCAGGGAAAGGGTTTATTTGAAATTAATTTTCTGGAAATGTTTTAGTAAAATAAAGGACAATGACGGTTGAAGCTGAAACTTAAGGATTTGCAGAACACTCTTCTTGCGATATTTTCTTTACATAACCCGTATTGGTTTCAGGTTCTTTGCCTAATTTTTGCCAATTTTGATGTTTCAAATCGCGACTTTGACGTTTCGAGGAAAACCCCAATTTTTTTTCTTTAAATCCCTATAACTTTTTTGTCTTTAAACCTACAGACCCAAATTGTGGTACGTGGCTTACTCTTTATAATACAAACACGCTTACCCAATTTGGTTGCCCTTACTTTGTTATTTCCGGAGATATAATTTTTTTCTGAAAGAAAAATTTTCCGGGAAAACCTGGGCTGATTTTCCTGGCTAACAAACTTATCCAAGCCAGTTGCAAAAGGAAAATACGTACGAAAAAGTGGCCCATTATTTTTGGAGTTATTGGTGTGATACATGATACATACATATATATATATATATATATATATATATATATATATATATATATATATATATATATATATATATATATATATATATATATATATATATATATATATATATATATTTATATTATATATATATATATATATATATATATATATATTATATATAATATATATATATATATATAATATATATATATATATATATATATATATATATATATATATATATATATATATATATATATATATATATATATATATATATATATATATATATATATATATATATATATATATATATATATATATATATATATATATATATATATATATATATATATATATATATATATATATATATATATATATATATATATATATATATATATATAATATACACACTCCCCACACACACACAAACGCCTGGTTCTCTCTCTCCTGTGACAAGGCCACACACTTGAAAAGTCAAAGCTCAGAAAATACTTCTACACAATCCCAGTCAAGAAAACCGTCAAGCATTTAACGACGCAAGAAACCGCTATGTCCGCATTCTTTCTGAGGCAAAAAACTCGTTTAGTAACCGCATCAAAAACAAAGTCCTCTCAAGCTCCAACGGCAGCAAACCCTTCTGGACTCTTGCTAAATCTATTGGGAATAATTTCTGGAAAAGAAGTTCCCATCTCTTGTTTCTACTGCCTTGGGCAAGACTGAACTTTTTGCATCGTTGTTCGCCGGCAATTCTATTCTGAACCCACCTCCAAATGTTCAACCACCAACAGTCCCCAATGTTGCACATAAAATGACTGATATCATTTGCAAAATGAAAAAGGTACAAAAGATGCTCTCTTCTCTTAGTACCAGGAAAGCCTCTGGCCTTGACTTCATCTCAGCAATTGTTCTCAAAAAATGCGCACCAGAACTTGCTCCTGTCCTGACTCGTCTGTTTCAGACATCTTACAATAGAGTCATATTCCCTAGTAGCTGGAAAACTGCTCGAGTACAACCGGTCCCCAAGAAAGGATCCAAAGCGCTTCCTAGCAACCACATGCCTATTTCTTTCCTTTCAGTCGTCTCTGAAGTGATGGAAAAGTATATAAATACCGAATTACTGAAATTTATTGAAAAACACAGTCTAAGCCACGACAGGCAGTATGGATTCCGTCAGTGCAGATCAACTGCCGACCTCCTTTCCTTTGTCACCCATTCTTGGAACAAGTCTATGGAACTAAACGGTGAATCCCAGATTGTCGCTCTAGACATATCCAAAGCATTCGACCAGGTTTGGCACGCAGCGCTGCTTAATAGACTTCCGGCCTATGGTCTACCAGCAAAACTCTATACCTGGATAGCAAATTTCCTCTACAACCGAAGCATTTCTGTTGTCGTGGATGGCCATTCCTCTAAACTGTATCCAATTAATGCAGGAGTCCCTCAAGGTTCAGCTTTAGCCCCTACTTTGTTTCTTCTCCACATCAATGACCTCCTCTCTAGCACATCCAAACCAGTTCACAGTTACGCGGACAACAGCACCATCCAGTCAAATATACAATATTCTAAGCCTGGCTCTTTAGTCAAATTAGATGAGAATCGCAGACTCATGGAGGGTTCTCTGTGGATCTCCAAAAAATATTAGACTAGGGAAGTATAAATCTTGTACAATTCAACTCCACCAAATCTCAGTCTTGCTTTCTATCTCGTAAGAGATACACCAGCCCTAGACCCATCACAATGAACAACCAAGTTATTCAAAGTAATGTGTCCTTTTCACTTGTTTCTGTGGATCGCAATCTCAATTGGCACCAACAAGTCACATCAATTGCAGAAGTGGCTGCTAAGAAATAAGGTTTCCTCTTCCCGGCTTGCATATACTTTTCACCAGCTAATCTCTATACCTTATATACTGCTGCTGCCGCTTCTACACTCGCTATCCTGGACTCCATTCAGAAGAGAGCTATATGTCTCATCGGTGACCCTACCTTCACCCAAAGGCTGCCATCCCTTGCCCACCGACGTGCCGTTGGTGACCTCTCTCTCTTTTATAGATATCTGCATGGGCACTGCTGCTCAGAGGAAATTTCTTCCATAGTTCCTCCACCTGCTGCCCCCAACAGATCTACCAGGGGAACAGAGCGAATGCACCCTTTTACTGTCCAGGTCACCAGACATAGAACATCTTGTTATGGCCGCTCTTTTGTCCCGAGGACTTCCAAGTTGTGGAACTCCTTGCCGGCACATGTTTTTCCTTCTCCTCCGAACCTCCAAGTCCAGAATTAACAAGTTGCCTCTTTCCTCCTTGTCTACACCCACAGTACGATAGTATTTAGGCTGTGAGCCCTCGTGGTGTGTTGTTGAATTAATATATATATATATATATATATATATATATATATATATATATATATATATATATATATATATATATATATATATATATATATATATATACATATATATATATATATATATATATATATATATATATATACATATAAAAATTGAAACTGAGTCTGGATATGTGTTCTAGGGGCCCTAGTTCGCGCTCATTTGAAGAATTTTTTTCAAAATGCAAAGGTCGGGATCTCCTCATAAGTAATTTTTTTTAAAGAAAATTCACTAAAAGCAATGCATAGAAAAGACACCTTTTAAAATCATTAAAGAGTTTGTTATTTAATTTTCTCTTGCAAATTTCAGAAGCATTTCTGAGTAAAAGTTTTTTGAAGATTACTTTTTATTTTCTCTTGATTTCAGAAAGAAACTATTAAAATAGTACTTACCAGTTGCAGTTCCTACAGTAACTTGTAATGGTGCCACCATATCAGCTAAAGCACTGCTTTGTCTCCTGGCGATTCTTTCCTGCATCCACTGTCTTAGGGTGATCCAGAACATGCCAGTGAACAAGCACTTTACGATAAGCGCATTGCAGGGCATGTAAGGTTCTTTTGTGAAACCAATTTGCGACATATTATATCCACGAACTGTCACTGGTAGTTCAGCATCAGTCAAGTCCATCGAATAAACATAAGCTGATATGAGAAGAAACATGGCATAAGCTACCAAGAATGGACTGGACCTCAGCATGGATTTCCTCTGGTTCGGTACTAGCCATAAAATGTTTGACCATATCAGGAGGACGAATGTTATCCAGCTGAGGTAAGTAATACTCCATGCCTGAAAATAATCATAATTTAGTAGCAATGCTTTTTAGCAATAAAGTTTGTAATAATTTACCATCATTATGATGTTGGTGACAATATAGGATGACTTGATGATGACCTGGAGTAGAGATTCCAAGACGTAAATAACTTTGTCCAGTGTAGTAGGATTGTATTCTTCTTCTGTAGTACCTTAGCAAAAGACATGTAGTGAATTATACTTATAACTGAGTAATATTTATTTTATATACCATCAAGAAAAAGCCAAGAAGCTCACACGGAAATACAATAAAGTATGAGATAACGCCAGTCCCCTGTGGGTCCGGGGACTAACTAAAAGAATAGGCCCAAGGTAACTCCTGCCTGTCGTAAAAGGCGACTAATTGGAATTAAACACTGGCGGGGGTCTTGTCCATGTGGGCCTGGAGGGAGGCGGATATCTCTGGGGAGTGATGTACACCCGGATTTTGAGGCCTCCACTCTGGGCTTAGAAATGGATGGTTGCCCGTGCTTGGTTGTTACTCGGGAGCGGGGTTCCGGATAGGTGCCGCCTTGGGTTGAGTGCTAGCGGGTGTCGTGTGTCTAGACGACCCGGAGGGGGTTGACAGCTCTGATGAGTGGTAAACACCCGGAGTTTGGGGCTCCCACTGTGTGCTTCGGAACGGATGGACAGCCTCGCTTGTGCGATGCTCGGGAGCGGGGCTCGATGGGATGTCGCGTTGAGTCTAGCACTGGTGGGTGTCGGGTCTAGACGAACCCGGAGGAGAGCTGAGATCTTTAGGGGTGGAATAAAACTAAGGGTCGAGGCCTCTTCTGTGAGCTTCGAAACGGACAAACGACCTCACTTGGATGCAGGACTTCATGATACTGCACCGAGTCAAACACTGACGGATGTCTGGTCCAGACGAACTCGGAGAGAGGTTATCTCTCTTTGAGCTTTGAGACGGGCAAGCGACTTTGCTCAGATGGCAGTACATATGTCAAACAAAGTTTCACCTCACAGGTGTCGTGTCCTGTCGGAAGCTCTATTTGTTGGGTGAAATTTAAGCAGACGCTGGCAGGTGTTGGACCTGGACGAACCCGGAGGTGGCTGGGGTCTCTAGGGGTGGATTACACCTGGAGACTTCGGCCTACTCTGTGAGCATCGATACAGGCTAACGACCCTGCCTGGATGCTGCTCGAGGGTGGGACTTCATGATACCGCCTCGAGTCAATGAAACACTGACGGGGGTCTGGTGCAGGTGAGGCTGGGGGGAGGCAGACATCTCTGGGAAGTGATATGCACCCGGAGTTTGGCGCCTCCACTGTGACCTCAGAGACTGACACTTGGCCTCGCTTGGTTGTTACTCGGGAGCGGGGTTCCAGATGATACCGCCCTGGATTGAGCCCTGGCGTGTGTCGTGTGCCCAGACGTCCCGGGGGGCTCTGATCTCTGATGAGTGGTAAACACCCGGAGTTTGGAGCTCATACTGTGTGCTACGAAAAGGACGGACGGCCTCGCTGGGGTGATGCTCGGGAGCGGGACTCGATGGGATGTTGCCTTGAGTCTTAACACTGTTAGGTGTCAGGTTTGGAAGAGCCTGAGGGGAGCTGACATTTCTAGGGGTGGATTACAACTGGAGATTAGATGCTGCTCAAGAGCGGGACTTCATGATACCGCCTCGAGACAAACACTGACGGATGTCGGGTCCAGACAAACTCGGAGAGAGGTTATCTCTCTTTGAGCTTCGAAACGGGCAAGCAACTTCACTCAGATGGCAGTACACCTGCCAAACAAACTTTCAGCCTCAAGAAAAGATCGACTCCCTAAGGGAGCTGGAATTGATGGGTGAAATTTAAATAATTTGACGTGAATTTGACTGGAATAGCCCACTCACAATAGAATCTAATCTAATCTAATATAGTTACCACCCGACAAACGAACAGTTCGGATTGTTTTTGGGTAAAATCCTCCCAGGGGGTAGAGGATGAATGAGGGGTGATTTGGTCAAAATTGGCATTTTTTTGTTAAAACTCGAGTAATGTAACGTTTTAGGCTTTGTTTATTAGAACACTTTCAATTTCATCAAACATCTGGTATTCTGTGCTGATATTAGATCAGGAGTTGAATGTGTGGGGGTGGAATATTGGTGGCAGAAATTTAGTTTTTTTTTTTGATAAAACGGCGTAAAGTCTCAAACCATATAGAAAACGACTCTGGAACGGAAGTTTTTCTGGCTGTCGGTTGGTTTGTCTGTTAGTAGGCGCAATAACTTTCGAACCAATTGAGATATCATCTTCAAATTTGGTGTCCATTTAGCACCCGACAAAGGATTGTTTTTAGGTAAGATCGCTTCAGGGGGTAGGGGATAAATAAGGGGTGATTTGGTGAAAATTTACATTTTTTCAATAAAACTCGATAACGTTTCAAACGATTCTAGGTACAGGAATACAAATATTTTCTTTGTGGTCAAGTTCAAGTCATGGACTCTAAATTCTTTCTGAGGAGGGTAGATTGTCACAGCTGTGTGGAAGTTATGGTTCAATTTGCAGCACTATTTTTATTCATATTTATAAATACAATATTTTTAATTGAGGTTGAGTTTTTTAAATTCTTTATGAAAGCAAGCTAAGCAGCTGTTAAAACAATAAAGATGCTGTGCATGCAACAAAAAAGTGAAATGAATGTGAATCTTACCCTTACCGAGTTGTTCCATAGGTATGTCTTCAGTGTTATCACCAGTTATGGTCACACTACCTGTGGAATCTTGAATTAATGAAGGTGGTGCCCTCCTCGTTGTGCCATATTTCTCAGAGGAAGAACTGACACCACGAATTAACTGCAGAAATAAATTTCTTATCAAAATAAGGAACGAAAACTTTTACATACATTTATTAGGGGATAGTTACATATGCCCATTATTTCATTTCTAATAAGCTAAACACTTGAAATCATTTTTATTTTATTTTACCTAAATTTATGAGAGATGGCAGTAGTACATAATAATAAAGTGATACTTGTGAATGTGATTTTTTTGAATAAAATTTATTATATATATATATATATATATATATATATATATATATATATATATATATATATATATATATATTAATTCAAAAAACATAAATTTTACATATAGCAAACGTAAAGAAAGTTTTAGAATTACATGTAGAATTCGAAAATAAAATAATACGCAGGCTGTTCCTTAAAAAATACCAACTTTGTACCACCCTGCTTTGTACTGTCCAAAATAATTTTTAAATGCGCACACTGAAAAGCTCATGTTATTGAGTACCTAAATGAAGAATTTTATCATATATTTAGCTTAAACACAATGTAATGAAAAAATGTCTTAATTAATTAAATATTTAATGAAAATTCGCTACAACAAGCATGAAGGGATATGTATCTTATAAATATAGTGCCTTTTTTAAAGTCAATACAGGAAAGTTTCGAAGCGTTAAAATCCTAGAAACCTTGAAATCTAGATGAGAATGTGGCAAAGAACAACAAAGGGTTCCTAATTACCAAATAGAAAAAAGATAAAATATCACTCCTAAAAATAGAATACCGAGAATTATGTTAGGCCTGTTGGTTAAATAACTGGGATGACAAAATCATTAAAGCGGAAAAACACGTTCCATCCCTCTCTAACACAAATGAGTGAACCTTTACGCGGGAAAGAGTCAGCGTCGGCGAAGCATGGGAGCATGCAAAAAGACGTACTGGTATCGCGACTAGAGTAAGAAGAGCAAAGGGATGTGAACACAAAGCGCACTTCATTCGAGCGTCAGGCACCGTGCGAATAAGTTATTAAAACGTCTAGGGTCAACAAGTGCATTCCCAACGGCGGTGCCTTAGTCTTAGAGCCATTGCCAACTGAGGGTGAGTAAATCAAAAGCAAATTATTATCGCACAGAGCACTAAATATTTATTTATTTAATAAGGCTTTTGTAAATTCCTTTGGGAATAGGTTTGGGAATTAGTTACAAAATCTCGAAATAAACAAAGATATGATCGTCAATATCCGGATGGGATTCAGTGATTTCCTTAATTAATTACCGTAATGACTCTGGATAGGAACCAAATCAGCTGTCGAAGCTGGTGCACAAGTCTTGACCAAAAGATTTGTTAAGCAGTTTTGCTTTATTGAAAAAGTATATCTTCAGGTCGGATATTGACTTTGGAGTTTGTTTTTGAGTTCAAACATATCAGACTGTATAATTATTGTAATTTTGTGTAATCATAAAAATTATTTATGACTGAATAATTAACGAAATTTTCTGTGAAGATTTGTAGATCCAAAATGCCTGTAGTTACATTACCTGAAGGTCGCGGTGGAGGGCCGATATGGCCCACTCACATACAAACCTAACCTAACCTACATTTTTGTATGAATTGTGTAATTGGCCACAGAACGGTAATCAGGGTAACGTATAGTTACAAATTCAGAACTGACCTGTTTTATTTTGAGCTTTAATATCCATTTATTTTTCTTTAAAATTCAGTCAAATATAAGATAAGGTTGCTAATTAAGTGTGAAGCATTTAGTAAATAGTGCCGTACTTTCAAATCAGTAAGATACATTGCAATTTAATATTTTGTATATGAAAGACTAAAAATATCTCATATTATGCCACTGACATATCTCATATGTTGAAAAATTACAACAAAATATCAACATTTACAGTTTAATTACAAGGCATTATGTATTTTAGGAGTCTTTTTTATATAATATATGCAGAAACAATGTCATATAAAAAATAATACTGTTTTGAAGCTCTCATCTAACTAGACCTTAATATGAAAAGAATAAAATTTGCTACTGTGTTGTAGGTACTAGTGTAGCATTCATTCCTATTTATAATTATACATGGTGTCTTACGTTAAAAAGTTTATCAACAGTTACTGATAAACGCAACTTCATTGTTGGAATCCATATCTACCACATATTATTTTTGCCGTTTTTTTATGTGATTGTGCTTTTTCTTTCCGTTTTCATTCACAGTGCCCAACACTGGTCTTTTATATTTTATAGATTGTGGCTTAATATCAATAAAAAAATTCAAACATTATAGTATAAATTGACTATCGATTTTTAACTTTCAGGAGAAAAAATTCTACCAAACCAATGGTGATAAAAAAACTTCAACTCCAAACAGAAAAACTGTTTATTTTTAGAAATGCCACATCTACTTATACTTTTAACTTTGGTCCCTCTTTGTGGACGATTTTCTGGCAATCCTGGGGTTGTGGGAGGTTGAGGTCCAGGCATATACTGATGATCTTGTTATAATGGTTCGACGCAAATCCGAGGAGGAACTTGCAAGCACTCTTCAAGAGGAACCAAATGTAGTAAATGATGGTGTCAGAGAGAATAGAAGTCTGCAAACCCCTGCAAAACGATCATTGTTCCATTTACCAGAAGAAGAAGGTTGGACAAATTAAAACCACCTATTCTTATGCGGGGAAACGATTCCATTTGTGGAACAGGCGAAATATCTGGGGGTTACCCTAGATAAGAAGCTCAACTGGAACATACAGTTAGAGAAAGTAATCCGCAGGGCCAAACTGTCCCTGTTGACATGCTGAAGAATCTGTGGAAATTACTGGGGAATAAACCCCCAACAGATGTACTGGCTCTATGTAGTGGTTATCAGACCGATGAAAACATATGGAGCCATAGTTCGGTGGCCCAAGGCACTTCGTGGTATCTCGAGGGCCAGACTGGCTCAGCTACAGAGACAAGCTTGTCTGATGATAATGGGAGCGATAAGCACCGCTCCATCAGCCGCTCTGGAGGTCCTCTTTAATATTCCACCTCTTCACATTTGACTGGAGAGGAAGGCTAGGTGGACAACATACAGATTAAAACAAACGGCCGACAGCATGTCGAAGAAAATCAGCCTGGGAGGGTCCGGGCTCCTCGATGACATTGAGGGTCATGAGATTCTGGGAATGGTATCCGACTTTATGCCTACAAAGATCAGTAGATATGTCTTTCAGGACCTTCCTTCTGGAAAGGGAGGACTGTGAACGAAATCAAACGACCCTATTGAGGGCCGATCTCTGCTGGTATACTGACGGTTTCAAAACCGATACGGGGGCAGGAGCCGGCGCATATGGGAGCAACACTGATGCTAGACTATCAAGTAGCCTCGGAAGGTACGCAACCATACACCAGGCAGAAGTGTATGCCATCGAGATGTGTGCAAGGGAAATTATACAAAACCAATGCACACACAAATCGATAAAAATATATTCAGATAGCCAAGCTGCAATAAAGGCTCTTGGTTCCTCCTGTTGCAATTAAAAAACGGGATGGAGTTGTAAATCTGCCCTCAATGAACTGGGCAGCTGCAATGAGGTGTCGCTGGTCTGGATACCAGGTCACTCGGACCATGATGGCAATGTTGCGGCCGTCGCGCTTGCCAGAAGTGGTGCCCAGTGGAACTTCATCGGACCAGAACGGGTGCTGGGGATAACAGCATGCACAGCAAAACACACCTTAAAGACCTGGACAGAAAGAATAAAAATCCAGCAATGGCAAAATCTGCCCGGATTAGCTCACTCTAAGGCCTTCATAAATGGCCTGTCAGAGTCAAGGGCTAAAAAACTTCTAGAGCTAAACAGACAACAACTGAGTACTCTAGTTGGTCTGTATACAGGACTGCCGCTTGCGTCACCACATGCACCGAATTGGAGTCGGTCAGGAAACAGAGTGCCAGTTGTGTATGGAGAGTGACGAAACAGCAGAGCAGGTGTCTTGTCCTGTCCGGCTGCGGACAGGACAAGACACCTGCTCTTTGGCAAGACAAAACTTGAACCAGAAGATCTGGATCAACTTCCGCAAGCTTAAGTCTATTGTGGCCTATGTCTAATTGCTTAAATTTCACCCATAAAATCCAGCTACCTGCGGGAGTCGATCTTTTTTGAGGGTGTAAGTTTGAATGACAGGTGTACTGCCATCTGAGTGGTCGCTTGCCTGTTTTGAAGCTCAAAGAGAGATAAATTCACAGAGTTCGTCTGGACACAACATCCGCCGGTGTTTTACTCGAGGCGGTATCATGAAGTCTCGCCCTCAAGCAGCATCCAATCTCCAGTTGTATCCACCCCTAGATATTTCAGCTCTCCTCCGGCTTCGTCTAGACCAGACCCCAAGCAGTGCTAGACTCAGAGCGACATCCCACCGAGTCCCGCTCCCGAGTATCACCCAAGCGACGCCGTCCGGCGGTTTCGAAGCACACAGTGAAGGCCTCAAACTCCGGGCGTATACCACTCATCAGCGCTCAACCCAAGGCGGTATCATCTGGAACACTGCTCCCGAACAGCAACCAAGCGAGGTCAATTGGCCATTTCTAAGCCCACTGTGGAGGCCTCAAAATCCGGGTACACGTCACTCCCCAGAGATATCCGCCCCCCTCCAGGCTCACCTGGACCAGACCCCCCACCAGTGTTTGATTGACTCAAGGCAGTATCATGAAGTCCCGCTCTCAAGCAGCATTCAAGCGGGGTCGTTACCCCGTTTCGAAGCTCACAGTGTTTGGTCCAATCTCCAGGTGTAATCTACCCCTAGAAATCTCAGCCTTTCTCCAGGTTCGTCTAGACCCGATACCCGCCAGTGTTTGCTTAAACTTCACCCAACAAATCGAGCTCCCCATAGGAGACGTTATTTTTGAGGATGAGAGTTGGTTTGGCAGAGGTACTGCCATCTGAGTTAAGTCGTTTGCGCGTTTCGAAGCTTAAAGAATGATAACCTCTCTCTGAGTTCGTCTGGACCCAACATCAGTCAGTGTTTGACTCGAGGCAGAATCTGAAGTACCCCACCCGAGGAGCATTTAAGTGAGGTCGTTTGCCCGTTTCGAGGGTCAAAGAAGAGGCTTTAATCTCCAGTTGTAACCAACCCCACTCCTCCGGGTTCGTCTAGACCCGACATCTCCTCTTCCAGTGCTAGACTCAAGGCGACATCCCACTGAGACCCGCTCCCGAGCATCACCAAAGCCACGCGGTTCGTCCGTTTTGAAGCACACTGTGGGGGCCTCAAACTTTGGGTGTATACCACTCATCAGAGATCTCAACCCCCTCCAGGTCGTCTGGACACATAACACCTGCCAGCACTCAACCCAAGACGGTATCATCTGGAACCCCGCTCCCGAGTAACAACCAAATGAGGTCAATTGTCTATTTCTAAGCCCACTGTGGAGGCATCAAAATCCGGGTGCACGTCACTCCCCAGAGTTATCCACCCCCCTTCAGGCTAACCTGGACCAGACCCCCGCCAGTGTTTGACTCCGAAGAGTCGCCACTTATGACAAACAGACGTCACCTTGGGCTTATTCTTTTAGTTTGTTCCCGGCCCGACAGGGTACCCCAGAGGGATAACTGCCACTTGAATTGCTTGACGGGAAAAGCATAGAAGTAACCCTCCAGCCAAAAATACGTCAAAATTTGGAGGTCTCTAATAATTCCTTACTTGGATTCCATCATTGCATCTCTATAAGTCAGATTTTCTGCAGAGGAACGCCTGCATTTTTACTGACACATTTTCATCTCAGTAACATGAAATATGCCTTCATTGGAAAAAAGGAACGATGAAGAAATATGGTTCAAAATGCATATTGAGGTACAGGAAACACCACAAATCATTGAGATTTAAAAAGATCTAATTGATTTTCCTAACTATTAGAAAGGTACTACTGATACTGCTTTCACAGCCCTGCATAACTTGTACTATATATATATATATATATATATATATATATATATATATATATATATATATATATATATATATATATATATATATATATATATATATTATTAGCTCCCTTCGCCGAATGGTGAAAATATTTTAAATAGGTTAGTTATGCTAAATATTCAGCATCAATGGGTTTTTACAAACAATGTGCAGTTAGTGGAAGCTGTAGTTAGGAGATTTTGAATCATAAACTCTAGTTCACAATATATTTTTTTAATAGTTTTCTTCCTTATGTTATTGCATATTATTACATGGTGTGCAAAATTTACCAGACGAGCATAAAAAATCTGTACCGCAACCAGCCCTTGAGCCCACCAAGCAGCAGCAGCTGACCGGACCCAAAGTGGGTATCAGCCCACGGTCATGCTAAGCGAGAGCAAAAAGTACGTGTTATGGAGCAGTAGACATAGAATGTAAAGACAGAGTCTAGCTGTTAATGTATTTCAAATAACTTGGAGAATATTCCTTTATTTCTTATTTTATTTATTATTATATTATGTTACTAACATCCATGGTTTCCTTAGAGGAAAATAATTACATGTGGCACTCCCCAATTGAAGGAGGTTTAATTCCATGTTGAGTTAGATGCTCCCTTTAATGTTTAAACTAAAGGTTTAAACAATTGTGCAAACAGTGTCAGTCAGCTAATAAGACAATACTATTAACTACACACATAACTTTAAAAGAATGGAGAAACAAACAAAAATATTGCTGCATATATTATATAACAAGTTATTCAATGAGGAAATCAATGTATGCATGAAAGAAATCATATATATAATTAAAATCAGAATACAAAAAAAAGAAAGAAAATTAAATTAAATACATACTGGAGTAGTTTCTCCAATCATCGCAGACTCAGAATGAGATTTAACCTAGAAAAGAACCACCAAAGCAAAGCGTCAAACAAAACGTAAAATAAAGTTAGTATAAATGGATCAAAATTAAAATGAAGAATTAAATTAATTATAAAATTCAAATCAAAAATAAATGAACAAATGAATATCAATGTTCCTGGAAAATGGTAGTGGCCTGTAAAGGGTATACATATAAACGTATAAAGCAAGTTAGGTTGCTAAATGGCATTATTTATAACCCCAAATAATCCTATTTTACAAATCAAGCCAAAATATTAGGCACAGAAATTTAATTTGTTTTCTTTTTTCACAAAAAAGGTTGTTGACACCATGCTAGACGCCCCCGTCGCGCGTCACTACAAGTCTTAAATGAATTTCGCCATTTTTTTTATTTTAAATATTCATGTATAATACAATTTTGTTATATATGCAGCCAGTTAGCAACTCATTATTTTCACAGCTTACACGGACTTTACGTGTAGCGCTTTGCCAGCGACGTTTGGTGGTTGCCGAGCGCATAAGTTGTCTGCTCGACAGTCGCTGCGACATCTGACGGCCCAATGAACCAGTGAAACTGCCTTCCAAGCGAGAGAACGGTCCTAGTTTCTTTTGTGACTGCAATCAGTTAGTTGTTAGTAACAGAAGGAGTTGAAAAAATGTTTGTTAGTAATGTTAGTGCCAGGGTGATTGCTATGACATCAAATATGTGCTAACAGAGTTGAGACCCTAATGGTAACCTAGATACTGCATGGAAAAAAGAAAAACATGAAATGTAATTATCTTCTGTAAATTATTTTCATTTGAATAAACTTTTTTTAAGTAAAACAAAATATATGTAAATAAACGTTTACGTTTTGATTCAGGCGACTACTGTGATTTCAATTTTAGTTCTAATACAGTTGATTGTGTAGAAAATCAAATAACTTGATAAATTAAAATTTAAATATAATATACCTACATATCTTATACATTAGTTGTAAGTTCACGTGTTTAAGTTACTTTAGATCAGCTATCCAAAGCGTTTTTCTAATATTCCTTGCATTCAAGGAGGTGCTCATGTGAAAAGCATACGCCAAAAAAGGTAAAATAATCTGTGAATAAAATGGCAAAGTTAAAATTAGAGAAAGGCTTCAGTGGTATTTTTGGATTTATAAAAAGCATTTGATATGGTATCTCATGAAATGTTGTTACAAAATAAAACACAGTTGGAAAGGCAGAATCTGATTATTAAGTGAGAAATCCAGAGGAAGTGTCCTTATTCCTGTCAAAGATTCTATATAAGCAAGTTTGATTAATGAGTGTTGCTATAATGTTGAACATGTTTGTTTTATGTAAATTCGGCAAGTTTCAGTGAGTCATTGGTGAAGTATATAACCATCACAGGCTTCTCTAAAAAATGTACGATAATCATTGTCGAACAGTTGAAAATGTCCTGGAAAAACACCCTTCTCGTGAATTACTGATGGTCAGGGACTATAATTTGCCTCAGGTTGCATGGATCAATGATTTCAATGGCCAGGGAGCTAAAATATCTTGGGGTCGTATTGGACTCTAAGCTAACCTGGAATGGTCACATTGGAAAAATACTGTGTAAGGCAGTCATGACCTTAGCCGTCACTAGGCGGCTATATGGAAAAACGTGGAGACTAAGACCTAGACCATCGTTAACATACGCGGCACTGGTCTGGTGGCCTAAGGTGACACAATCCAGTGCCAAACAAAAACTAGGCAAGATCCAAAGGATGGCTTGCCTAGGCATCACAGGGGCCATGTCTTCAACCCTGACAGCCGCCATGGAGGTGTTGCTGGATCTGCCTACACGTAGTTATTATGAGTAAGGCCAGGATATGACTATACAAACTAGCCTGCAATGGTACACTGAAGATCAACCCAGGCTTCAGGGGCCACTGCAAAATTCAGGAGATCGTGAAGGAGCCCATGCTTGAAATGAGGTCAGACTTCACGAGCCCGCGAATCTGCAGGGAAAACAACTTTACAGTGGAAATCCCCGACCGCGAGGCATGGCAGGAGACGGCGGGCATACCACGGGACGCGCTCCTCTGGTTCACGGACGGATCCGGCGGGGAGCGTGGGACGGGGGCAGGTGTTTACTCGGAAGGACCGAGGCTAAGTCATAGTATTTCCCTCGGAGCCCATGCAACGGTGTTTCAGACCGAAGTGTACGCCATCCTGCACTGTGTGCGGGAGAACAAGATGAGGGGCTACACCAACAAGCGGATCCTCATAGCCACAGACAGCCAGGCAGCCCTTAAGGCACTAAGTAGCCCACGGGTAAATTCCTGGCAGGTGAGTGAGTGCTGAGACAAGACGAGCAACCTGGCTGGGCAGAATGAGGTGACCCTCATCTGGGTGGCGCGTCACTCGGGGGTCAAAGGCAATGAAGAAGCTGACAGTCTCGCGAAGAGAGGGTCAGCAGAACCATTTATGGGACCAGAACCGGCTCTGGGCGTGACAAAGAGCACTGCCAGGGGAGCCATTAAGTCCTGGGTCAGAAACCAACACAAGGTAGACTCGGCACACTGTCCAGGGCTCAGACATGGGATGTCAACAATTAACGAACCCAGTTCAAAGAGAGCTGCTAAATCTTAGCAGAGGACAGCTCAGAAACACAACAGGTCTCTTGACGGGACACATGACCGTCAAGAAACACCTGCATAAAATGGGGTGGTTCGAAGGGGACCTCGCATGCAGACTCTGCGGCGAGGGGGAGGAATCAGCCCAGCACATCTTGTGCGAGTGTAAAGCTCTGGACCGCAAAAGACAACTCATCTACGGTCAATCTAGACCGGAGACAGAGCGATATAAAACTTCACCCTACCAATCGCTGTGCAGACCAGTTCAAGGCACAGTGATTTTGGAATGGGTGGAGTAAGACTAAGGGTATGCACAATCAACCAAAGGTTGGAGTGCTATCGGGGCGGCAAGGCCGCGGACGAGCCCTGAGGGGAAAAAATGGATCAATGATGTTTTTGGTGTTAGCGTATATTGTCCACAGAGTTGCGCAGTTTTGTATTTGGCTTAGTGTTTTGGATATCTGTGGCCCATTAAATTTCCACCCCCAATAGCAAACGTGTCTTTTTATATTTACTGTTCACAGGAAATAACGACATTGCTGAATCCACTGCAGAGACAAGACGTAATTAGACCGAATTAACACAAATGAAGATAATTATGTTGTTATGAACTCAAAATATTGTAACATGTTATGTAACGACATCTACAGTTGGAAAAGTGTATGGTCCATACTCTGCTATGTTCTGTAGAAATACTAAGGTCGATAATGTAGATTACAATTATTGTTATATTGATATCCTGCTTTAAAAATGAGTCACTAAAGTTAACTTAAACTGTACGTTTTCTTTCTCTACTGCTAATTTAACAAATTATTCACCTATAACCATCTGAATTTTGACAGAAACTAAAAAACGATCAAAATCCAGAACCAATAAATTAGAACAGAATGAGCATTTAGTTGATATTTATAATTGCAATGCTTGATATAAAATTAATTTACAGAAGTTGGTTACATATATAGACAGCGCCAACTAAAAGTTGCCATCTGGAAAATATTGGAATTAAAAAAAGGAAAGAAAAACAAGACACTTCGACTCTATTTTCAAGGGGGGCACATGATGGCATAAGTTTTGGTGGCTTGGAACCTACCCCGTAGACAGCGGCGTAAAGTACCCTTAAATGGCACCCGATGCTGAGTAGCAAGTCATTTTAAAACTTCCTTAATTCAGCTCACAGCAACATACGACTTTTTAAATTTAGGTTTGTAGCAATAAAATCATCAATTAAAGAATAAGACAAAATATCAATGAATGAAAGAATGTTATTCAATTAAATGTTCAAACTGTTTTCCCCGCACTTCCATGCAATAATAAAATCATTGCTCCACTTCCGAATGAACATTACAAAGCATTCCGGGCGTTATCTGACGACATTCTTCAACAATTCGCTGACAAAGCTCCTCAAGTGAGTTTGGACGTGTTGCATCAATTTTTGGCTTCAAGTGTCATAGAAAAAAGTCTAAGAGTGTTAAATCTGGCGATCTGGGAAGCCACTCAAGGGAACCTCTGCATCCTATCCAGTTATCTGGAAAGTTCTGATTTAGAAAATCATGCACAGCTGCGGCATAATGTGGTTGAGCACCATCCTGTTGAAACCACGTATCCTCTTCTGCCAAAGTGTTGTCATTTTCGAATACTTCCACAATCGTCAGGTAGATATGTGTTTCCAGTAGATCCAGATACATGTTTTCATCGATATTTCCCGGTAGAAAGAAAGACCCTATAAGGTGGTCTCCCAGTATGCCCGCCCAAATGTTCAATTTATCCGGATGCTGCGTATGAGTTTAACGAAAAATTCTTGGATTTTCATCACTCCAGTAGTAGCAATTATGGCAGTTAACTTAGCCAACCAGTTAAAACATTAATTGGAAAAACAGATTGCGAGTACAAGGTTTAATTCCTTCTGGGTGACTCATTTCTTCACAGAAATGCACGTGGCGATCACGACCGTCTTCATTATGTTCCTGTACCGAATTAATTTTGTATGGGTGATATTTATTACTTTTTAAGTTTTGGCGACAACTAGCTACAGAAATTCCTGAAGTACTTGCAAGTTTCCTGAGACTCAAATTTGGTTTCATTGCAATGTGACCCAGGACAGCTACCTGATTACCCTCATTATGTACGACCTGCTCACGTTGATGCTTTCTGTTTGCAACGATCCAGTTTCCCAAAATTTATGCATTAAATCTAGGATGTACAGATGCGATGTATTTTTCTCAGGATGACGATCATTAAAATAAAAGTCTGGATGCAGCAAATGCGTTATGGAAGTGAGGTTTCATAAAAATGTGTTTAATCGCAAATATGACTCTCTAATGCAAGCAGGCATCAATCTGGTTATTTGTATAGCCTATATAGGGTGGCACATTGAAAACGAAACAGACCAATTTGCGTCCGGGGATTTTTTTTAAAGAAACGCTGAAACACGTCAGTTTTAATATTGAGGGGGACATGTTTTGATAAAACTCAACTTAGTCACATCAACCCCTTAAGGGTGGTGATAACAGCCCTTATATTTTAAATAGGGAATATGGTTCGAGTGTTACATCATTTGAAAGCTCTTTCTTTTCTGAATTCAGCACACTCATTTTTTTGGAAGTTTTATCAACTCGTTTAAAAATTATTCACAGTTGGAGATGCAAAAATGCATTTCACACATTCCGATAAGAATTGTGCTGATAGTCAATGTTTTGTTGGTTTGTAAACAAAAAATTGACTATCAGAACATGTCTTATCAGAATGAGAGAAATGCGGTTTATTATTTCAGTTTATCGGTCGGTTTGATACTTGATAGTACTACCAAAAATTAATTTTACAATGGTGTATTCTGTAGAAGAAAGAGTTGAAATAATTACTCTTTTTTTCAAAAACGATGACTTTGCCAACCGTACTGCAAACTTGTTTAATGAACGACATTCGAACAGACATGTTAACAGAAAATACATTTTGGAGATAGTTGCAAAGTTTCGACAAAGTGGTTCAGTAGCCAACAGAAAACTGGATCCTGAACGTGAATTTTCGGTTAGAAATGAGACTACTGAGATTGAAGTTTTAGGACAAATTGCTGCAGACCCAACTTTGAGCTAGAGAAAATTGGCCACTGTTTCAAACACCAAAAGAAGAACTATTCAGCGAATATTGAAGCATCATAAATTTCACCCGTATAAAATTCATCTTGTACAACAACCGAATGAAGATGATTTTGATCGGCGGCTGGAGTTTTGTAAAATTATGACTGCACGAATAGCTGATAACGGGAACTTTCTGTTCAAAATCTGTTTTTCAGACGAGTGTACGTTTTTATTAAACTCCACAGTCAATCGTCATTATTGTCGTTATTGGGCAGATAATAATCCAAGAAATTTTCACGAAGTCCACACTCAAACTCCACAGAAATTGACTGTCTGGACTGGCATTTTTGGAGACCGCTTAATCGGACCAATTTTTCTTGATGGCAATTTGAGTGACGAAACGTATTTGGAGTTACTAGAAGATATCGTTTACCCTCTACTAATTGACATTGTTGAAAATGATGATAGCTATCAAGAAAATCAATTAGTGTTTCAACAAGATGGAGCTCCTCCGCATTTTTCACAATGTGTTAGGGAGTTTTTGAACAGAGAGTTTCCAGGACAATGGATTGGGCGTAGAGATGCTATTGAGTGGCCGCTAGATCACCGGATTTAACTCCTTTAGACTTCTTTCTATGGTGCCATTTAAAGAGTAGAATTTACGCAACAGAACCGGAGTCTCTGGAAGAAATACGACGACGCATTGTTGAAGAATGCCGTCTAATAACTCCACAAATGCTCCAGAATGTCAGAGCTCATTTTGAACAAAATTGGTACTTTTATATGGAAGCCGGTGGTCAACAATTTGAACACTTACTTAACTGAATAAACATTTTTGAACGTTTGGTTTTTTTTTTTTTTTTTAAGAAAAATTGACTAATTAGTGCATTTCTTATCACAATGGATGAAATACGTTCTTACAATTCCAACTGTGAATAATTTTTAAACGAGTTGATAAAACTTCCAAAAAAAAATAGTGTGCTGAATTCAGAAAAGAGCTTTCAAATGGTGTAACACTCGACCCATGTTCCCTATTTAAAATATTAGGGTTGTTATCACCACCCTTAAGGGGTTGATGTGACAAAGTTGAGTTTTATGTCAAAACATGTCCCCTCAATATTAAAATTGACATGTTTCAGCGTTTCTGAAAAAAAAATTCTCTGGACGCAAATCGGTCTGTTTCGGTTTCAATGCGCCACCCTGTATAGTAGAAACAATGCACCATATTTTATCAAAATAACTTATTGTTTGAAACAATTTTACGAAATTAAACTTAAAATATTTCCGAGAAAACTGGTTTCCTAGCCAACACACCTTAGGTTTAATAGCAAATTGAGTTATTGAAATTTGAAGCATTTAACGAAAAATCGCTACCGAAACGCACTTACTGCGTCCCGATTTTTTTTCTTACAAACATGCATCATATTTCGATAAAAAATGCAAAAATGCAATAATATAAGGGTGTTCGAAAAAAATTTATATCACCAACGACTTATGAGCCATCCTGTGATTGTGAAAATAATTTTATAATATGCAGCTTAAGACACCCTATAATTAACGTACACAATTTTTTCTTGTATCTTGTATAATAACAATTATATTGAGCTTCACCGTAGAAATGCGTCACCGTGTATATATGTAAACAGATAAAAACTGAATGTAAACCCGAAGATGGACTCTAGGGGGCCTAGGGTGCGCTCAATTGAAGAAATTTTTTTACAATTCAAAAATCGCTGTCCCCTCATAAACGAATTTTTCCTAGGAAAATTAGCTAAAAATTATAGACCGTTAAACCATAAACTTAACTAAAACTACCGCCAAAGCATCAGAGCAAGAGTCTACAGCAAGTCCCCGCTTAACGTCCCGGTTAGGGATCTACCAATCGCGACGTTAAGTGAAGCAACTTAGAACGAATCATTTGGAATGAATATAATGTACATACAGAATATGTACATGTTTGTGACTGCAAAATGATTAAAAAACAGTATTCATTTATGTATGTATTACGTACATGCCTACATATTCATATTATATTATGTACTCCTTTTTTACCTACTATTTTAGACTTTTTTTAGAATAACAACGTTATACCGAATCAGTTTCAACGTTAAACGATACATTTGCCTACAACAAACTGCGACGCTATAATGAAACAACGTTAAATGAGACGATGTTATGCAATAACCTATTGTGTTTGAAATAAATTTTCTGTAAATATTTTAGTAAAATAAAGGACAATGACAGTTGAAGCTGAAACTTAAGGGCTTGCAGAACACTCTTCTTACAATATTTTCTTTTCATAATCCGTATTTGTTTCAGATTCTTTACCTAAATGTTGCCAATTTTGACGTTCCAAATCGCGACTTTGACGTTTTGAGGAAGCTCCAAATTTTTTTTCATTAACTACCCTTATAAAAATTGAAACTCACCCCGAATATGTGTTCTAAGGGGCCTAATTAGCGCTCATTTGAAGATTTTTTTCGTTAATTCTAAAGTCGGGATTTCAATCGTGAATTTTTTAAAGAAAATTCACAAAAAACCTGCGCTGCCTGTTGTGCACAGTTGTCAGTCTTGTAGAACAAACTAATTATTTACACCGTTTCAGCAATTGCATAAACCATTTTCACGAATTGGATTTCAATCGACTTTGTGGTGATTTAATTATACCAGGTAAGAAGGTTCAGTTGATAAAGTGTATTGAGGGATAAACGAAAAATCACAAAAGAAAATATTTTTATTGAGAAATTGTCTTATTCTTTCATTGATGATTTCATTGCCATATCCAAACCAAAATTTAAAAAATCGTACATGGTCGTGAGCAGAAATGAGAAATGTTTCAAATGAGGTTCACTTAACATAGGGTGCCATTTAAAATTTAAGGGTACTTTTCGTCCCTGTCCAACGAGTAGGTTTTAAGACACCAAAACTTACATCATCATGTGTCCCTTTGAAAATAAAGTAGACGTGACTGCTTTTTCTTCTTTTTTTTTATTCTAATATTTTCCTGGTGGATACTTTTAATTGGCACATTCTGTATAAACAAAGTTAAAACAAACAATAAAAACTAAACAATGTAAAATACAAACAAGAAATACATCATTCACATTCATTTAATGTGTTTAAAATATAAAACCATGTGATAAAAATAACAATGAGGAATTTGCACATTTTTTTGTTCTCCTCTTATTCAATTCCCCACATTGTATAAAATCAATTGCCATATAAAATTTAAGTTTTTAACCAACAGTTTTCCTGTAAAAGAATATAGAAAATCAAAATAATTGTCTCCGCGCCAAAACGCAGCTGTAAACAAAGACAGCCTACCGTGCCGTCACGATCCGGTATCGGCCAAACGAGTCTCGCTTACCCACACAGAGATCCTCATCTCACCATTAGTGTTTATGCGGCTTACGTGTGCCGGATAGTTATTGTTATCAACTTATCTTATTGTTAATATCTATATACTCATAATAATTATTTTTAAAACTGTACAGTCTTATAGCATGACTACAGAAGTTGGATTTGTCCAAGGACAATCTGATAATTTACCCAAAATTGATGTACTAGCAATGTTTGCGTTTTTAGGAAACAACCCGAATTTCATGAGTGCTGAGCTAAAAGGAGTGAAAGCTGGGAGGTATGTGTCTGATATGAACCTTATTTTATCCTGTAAATAACTTTGTTGGTTTTTAAGTAGTAATTTCTTATAAAATATAATGCAAATAAAAGCATAACCCCAAAATGTTCTTCATTCAAATAATCCACAAGAAAAATATACACCATTTCGTCCTGATTTTCTCATCCTTAGGTACATTAAAGAATAATTTGTTGGGGGTAGTTATTGTTGTGGAAGTACATTTGGGCATTTATAATATTTATGTCTAGGAACTGTTATGTCTTTCGCATTCTCGTATTGTGATTCTAAATCTGCTGAAGCCATCACACAGTCACGCACTAAACTAGATTACACACAACTTACTACCTTTGAACCTATATTATACACTAAACACCAAAACTACTTAAAATGATGATAAAACTGCTCAGAATTCGATGCAAACACAAACGAAAACAAGCGGATGTACCGGATCGTGACGTCACAAACCTCTTCGCCAATCAGATCGCATTTTCGCCCACCCTGTCTTTTTGAATTATATTCAATATGTCAATAACTAATTAGTGGTTCACTTTAAGGGGGGTTTACTTGTAGACATATATTTTTAGAGTATTTTGCTGTACTTTAAATACGTTTTTCATCAAAAGTAAATTATATGCAACTTCCTCATTCCTTCACTGGCTTTTCAAAACATAAAATTATTTCGCCACGTGATGTAAAATTTAATAATTACAACTACTACTAATATACTCGTACCATGTTTTTACGGGGCCCTTTTTAATTTCCAAAGATTCCAAAATATTTAATTTTACACATCTGTTGTACTGATGTAACATATTAAACTTCTTGAATGTGATTCTTATTTATTCAGTTCTATTGATGTAATGATGTATTACTTACAGGTCAAAACTTCATGCAACAGCAAATTACCAACATGTAATTCAAAATAAAATACATAGGAAACAAAAACATGTTGCTGACAATCTCTCACCTGTGGCTGTAACAATCCCTTTGATTCCAAGGCACATATATAATAAAGCCAGTACAATGCAACTGGAAAAATATAAGTGGCGATTTCTTGTGGAACCCAATTGAGTTTTCTTGGGTCACCATCACAGGTAACATTGTATATGGTTTTTAGACCAAAATACCTAAAAAGAGAAATTAAAAAAAAATTACGCTCAATTATAATATTACAGGTCTTGAGAACAAAGGGCAAATCCAGATATCCATGTGATACCTGTTGAGATAGAATTCTAAGAAAAAAGTAAGCAAGTTCCTTGAAATTCTCCGCGTTATTTTCAGACTATATATATATATATATATATATATATATATATATATATATATATATATATATATATATATATATATATATATATATATATATATATATATATATATATATATACAGGATAGTTCAAATTCGAGCGTCACTATTGGGATCTTCTAAACCGTAAGAGATCCGAGGATGGTAAAATTGGGTCAAAGATGCATGCTTCTATGCTGATCAGTTATCTGAAAGCAAATTTGAAGTGACATTTTTAGTTTTTTAATTATTCGAAAAAAAAAACGAAAAGTTTCAATTTTAGTTTTTTCGTTTTCAAGCAAATAGCGAAATAACTAGACTTTTTTATGGGCAATCTTAATATCTTATCATATTTTCCAAGGCGTTCTTGATGCAAGAGTTACAATACTTAACATTGATTTTTCTTATGGGCGCCATATCGAAATTTTCCATTTTTAAAAAGTCTTTTTTTTTCAGATTACAATGATATATCACACGATACGATCACATCTTACCTGCTATCAAAACTTTGAAAAGACAGTTTCTGTGAAGAGTGCTCTGAAAGGAACGCCATTAATTTGTTTAACGATCTAACTATTGACAGTTCAGCCAAACTTTGATGTTTGTAGCATTTTTGTACATTGTGGCTGCAATGTGCCCAACATCGCATGGACACGGGACCGACGGCTTTACGCCCCATCCGAAGGGAGGAACATGCAGACATTCAACTTGCTCAAATACAATGCCACAACCTCGGTTGATGTTAATTGTACAGTAGGTACCGAAAAAGTGAAAGGAAAACCCTGGGAATCGAACCCGTTACCCCTCAGTTCAGAGGTACACGTCCTTACCACTTAACCACTGGGGCTCTGATTATACATGTTAAACACGATACCCATCGATTGGGAATTAAATTCTTTTATTATTGCATTTTCCACCAACATTGATTTTTTTTAATAATAAATAACACTGAAAATGCAGAGGACGATCGACTTACAAAGAAACACGCTTTTGTAACTGCAAAACACAGTATGCAAGCTGCTATGGTGAACTCCACACCGCCAGTGTCTTTTGTACAACCTCAGGTGTCAAATGCGGTTAATTCCAAGAAAGAGACACTGGGGTGTTCTTGGAATTCCTTCTCAACAAATATCGTACCGACTGTAACTTTTATTGTTACTTCCTATGTGTTTCGACCAAAGTCATCTAGGGGGCAGTTGTTCTGTTTTTAAAGACGATGATTCTAGACAAAAATAGTCAAAGTTAAATTTTAAATTGCTGCCATAAATCATAAAGTAGCAGAATTGAAACTATAGAACAAAAGCCCAGGCGCAGCAAGTGTCATTGTTTATTTTTCATGAAATATAGATAGGTTTTGGTATGAAGCTTTAATCGTAAAAGGTGTGTTGTTTAACTTATTGCTTTTAATATTTTTCGTAGGATCCTAGACATTTATTGTCTATAAGCTGTAAACGTCTTAAGGTGGTTTTTGATATAAAGCACCAAATAGGGGCGGCGTAGGTCATGCTTGGTCATATTATGGATTTGTAAATATATTTTATTTTTCGTGATTATTTTATTATTCTTTGCGAAGAGAAGGTACAAAGGTGTTATTATATTATGTGGTTTGATGCAGATATGCTTAAAGTGAATTTGATAGTTTAGCCTGGAGTCTGGTAAGTACACTTGGAGAACCCAATTGCGATGAAGATGAGATTTTCTGAAACCAAATTGATGAGCTATTGTTATTTTATGTTTTATCATCAAAAGATTCCGATCTTTCGAGAATAATTTTCTCTGCCACTTTGACAACGGTGTTGAAAAGGCTTATTGGTCTGTAGCTATATGGATTTTTGGAATCTTTGTTAGGTCTATGGATGGGAATAATATCTGCTGTCTTCCAGATTCCGAAAAAGTAGGAGTAGAATAATAATATACTGTTTATTATATTGGTTATGAGTCCAAACGATTTGTTTGAAAGGATGTTATTAAAATGTTCTCTATGCGATAGGTCCAGGGGTGTTTTTGTTGGGGAGGTGTTTTATTATTTCAGTAATATCGTCAGTGGTATTTGCTTTTATCCAGAGGTTATCATTTACATTAGTTAGGATTAAGACAGGTAGTTGTAAGATTTATCATGTCATTTTGTATCTTAAAGTTGTCACGGGAGTCCATTGTGTGTATTGAATCATATGCAAGTTTTTCATCTCTTTGTGTATCTGTAACAGAATGATTATATTTAAAAGTAGGTATTGACTCTGCTGGGCCTTTAACACTTTGTCATTTTCCAATTAAGAAAGTTGTCTTCTTATTTTCGATACATATCTGTACTGCACTGTTGAGGTAGCCACATTTGCATTTCAAATATTGACCTTATTAAGTCTGTCAAAGTTTCATCTGACAATTGTCACAATAACATTATATGTTAAAAAAATGTAGAAGAATGCGCTACCATAATGCACTTGCTGCATCCGAACTTTCACTCTTAATAATATTGTTGCGTTTTCTCCGGGTTCTGGATAAGTGAGACTTTAAATTTTAACAAAACAACTTTATTTACACTCTAAATAAAGATACAATAAAGTTCTAGAACTGTCTCTCTCGCCAAACACTTAATTTACTGTCTAAATATGGATATAATAAAAGTTCTAGAACATCTCTTTCACAAAACACTTAGTTTATCTGGCTTTACAATCACTACTCTCAACAAAAGTCACTAATACACTGAAACTACAGTCGCTACTCTATAACACTTCACAGTAGTTACTCCTTGTTCAAGTCACTTTACATTCTCTAACTGAACTGGGCTGGCTTGCTTTCGTCTTTATATACACGTCGTACCTTCTACTTTGTTTCGCGAGCCTTCCATTCCAGAATATTCCAGGACCTTCTTTTGCTAGAAGGTTCTGTGAATACAAATCGGCCCCGTGTGTATACAGGGGGATGTATATACAGGATAATCCAAATGTGGTCATCACTCCTATGTTACACAAGAGGTATTTCTCGTACTATAATATCTCTCGGCGTATACAGGGTGTAAGGGTTCTCTGCGCGTACAGGGTGTGTATACAGGGTGTTCGGAATGTGCAGACCTCAGTTATCCGTTCCGACGGGGTACAAACTGGTAACTTCGTTATTTCTGGTCCTAGAGGGTTGAGACTTCGCCTGTGGGGGGTCACCCCAGACACCCCCAGGGGGTGGGGAGGCGGTGTTGCCAGATTGTGCAAAAATTCCCAGATGTTGGGGATGTTCTGGAGATGTGGCAACACCGCACCTACATCTGTTAAAAAGCTTTGTAACAATATAATAAATTTATAATCAATCAATCGCTTTACAAAGTACAACAATTTGACTTAATGAAATAATATAATCCATGATAAATAGAAAATCACTCCCACTGAGGTACGATCACCTGTACGTGGGATCTCAACACTTTTTCCATCAACATCTTTACTGTCCTATTAACCCGCTTTCAGCCGAATAAAAGCCCGACAAAAAAATTTCATACTTCACACTTAAACCGAAAACTACATTCCCAGAAACCACACATGCACACCAAAATAAAACTCTCTTTCCATCTACTCCTCAAACCTTTCTTCCTCTCTTCTCTATTTCCCTCTCTCATTTCCTTTTTTCTTCCCTCATCCTTATTTTTCTCTCTCTCTCTCTCTCTCCTTCTCTCTCTCTCTCTCTCTCTCTCTCTCTCTCTCTCTCTTTATTGATTATATATAGTTTGTCTGTTCATCGCTGTATTGACTAAAGAGGCATTTTTTATTTATTTTGATAGATAAAAAAATATACAGCACGTTTAAATCACAAACTCTAGCTCCTGCCAAAACATGCCACTTCAAATACATTTTCATCTAATATTTTAGGGAAATGAAGAACAATAGCGGTTAAAACAGAAATCTAAAGCCTTGTTAAACACACCTCTGGCAGTAATTGTTTTCCATAACCCGCATTTGTTTCAGAATCTTTGTTTACCAATTACCAATTTTGATGTTTCAAATCTTCGCTTAAAACATTAAAGTTTTAAAGGATTCTTTTATGTTACTTTCTCACCCTTTGCACCAAAGAAATTTAATCCTTGTCTGTAATATTTAATAGATTTTATTAACCACATATAAGATTGTATTATTGTGTCCTTTTTTGACATCCAGTGCGATCAGAACCTTTTTTCTTAACATGCGACTTTGTTCTACAAAAATTCGCCAACAAGAAAAATTCTAACCTGTTATTTAATATAATTCCAAAGGCTGCTTAAGACTGTAATTTTTTCAAACTTCCCAATTCTTATATTTGTTTAATTTTTTTTAAATTAATTTATTTAGAATCATCCAAACAGGCAACAGCACAATTAGATGGCTAAAACTAATATATAAATAAATATAATTTACTTAACCTAACTAATCATACCTGGCAAACTGGTTCGTTGGAGGTAAAAACTCTTGAGGCCACTGGAACTGATAGGCATAAAAAACTAACATATGAAGTGCAACAATGAACATCATGATTCTTAAAAATATAGCAAATCCCTTCCTGAGTTGTTTATAGCATGCCCACCAGGTGGCAGTACTTAGGAATATTAGAAAATACAGCCCTCCTATAGCTGACGGCCTTAATACTGCAGCAAGGCAGAAGGTAATGAGAACTATATATCTACCTGGAACAAATAATAAAGCAAATTGTGATCTAAATGTTTCCATTCAAATTACTAAATGGGAATGAATAGTTACAAAGGTATTCCAAAAATGAGTGTACAATCTTAAATAAATACATCTAAAGTTTGTTAGAATGTTCCAAATAATGGTTTGTTTAAACGTTCCTAGTTTGAGAAATTAAAACTGTAAAAGTGAGAATAACTGTAGTTTTTCCATCTCACTCCGAATTATCATCACAATATAAGGGTAATGCCGCCATGTTGTAGCAACCATAAATATCTTCAGTAGTTCTTTTTACTTCGTTATGATTAATCGGGCCAGATTTTCTAAAATTTGTCTTCTTGTTCTGTGTCTTCCTCTTTCCCAAGTATATCTCTTTTAAATAATGTTGTCAGAAAGTTAGTGTCTCTTATACCGTAGCGTGAGATTTAACGTGAACACAGTCATTAACTGACGTTTTTCATTTGGCAGCAATGATATGTAATTTATAGCCGCTGTCATATGTCATTTGGATACATAACCTTACTAAAACATTTTGTAAGTGTTTTCATGAGTACGTAGTTGATAATCACTACTTCTTCTTTAATAATAAAAATAATATTGACGACTGAAGTGTTTAGTGATTACAACTACTACTTTTCAAGATTGGATATCACACTAAGAAAGTTTGAGAAAGTTGTAACATTAGGTGAGCATGTCTCTATGACACAAAGGGACATTGTGAATGAGTGTGGTATAAGTTTGGAAGCGGTGAATATGATTTGAATGCAAAAAGAGCAATCATTTCTACTGAAGTAAAACGTATAGGAAAATGTGGGCAGAAGAGGAAGACAATTACAAGAGATGAGTAATGCTGGCCAGGAAAAGCAACTAAATCCCAAAAAGACGAGTTTTGGTATAGAGCAAGACTTGCATGTTACTGGCGACACAATTCATGATTCTACAATACACAAAAGATTAATAGACCATGGATGGAAGACCATTAGGCTACAGAAGAAACACATGGTAAGAGCTCCAACGATGAAAATGAGGCTTTCATGGGCTAAAGAATATACAAATTGGATTAGCGAACATTAGAATAAGGTTTTGTTCTGCAATGAATGTCATTTTTTAGCCCAAGAGCAGCGATTACGATCTATCAGGAAGAGTAACAGTAAAAAGCTCAAGACCTACCACATCGACTACACTATCAAACATCCCCAGAAGAAACTGTTTTCGTGTTGTTTTTTATATAGGACCCCTTGGATAATGATGAATATCCAAAAGTATAGTGACTAGAAAAAATCAGATCAAAACCTGAAAATAGTTGACGCTAGCGGAAAAGCAGTCTATGCTAGAATATTTACAAGAAAAGAAAATCACATGACCAGAGTGGCCAGGCAATTCGCCTGATCTAAATCCGATTGCAAAAAATCTTGATATTTAGCCTAAAGCAATTTTTGGCTACGCTAATACTACTGTGGTCAGCATAAATAGAAGCAATGCACACCTGGACCCTGCACACACACGCGCGCGCACACGCACATACATATATCATTGTGAGACTGTCTGAAACATAAAACTACTTGAGAACATGGCCGTTCGGGGATGTAGCATGAAAAACCTGTGTTTATATTGAGTATCCCAGAAATATACTGTGATATTGGCACAAATTTTCGTTTCAAATAAACTGAAGCATTCTCTTGTACAATATAGTCCTATGAGCAAAGACAGATTAATTTTATGAGAAATAGGCTCATATTTTTGGATTCCATGAATAAGACAATATCAACTCTTTTGGATTTTATATTTCACATGGCCCCTAGATAAAGTCACAGTAACAAAACCAAGGTTTCAAAAAACTTTCTTTATGTACATACATAAATTTTGTTAGTTAGGATATACGAGCTTAAGGTTGATATGTCTTTTTGAATAGATTCTTTAAATGTTGCTGAAATTTCTAATGAAAATGAAGTATCAACCTCTTTTTTTTTTCAACACACCACCAGGGCTTACAGCCTAAATACTATCGTACCGTGGGTGTCGACAAGGGGGAAAAAGGCAACTTGTTAATTCTGGACTTGAAGGTTTGGAGGTTCGGAGGAGAAGGAAAAACATGTGCCGGCAAGGAATTTCACAACTTTGAGGTCTTCAGGACAAAAGAGCGGGCATAACAAGATGTTCTATGTCTGATGAACTGGACAGTAAAAGGGTGCATTCGCTCTGTTCCCCTGGTAGATCTGTTGGGGGCAGCAGGTGGAGGAACTAAGTAAGAAAGCTCCTCTGAACAGTTATCTATAAAAGAGAGAGAGGGGTCACCAACGGTACGTCGGTGGGCAAGGGATGGCAGCCTTTGGGTGAGGGCAGGGTCAGCAATGAGACATATAGCTCTCTTCTGAATGGAGTCCAGGATAGCGAGTGTAGAAGCGGCAGCAGCACCCCAGATGTGGGAGCAGTATTCGAGGTTTGGTCTTATTTGTGAAGTATATAAGGTATAGAGATTAGCTGGTGAAAAGTATTTGCGAGCCCGGAAGAGGAAACCTAATTTCTTAGCAGCCGCTTCTGCAATTGATGTGACATGTTGATGCCAATTCAGATTCTGATCCACAGAAATGCCAACAAGTGAAAAGGACTCATTACTTTGAATAACTTGGTTGTTCATTGTGATGGGTCTAGGGCTTGTGTATCTCTTATGAGAAAGAAAGCAAGACTGTGATTTGGTGGGGTTGAATTGTACAAGATTTCTACTTCCCCAGTCTAATATTTTTTGGAGATCCTTGGAGACAGAACCCTCCATGAGCCTGCGATCCTCATCTAATTGGGCTAAAGAGACAGGCTTAGAATATTGTATATTTGAGTGGAGGGTGCTGTCGTCCGCGTAATTGTGAACTGGGTTGGATGTGCTAGAGAGGAGGTCATCGATGTAGAGAAGAAACAAAGTAGTGGCTAAAGCTGAACCTTGAGGAACTCCTGCATTAATTGGATACATTTTAGATGAATGGCCATCCACGACAACAGAAATGCTCCGGTTAGAGAGCAAATTTGCTGTCCAGGTACAGAGTTTTGGCGGTAGGCCATAGGCCGAAAGTTTATTAAGCAGCGCTGCGTGCCAGACCTGGTCGAATGCTTTGGAAATGTCTAGAGCGACAATCTGGGATTTACTGTGTAGTTCCATAAACTTGTTCCAATAATGGGTGACAAAGGAAAGGTCAGCAGTTGATCTGCGCTCACGGAATCCATACTGCCTGTCGTGGATTAGACTGTGTTTTCAAGAAATTTTAGTAATTCGGTGTTTATATACTTTTCCATCACTTTAGAGACGACTGAAAGGAGAGAAATAGGCCTGTAGCTGCTAGGAAGCGCTTTGGATCATTTCTTGGGGATGGCAACATCGACAACCTCCAATTTATAATTATTTATAGACATTCGAACGCTGCTTTAATATTTCTTTATGAACGGTATTCCCAAAACATACAGGCTTACATTTTGTTGAATTCAGTATCAGATTATGGCCAATAGACGATAATCAAGCAGTTTCCAGGTCATCATTCATTCTTCTATTCGCCACATTCAGATGTTTAACATTGAATGAACAATAATTTTGCGTATCATCGGCATAATCCTGAACGTTACATAAGCGCAGAGATTTTAGAATATCTAATGTGTATATTATAAACAATAAAGGAGACAAAATTGAGCCCTGTGGAATCCGTGAGAAAAATATTTGACTCAGGTGAAACTACACTATCTTCAGGTACAAGTTAAAATGTTTATTGTTGGGATGGGTATTTTGTCTATTGGTTGCTTGCTTAAGCATCACTATCCTTTAGTTCTTTATTAGATTTACCATCATCTGCAATAATACTTCCCAGGTATCTGAACATTTCTACTAGTTCGAGTTACGTCATTTACTTTATTTAGATTTTTGCAGTCCTATTATCCTTCATTGCTTTTGTTTTTGTAATATTGATGTTCAGTTTCATTCTTCTTAATACACAATACAGCATACTCAACCTCCTTTCTTGTTATTTTTCTGTTTCTTCTATGAGTGCTGTCATCAAGGTATGTTATGCAATGAAACCTCTGTCCATTATATGCAAGTACAGTGGGTGACCAAATGATTAGAAATACGAATTTTGGCGAACATCTGAGGGTGTGATCAAATTGAAGCTGGAAATAGGCAACTGATTGCTGCATAACAGGTTGGCTATTCTTTCTGTATTTATTTCAGGAGTAAAAAGTAGTTGTTTCTGCAAAGAACCGTTAGAGATGCTGCATTAGTGTGTCATTTACGCTTCAATGAATTTAGTTATGATATTAATAGGAGTGATTTAGAGGCTTTTTGTGATTTTAGAAGAAGACATTCTAATTTATAATAGTTACTGTAACTACATTTTATTGTCATTTGTAGTGATTTTAAGCAAGAGTAGGTATTTTTATTTATAAAATTGCATTTTTAGTAAAATATCTTTTGTTCCTAACATGGATAGTTTTTTCCAGATGGGAAAAGCTAAACAGATTCTGCCATCAAAACTTGCAAAAATGTTGGCTCTTCTGAAGAATGCACAGTATTCTTAAAGAAAAATAGCTGCCCTAACTCATGTTTCTGTGGCCACTGCTAATCGAATATGGGTAAAGTCCGAAAAAATTTGAATGTGCTTTTTGTTTGAGACTGTGGGAGCAAACCGAGTTGGCAAGTGTGGCCAGAAACACTTGCCAACTTGTGGTTGGAAACACCACGAGGTGACAGGAAAATTAGAGTCATTTGTCTACAGAACGAGAAAAAAATAGTAGGAAGGTGTGAACTAAGCTAGTTCAGGAAGCTGGAATCAAATTATACGAACGAACAGTTCCAAGACTCTTGGTGGAGCACGGGTTCAAATGCATCAGGTCGGTAAAAAAGCCTAGATTATCAGAAGCTTGGAAGAGAAAGCGACTGGAATGGGCTAGGAATCATCGTCATTTGACATCAGATGACTGGAAAAACGCAATGCTTGTTAATATTTTCTATTGCTATCATAATTTTTCAGCTTTCTCTCTCAGAGGAGTCGGCTTTCGAAATACTAGCAGACAAGTCACCTTTCGTTCGGAGACGACCTGGTGAGAAGTTTCATGAAGACTGCATAGTCGAAAAAGTGAAATATCCATTAAAAGGTATGGTTTAGTCCATTATATCTAGAAAAGGCACTGGTCGCTTTACATTGTAGAGGAAACCATGCGCCAAGACCAATATATCGGCGTTATCAGAACCAGAATGTTACGTCAAGTAAGGTAATTTTTCCCGAATGAACAACATTTCTAGTTTATGCGTGACTGGGCTCCTTGCCATAAGGGCAGAAGGGTAACAGCTTACCTGGATGCTCAAAAAAACAACATTTTGCCATGGCCTGACAACTCTCCAGATCTCAACCCAATAGGAAGTCTTTGGGAGCTGACAAACAGGAAGTATCTAAAGAGATTGTAACAAATAAGTAGCAGCTCATTGAGAGACACATCAGGGTGTGGGACCATAAAAACAATCAAAGAAAATGCTGTTAGGTGAATAGAAAGCATGCCACCTAGGATGCAGGCAGTAATTGCTGCAAGAGGGGATGTGACAAAATATTGAACTTGTTATCAATAAGTTACGCAACTCTCTCTACTTTTTTGTTATTCACATAAATAAATGATCTTACAATAATTACTACATGGTTTTTCTTGCGGAACTAAAAAACCTCAAAATGTCATATGTTTTTAATAAATTGGCCACCCACTGTACACATAAATAATTTTGAGCAAATTCTGTAAAAACTGAATATTTGAAATTGTGTTATTTTTTTGAATATTTTAAAAGGTATTTTAAAAAATCACATGAAATGCCTTAACTTATATATTCACTTGAAAGACAAACCTATATGACTTACCAATAGCTACCAACATTCCAAAATGTTTATTTTTCTTCTTTTCTGCTGATTCTGTAGACCCATCTTCAGGTTCTAGTGAAATAACAGTTAACCTTTTAAAAGCTAAGAAACATACAATCGCTGTGGCAACCATGATAACTTCAGGTGAGATCCATGTAAGTATGGTAACAGCATCTGCATCGTCCAGTCTTACAAAACCCCCATGCCGAAGGGATTTTTCTAATATTGTACAATTCTGTAAAATAAAATAAAAAAGACAATCTAAATTAAATGTATACAACAAAAGTGTCAGTAACACGAAACAATTAAGTAAACCACATATTTAGGTGAATTTGTCTTTTTGATCACAAGACGTTGATTTTCCAAAAGTCCCATTCCTACTGAGAAAGAATAGCCCAAAAAATGACTGCTAGCTTATCTAGTCAAGCGCAAAAATTTTGTTTCCAGTAAAAAAATTTTGCTAGAAAAATACACAGGTACTGGTCCAACAAAATTTTAAGAGCGCAAATGTTTCTGTTTTCGTTACATAGGGGGAAAAATTAAAATGAAATCTATCTACCCTTGAAATAAATGCGCTATGATGACAATTGTTTATTGTCAAGTTGCTGCCACTTTTTAAAAATATCTGTCAAATTGTTTGCAAAAAAAAATATTTTCGTGGGTTTTGTGAAGCTGTAAACAAGCGAAACAAAGTGATTTTTTTTGTAATGAAAAGCTGCTATGATAAAAACAAACTTTAGGGGTTGAAACAGAAACCCAAGCTTCTTTGCTTGTGCTTTAACAATATTGGTAACATGTAGTGTCAGCAAAACACCTCCGGAACAGTTGTACCCACTTGAGGATTTTTTGGGCAGTATTTTGCCAGCCATCTGAACGTCTGTGAGCTGCAGGTCACTCTTCATAGAGAAGAGGCAATTTTGTGTTTTTGAGGAATCAAACATAACCAGATTTGCAAAGCTTCAGCTGAGAATGTTAAGACAGGTCATCGTTTAGGGAGTTGGTTAGTTCGCCTGTCGTTGATAAAGAACTAAAGCAGATATTGGGCGATTCGAAGTTGTGGATCGGATTGTTGGTCGTTGACAGAAGGTAATTTATATGCGAAAGAAAAAGTATGGCAGCCAAAACGGAAACCTGTGGAACACCGAATTAATTTTCAATTCTTCTGATGAAACACCATCGACAACAACAAGTGCAAGGAGCACTCCTTCAGAAAACTAGATATACATAGACATAGTTTCAAAGGCAATCAGTATGAAAGAAAGTTTATTGGGTGTTGGGCATGTCAGACCCGATCGAATGCCTTAGAAATACCCAATAAACTTGCATAACATTCTCCAAAGATGAGCTACGTATGTCAGAATATCGCCAGTAGATCGGTTTCGACGAAAGTCTCTTGGCGATTACCTAGGATCTTTGATTTTTCGATGTATTTTATAAGCTTTATATTGATTACTTTTCCATTACTTTATACAAAACTGATAGAATGGAAATTGACGATAGCTCCCCACATCCCCACATTACCCTTTTTAGAGACAGGCTGAACTCGAGCTTCTTTCCAGGAGGATGGAAATACCCCAATCTTATAGGATATCGAAAAAGCGACATAAAATTAGAGTCAGTTCAGGAGGACACATTTTAAGAACTATTGCTGGAATTCCAACGAGTCTTCATGCCATAAATTTTCCAGCATGTGCTTAACAGTATAATGCCTGAAAAATATTTCTCCCATTTTTGACTTTACAACTGGGGCAGTTGGTAAGCATCTCCCCTGCGAATCGGGCGTGAAATTAGAAGCAAATACACAGGTGAATAGATCGACATTTTGTTTTGACCATAGAGAGAATACTCCAACATTTGAAGCCAAGGGAGGAAAAGAGCTGGTGATGAAATTTCTACCTATAAATTTTGCCATAGACCAGAAACGACGGGTATTGTTTAGACAAGAGATGACTTTGACAACATTGACATGATTTAAAACTAGAGCAAAGAGTGATAAAGTTTTTGATAGTTTTGAAGACACTCAGGCAAAGACTATACATAAACCTATCTCAATTTACACTTTTGTAGTTCTAACTTTTTACTTTTTTTTTGCTTACTACTACATGTTTGAATTCTTATTTTATGTGCAAATACTTACATTAAGAAAATGTCCATACGGTGGTAGAGCTAAAAGGGTAATCTGAAATGTTAATTGACACAGTGCAGTTAACACAGAAAGTGCTATCATAAATTTGAGGTAGATCCCCGTCTTGCCCATCATTGATTGTGTTGTTGGCACAGGTACCATCGGCAAAATAAGTAGGAAAATGAAGTAAAGGACTGAGAGCCCCGACGGCCTGAATACTATACCTGAAACAAAAATTAAACAAGGTTAGAATTGATGCAACTACCTTTTTTTTACAAACCACAAAAGTAAATAGAAGGTGCGGGTTGCATTCGACCTTGCCGAATGTTAAACAACTATGTGACCTTTTTGTATGATGAATGTGGTCTTGGCCATACCTATGTTTTAGTTTTTTTTGTTGATAAAATTTGAATTGAGTATATTATGTGAGAATTAACATGATACTATAAGAGGACAAGTTTAACTCTATGTTACATGATCATAACGGTTAAAATAGAATAAACACATTCACAACACAGCTCTACGTTGTCAATAACTAGAACGCATTCTGCATTTTATACATTTAAGGAAAAACACTCCTAGTGAGATGAACGAATAAGACATGATGTGACATGAGCTGCGTTCATTAGCGGTTTCAATTAATATACTAAACAGCAGCCGCATTATTGTCATATATTTCCCTAAGTACATGAAAAATATTTGCGTGAAAAATTTCATTCAATATAAATGCAACCAAAATAAGAATGAATCTGCTAGTGGCGGAGTTTTGCAAATATATAATTTCCAGGTGTACTGGATGACATTTCCCTTCTTTTGTCGTGGATGACCATTCCTCTAAACTGTATCCAATTAATGCAGGCGTCCCTCAAGGTTCAGCTTTAGCCGCTACTTTGTTTCTTCTCCACATAAATGACCTCCTCTCTAGCACATCCAACCCAGTTCACAGTTACGCGGACGACAGCACCATCCACTCAAATATACAATATTCTAAGGCTGTCTCTTCAGCCCAATTAATGAGGATCGCAGACTCATGGAGGGATCTGTCTCTCTGGATCTCCAAAAAATATTAGACTAGGGAAGTAGAAATCTTGTACAATTCAACTCCACCAAATCTCAGGCTTGCTTTCTATCTCATAAGAGATACACCAGCCCTAGACCCACCACAATGAACAACCAAGTTATTTAAAGTAATGAGTCCTTTTCACTTGTTGGCATTTCTGTGGATGGAAATCTCAATTGACACCAACATGTCACATCAATTGCAAAAGCGGCTGCTAAGAAATTAGGTTTCCTCTTCCGGACTCGCAAATACTTTTCACCAGCTAATCCCTATACCTTATATACTTCATAAATAAGGCCAAACCTCGAATACTGCTCCCACATCTGGGGTGCCGCTGCCTCTTCTACACTCGCTATCCTGGACTCCATTCAGAAGAGAGCTATACGTGCCATCGGTGACCCTACCCTCACCCAAAGGGTGCCATCCCTTGCCCACCGACGTGCCGTTGGTAACCTCTCTCTCTTTTATAGATATCTGCACGGGCACTTCTCAGAGGAGCTTTCCTCCATAGTTCCTCCACCGGCTGCCCCCAACATATCTGCGAGGGGAACAGAGCGAATGCACCCTTTTACTGTCCAGGTCAGCAGACATAGAACATCTTGTTATGCCGGCACATGTTTTTCCTTCTCCTCCGAACCTTAAAACCTTCAAGTCCAGAATTAACAAGTTGCCTCTTTCCTCCTTGTCGACACCCACGGTACGATAGTATTTAAGTTTAGATTCACCAAAATTTCTGAATGACCTTGGCACTATGGACAAAACATGGTCCATCACTATGATCCAGAGACTAAAAACAGTGGAAGCACGACCCAGAAAATACCGTGTTCATAAGTTGACTGACAATTCTGCTAAATCTTCTGGAACAAGGTAGAACTGTCACGAAAGCATACTTCAGTGAGTTGCTAATTGAATTGTAAAAAAAGTTGCAGAAAACGGACCAAAGGTACCATTTTGCAAGACAACGCCTCTGCTCACAAATCTTTGAATGTTGATACGATTTGTTGATAAAATTGGTTTTGAATTGATTCACCAGCCGCCCTATTCTCTGGATTTAGCACCACCAGACTATTATTTAAAACATTGAAAGGTAAACGATTTTCGAGAGACAACGTACTCGGGGTGTGGTTTGGAAATCAAGATAAAGTATTTTTAAGTGTTTAGGACTGCTTTATTAACCTTCTGCTAAATGTGTACGTCTTAGAGAAAACGGGCCAAACGTGTGCCCTTTTTGCAAGACAACGCGTCTGCTCACAAGTCGTTTATTGCATTGCAAACAGTTAATAAAATTGGTTGTAATTTAGAGCCACCAGACAATTATTTATTCCCAAAGTTTAAAAACATTTGAAGGTGAGCGATTTTCGAGAAACAACGAACTTGTATGGGCCGTTGAGAAGTGGGTTGTAAATCAAGATAGAGAATTTTTTAAAGAGTTTAGATATACTTTATTAACCTTCTGCTAAATGTGTAAGTCTCCAGAGAAGATTATCTTAAATAAATAAAATGTATTTTAAAAACTTGAGTTTTCTATTGTAGGCCAAGTACTTTACAATACTTCTTCATACCTACATTATATTGATTTTTATTAAGATCAGTATATTCAATATTCATTAACTACAATCCACTTCGCTGTACTACTACGGTAATCTGGTATATATTTATTTTCGTATTTACAGTTAAAATCTTTATCACCTGGCTAAATAATACAAATCAGTTTTTATGTTGTGTTTATGAAATGCAACTAGCATAAAAGAGTCATTCACATATTTAAAGACCATTTCCGAGACAATGTTGCATTCGGCATTACAATTTGGTATGCTATGAAATGTAACAAAATACCAATAAAAGCAACTGCAATTTTTGAATCGATAAAGTGAAGTTAGCATAGATTTTTATAGCTTCCATTTACGAGCTTAATTTTGTTGCAATGTCTCTACATTTAAGGGTTTGCTGGAACCTTCAACACAACAATTATTTTTACTGCATCAATATTTTTGCAATTAAGGAACTATTAAAGGAACGGATAATTTTAGGAGTAACAGGGAAGTAATTACACATATTTTGTAATAAAGAATGCTAAAGATAATGAACCACTTTGTAATTAATAATTCAAAAACTCAACAAAGAACCTAATATATATATATATATATATATATATATATATATATATATATATATATATATATATATATATATATATATATATATATATATATATATATATATATATATATATATATATATATATATATATATATATATATATATATATAATTACTAAATTCAGTTGTAAACACATCATAATATCATAAGACATATAGGGTGGCGCATTGAAAACGAAACAGACCGATTTGTGTCCAGGGAATTTTTTTAAGAAACGCTGAAACACGTCAATTTTAATATTGAGGGGGACATGTGTTGACATAAAACTCAACTTTGTCACATCAACCCCTTAAGGGTGGTGATAACAACCCTTATATTTTAAATAGGGAACATGGGCCGAGTGTTACATCATTTGAAAGCTCTTTCTTTTCTGATTTCAGCACACAAATTTTTTTGGAAGTTTTATCAACTCGTTTAAAAATTATTCACAGTTGAAGATGCAAAAACGCATTTCACTCATTCCGATAAGAAATGTGCTGATAGTCAATGTTTTGTTGGTTTGTAAACAAAAAAGTGACTATCAGAACATTTATTATCGGAATGAGAGAAATGCGGTTTATTATTTCAGTTTATCGGTCGGTTTGATACTTGATAGTCCTACCCAAAATTAATTTCACAATGGTGTATTCTGTAGAAGAAAGAGTTGAAATAATGACTGTTTTTTTCAAAAACGATGACTGTGCCAACTGTACCGCAAATTTGTTTAATGAACGACATCCGAACAGACATGTTAACAGAAAATACATTTTGGAGTTAGTTGCAAAGTTTCGACAAAGTGGTTCAGTAGCCAACAAAAAACGGGATCCTGAACGTGAATTTCCGGTTAGAAATGAGACTACTGAGATTAAAGTTTTAGGACAAATTGCTGCAGACCCAACTTTGAGCACGAGAAAATTGGCCACTGCTTCAAACATCAAAAAAAGAACTATTCAGCGAATATTGAAGCATTATAAATTTCACCTGTATAAAATTCATCTTGTACAACAACTGAATGAAGATGATTTTGATCGGCGGCTGGAGTTTTGTGAAGTTATGACTGCACGGATAGCTGATAACGGGAACTTTCTGTTCAATATCTGTTTTTCAGACGAGTGTACGTTTTTATTAAACTCTACAGTCAATGGTCATAATTCTCGTTATTGGGCAGATAATAATCCAAGAAATTTTTACGAAGTCCACACTAAAACTCCACAGAAATTGAATGTGTGGACTGGCATTTTTGGAGACCGTTTAATCGGACCAATTTTTCTTGATGGCAATTTGAGTGGCGAAACTTATTTGGAGTTACTAGAAGATATCGTTTACCCTCGACTAATTGACATTGTTGAAAATGATGATCGCTATCAAGAAAATCAATTAGTGTTTCAACAAGATGGAGCTCCTCCGGATTTTTCACAACGTGTTAGGGAGTTTTTGAACAGAGAGTTTCCAGAGCAATGGATTGGGCGTAGAGGTGCTATTGAGTGGCCCCCTAGATCACCGGATGTAACTCCTTTAGACTTCTTTCTATGGGGCCATTTAAAGAGTAGAATTTTCGCAACAAAACGGGAGTCTCTGGAAGAATTACGACGACGCATTGTTGAAGAATGCCATCTAATAACTGCACAAATGCTCTAGAATGTCAGAGCTCATTTTGAACATAATTTGTAGTTTTGTATGGAACCTGGTGGTCAACAATTTGAACACTTAACTGAATAAACATTTTTGAACGTTTGGTGTTGTTTTTTAGCTTTTTTTAACGAAAAATTGACTAATTAGTGCATTTATTACCACAATGAATGAAATACGTTCTTGCAACTCCAACTGTGAATAATTTTTAAACGAGTTGATAAAACTTCCAAAAAAATTAGTTTGCTGAATTCAGAAAAAAAGAGCTTTCAAATGATGTAACACTCGACCCATGTTCCATATTTAAAATATAAGGGTTGTTATCACCACCCTTAAGGGGTTGATGTGACAAAGTTGAGTTTTATGTCAAAACATGTCCCCTCAATATTAAAATTGACGTGTTTCAGCGATTCTTAAAAAAAAATCTCTGGGCGCAAATCGGTCTGTTTCGTTTTCAATGCGTCACCCTGTATAATGTTTATAATTATATTAAAAATTGTATGTTTTACATGCACAATATATGCTTCTACGTATGATAATATATTGTATAATTTGTTTGCTGAATATATATTATTCTTATTTATTATCGTGGTTAGATTGAGAAAAGTCTGGACGCAGCAAGTGCGTTATGGTAGTGAATTTTTATAGAAATGATCTGGCACCAAATATTTTTTTTAACTTTTTTTTTGTAACATATAAATCTAAATGTTCGTGTACAGTTTACTTTTTATATCGTTAACCTACCAAATTTGGTTACCATACCTTTTTTATTTTTTGATATAAAATTTTTTTTTGAAAGAAAACTCAAAATTTTCCTGGAAAACCTGTGCGAATTTCCTGGCTAACGAACTTATACAAGCCACTTACAAAAGGAAGATACATGCCAAATTTTATCAAAATCGGTCTATTTTTTTTCGAGTTATCGGTGTGATACATGATACATGATACATATACATATACATATATATATATATATATATATATATATATATATATATATATATATATATATATATATATATATATATATATATATATATATATATATATATATATATATATATATATATATATATATAAAACAAAGGTTGACCCATAATTAATTGGATATTAGCTGAGGGTTGATAGCTGGCAAAAAAATAAAGCAATTGGTCTCAACATGCCTTAGTAAAATGTTACTTGTTTTCGTTTGACAGGGTCTTTAAATAATTTTTCTTAAAACTATATTTTTCAAATATGTTGAAAGTGGTTCAACATATTATTATGAAATGTGGCATGGTGTTGTTAGGTATCATGCGTACGTAATACGATGACGGTATCAATTTCGGTGGCACCACCGACAGCAACACTGGTTCATTACCATGGTCATAATTTTTGTCCACCCTCTATGTACATTTTCGAACAAAAATAAAGAAAGCCCATTTATTTTCTCACAAAAAAGGTATACTTCTTGAACTCCTTTTAAAATAAACGTACTTTTTCAAAGAAATTAAATTAACGATTATGCATACGCAATCATTATGTATTCTCGAAGGCTTCGATTTTAGATTTAGATATACTTATGTGTATCTGTTGTAGATACTTTTTAGCACAATAAAATGTACGTTATCGAAAGAAACATTTTTGTTAAAAATTCAACAAAGCTATTAAATAAAATTTTGGTACGGAGCAAGTACGTTATGGTGGCCAATTTTCATTAAATGCTTCAAATTTAAATAACTCAATTTTCTATAGAGCTAGAAAGTTGAGTTTTGGTATGTTGTATGGTATTTACGAGGGCAACATACCAACTAAATTTCATCAAAACAACTTTGTCATTTTTTGATACAATTTTTTTTTCGTTTTTTTTTAAAGAAAAACTGGCCGATAGGGCTGGCTAACGAACTCATCCAAGCCATTCATTAAAGAAAGAATCTTGCCGAGTTTCATCAAAATCGGTTAACAACTTTTTAGTGAATTTTTATTTAAAAAAATTCACTAATAGAGAGGTATCGATGGTGAGACTTTGCAAAAAAATTTTTCCAATGAGTGCGAACTAGGACCCCTAGAACCCATATCCGGGGTCAGTTTCAATATTTATATGTTTATATATATATATATATATATATATATATATATATATATATATATATATATATATATATATATATATATATATATATATATATATATATATATATATATATATATATATATGTATCCATCTGATAACTCAAAAAATAATCAACAGATTTCGATTAAACTCGGCCAGTGCCTTTATTTTATTAATGGCTTGGATGAGTTCGTTAGCCAGGAAAATCGGACAGGGTTTTCCGGGAAAATTTTGAGTTTTCTTTCAAACAAAATTTTTCTCCGAAAATTACAAAGCTGTTTTAATGAAATTTATTACATATGTTACCTTGAAAGAGACCTTACTACGTACCAAAATTCAACTTTCTAAGTTTATAGAAAATTTAGTTATTCAAATTTTAAGTTTCCTTTTGAAAAAAAAATTTTTCTCCGAATATTACAAAGTTATTTTAATGACATTTGGTGGATATATTACCTTAGAGAAGACCTTACTACGTATCAAAATTAAATTTTCTAAGTTTATAGCAAATTGAGTTATTCAAGTTTGAAGCATTTAATAAAAAATCACTACCATAAAGCACTTGTTGTGTCCCGAACTTTTCTTTTTTCAAAACGAGTGCTGAGCATTTTTTAATATTTCACTTGTGACACAACTTAAATCGTCTCTATCTATTTATTTTAAGCGGTCTTTGGTCCTTACAAGCTCGCTATAAACAATTTCCTTGATAAAACTCCAAGACAAAAAGTCCATACATGTAAAATCAGGTGATCGAGGACGTCATGGAATGTGATCCTCGTGACCAATCCAGCTACTGCCAAAATGTGCGTTAAAATGTTTCTTACTGCTTCAATAAAATGTGCTGCCCCTGCTGCCTTACGATTAACCATATATCTTTCCATACAGTATACAACATCTCATCAATGCAACTTGTTATGAAAAAATTGCAAGATGTGTATCGATTTTATAGACAAAATGTCCAATAAAGACCTTCTGTCTAAAGTGAATTTTAAGAATCATTACATCTTTTCATCCTGAAGCGTCTAATAGTTTCCAATATTTGCACAACGATGATATCTTGGCTGTAATAGGGGATACAAGGTCAATCAATGAAAGGGGCCTGTCTCATTCATGGATTGGACTCGTGCATATAGGTGTAGTAGGGCTGCCAATAACCTTTTATCAGTGCAGGGTGCGGGCAATCCGCCTTTGTTTAGATTGGACAAAGAAACTTCTACCTTAGAATGGGAAACAATAAGAAAGAAGTGGATATTAATTTCAATAAAATCTCGATGTCACGAACACGTCACTTTTTATCCAGTTTTCAGATTTACAGTCGAAATTTACGAGTTCTTCAGAACAAGTTGATGTTTTCTATTGGGGACACGATGTAGCTCTTCCTTCTTTAAGTTTAGGGTTTCAAAAGTTGGATTTCGACAGTTTTACAAGAATAGTTTGAACCTTAATTAGTAAAATTGACATTTTTGAGATGACAAATAGTAAAGTGCAAGCAATTTAATCATCACCTTCACAGTCTACAGGCGATGTCGCCTTGTCAACTCAAACATGACTTTCTGTCTCCAGCACCTCTTTTCATTGAGTTAAAAAAATGACACTTAGGTCTTTTCATTTCATCATTTGTTCAGGTTTTCCAGAAGTTTTCTTCTCGGTCTGTCTATTTCATTTTCTTCGCAATGTTTTGCAGTAAACATCTTTCTTCCACCTGCGTTTAGACTTCTTATTCCGTCTTTCTATCGGTGTACTATCTCTTTTTTTTAATTCTTAAATGAGCGCGAACAAGCCTCCCAGAGTCCCTTTCTATGTTTCAATTTATATATATATATATATATATATTAATATATATATATATATATATACAGTGTGAAACACAATTATGAAACAAAAATTCATTATTCAGCAAAAAATAGTTTTTGTGGAAATATCTAAGACACGTGAAGTTTAATTTGTCGAACATTATCTTATAATAATAGTTTAAAAAAATTAAACTCCCACCATTTTACCCCCACCACTTTATCTTTTTTTTAATAACAATCCTACATTTTTTCACCACAATTCGATGGATCACATTTTTCTGAATGCGGAGATACGCCATATGTATGGTCTAATATTACAGTTTTCAATACAGGTGGAAATTTAATACTGAAATATTAAACCTAAACAGTTTACCCTGAAATTCAAATTTCGAAAATAAACTTAATAAAAACGTCCCTTTCCTATAATAAATGTTCAAAATGTACTCCATTCACTTGCACACAACGAAATAATCTGCTCTGGAATTCTTCCCTAACGCTGTTCAACACGTCAGGCGTTACGTTCCTAATTTCTATTGTTATTTTCATTTTCAAATCATCCAAATCAGCAGTTGCGTTTTATACATTCTGTTTTTAAAGTATCCCCATTAAAAGAAATCAAGAGGTGTAATATCTGGTGATCTAGCGGGCCCTTCTACGAAACCTCTTCGTCCAATCCATCTTTGTGGAAAGACTTCGTATAAATAATTCTGTACTTGAAGAGCGAAGTGGGGCGGTGCACCGTCTTGTTGAAACCATATCCTTTCATAGGTTCCATTACATTTGGATAACATTGGGACAACCTGTTCTCTTAGCATCTCTAAATATCTTGGACCGTTTAGATTTTCTATAAAAACAGGTCCAACTATGAGATCGCCAATGATACCAGCCCAAACGTTCAACTTCTGAGAACGCTGAGTGTGTGTTCGTCGCATTCGGTGGAGGTTTTCGGTAGCCCAGTATCTGCAATTTTGCCTTTTTACAACGCCATTCAAAAGAAATGTTGCTTCATCGGAAAACAGAACGTCAGCAGAAGAAATAACATTTCTATGTAACATGTCCAGCAGTTGTTCACAAAATTGCAGTCTTCCATCAGAATCACCGTCAATCAACTCTTGAACGTGTTGTAGTTTATAGGGATGCATTTTTTCGTTTTTGAGACACCTTAAAACTATTGATTGACTAACATGATTTTCACGTGCAACTTGACGGGTAGAAGTTGTTGGTTCTTCTGAAAAAGCCAATAAAATATTGAGTTTTACATCTTCATAAACAGACTTGGGTCTCCTAGGCAGTGGTTTAACGTATCCATAATCACGAAACTGTGAATGTATCTTAGACAGTTCCCTGGGTTAGTGGGGGCAAATCTGGATGTTTTCATTAAATAGGTTAACAACGTGTGCCTGTGTTCTACACATATCACCATATCCAATCATCATTAATATTTCTGTTCGCAGAAGTTTCAGTTTAGTATCGCATTATTAGACCAAAAATGAATTGAAATTATCGGAACAAAATTATGACTAAATTATTAGGAGACCGTGCATTCAACACAATACACCTCAAAATAAAACAGAATGGTAATTTCACCTTTCACACTGCAAAAATTGGTAGTTAATAAGAAACGATTAATGATACCAAGTACGTTTTAGATAAAAGACAAGATAAGAAATTTAAGATAAGAGTCAGTGAAGAATTCCAGAGCAGATTATTTCGTTGTGTGCAAGTGAATGTAGAACACTTTGAAGATTTATTATAAGAAAGGGACGTTTTTATTAAGTTTATTTTCGAAATTTGAATTACAGGGTAAACTGTTTAGTTTTCATATTTCAGTATTAAATTTCCACCCTGTATTGAAAACTGCAATATTAGACCATACATATGGGGAATCTCCGCATTCAGAAAAATGTGATCCATCGAATTGTGATGAAAAAATGTAGGGTTGCTATATAAAAAAACGATAAAGTGGTGGGGGTAAAATGGTGGGAGTTTAATTTTTTTAATTATGATTATAAGATAATGTTCGACGAATTAAACTTCACGTGTCTCAGCGTTCTCCACAAAAACTATTTTTTGCTGAATAATGAATTTTATTCCATAAGTGTGTTTCACACTGTATATATATATATATATATATATATATATATATATATATATATATATATATATATATATATATATATATATACGAGGGTCGATCAATAATTACCTGTATTAGGTATGAACACGCAAAGTCTTTCACTTTTTTTTTTCAACGTAATCTCCTTTTATACGTTTCCGAACATTTAAGTCATTTCTTTAACCCCTCCAAAAATACGGTTTGTCAAACTCTTCAAATACGCTTCTGTCTCGGCGATAACCTCCTCGTTTGAGCAGATTTTTTCCCACAAGCCATGTTTTCACACAAAGTGGTCGCAGGAAGCCAGGTCGGGCGAGTACAGTGGGTGCAGCATCAGATCGTACCACAGTTCATGCAATTTGACCGCGACAATTCCGGATGTGCTGGTGCGTTATCATTGTGAAACACCACTTCTTTCTTAGACAAATGGGACCGTGTCTCATTCAATTTGTTATCGAATCAGTCTAATAATTAATTGTAGTTCTTCCCCGTGATCGTTTTCTCTTTCTAGAAAAAGGCCATAGGGTTATTGCCCTCGAGTCCCAAAAAATCGATCGCTTGACCTTTTCGGCCGATGGTATGGTCTTTGTCTTCTTCGAAATAGATTCACCCGGAAAAATCTATTGTTTTGACTGTCGCTTGGTCTTTGGACTATAATAATGTAACCAGGTTTCATCAACGGTGACGAATAGAAGCAAAAACTTTTGCGAATTTCGGTTAAAGCGGTCCACACACACTGCTTCGACATTGACAGCCGCATACGCTTGTTGTCCACCATGAGCAATCTCAGCACGCATCAGCTTCACACGTCTCTTATACTTAAACTTAAACTTACTTATACATAAAAAAATCGCTGAAACGTTGGGAAAAGTCTATTGGCCTAAAAGGAGCATACGTTGAAAAATAAAAAATAAAAATTGTGAAAAACTTGCGTCGTCATTCAGAACACGTGTATTTATTGATCGATCTTCATAAATGGATCATCAATAACTCAAAATAAATAATAGACCGATTTTAATTAAACTTGGCACGCATGTTTTTCTAATAAATGGCTTCATTATCCAAGAAAATAGACCAGTTTTTCGTCGAAAATTTTGGGTTTTCCTTAAGAAAATGTATGAAGTCCATCCGACTATAAGCATTTAAATTAAAAAAGAAAACTTTATCACACTGGATGACAAAAGAGGGCGCAAGATAAAAATGGTATGCAAAGTAAACACATGTATTAAATATCAGACACAAAAATTAAGTTCCTTTGGCGCAAAAAAGTCTACAAGTAGCACGATTTTACGTCAAAATTTATGATTTTTTAACGAATATTCTGAAACTAATGAGCGTTATGGAGAAGAAATATTGCAGGGGTGTGGTTTGCAAGGTCTTACATTTTTGTTTTAACAGCCATCGGTTTTTTTTTTGACTAAAATATTTGCAGAAGGTTTATTTGAAGAAGATCATTTTACAATATATTTTCTATTGTAGGCTTGTACTACTTTTTAATACATCCTCGAACATACAATAGAAAAAGCCTTAATGATTGTGGGGGTTAAAAGACGTATGATGTACTAAAGTTTATACTTTTTTTGGAATATTAGAAAATATAAAGAGAGGAAGAAATAATAAGATTCTGCTGTGTAAAATGTTTATAATTTTTGGTTAAAATGCTCTCTGTTTTCGTTTAAATACTGCTCACTGGACTTTTCTGTTCGATTTAAGTTATAAAAAGTCTGGACGCAGCAAGTGCGTTATGGTAGTGAATTTTCATAGAAATGATCTGGCACCAAATATTTTTTATAACTTTTTTCCTGTAACATATAAATCTAAATTTTGGTATATATCTTCCTTTAAATGTTGTAAACTTGTGTACCAAACTCGGATGTGTCCTGTGCCCTCTACTCTTCAACATATACTCGGAGGTGGTGTTCCGGGAAGCACTGGAGAATGTGAAAGAGGGCGTTAAAATCAACGGCACCCTTATTAATAATATACGATTCGGCGACGATACGGTCGTGGTCGCCGACAGCCTACCACATCTCCAGAATATGATGGACCTCATCGTTGAGCATAGCACACGGTATGGTTTACACATAAACGTTACCAAGACCAAGGTGGTTGTATTCTCCAGGGCACCAAGACGGGCGATCCTTCAAATTAACAACCAAGTTGTGGAACAGGTGCCGTTCGTTAAATACCTGGGAGCCCTCGTCAACGAGAACAGTGACCCTAAAATGGAAATCAGATCAGGGATAGAACAGGCCAGAAGGACATTCATCTCCATGAAGAACCTATTCACCAGTAGAGACCTAAACCTACAGCTTCGCATACGTATATTGCGCTGTTATATCTTCCCAGTGCTACTCTATGGCTCCGAGAGCTGGACATTCTGCCAATCAATGGAGAGCTGTATTGACGCCTTTGAGATGTACTTGTATCGCCGTATACTGCGTATATCCTGGGTAGACAGGATAACCAACGAGAAAGTGCTAAGGAGAATAGGTAAAGGCAAAGAACTGCTGACAACCATCAAAGAACGAAAGCTCCAATACATCGGGCACATTATGAGGGGGGGAGCGGTACGAGCTCCTCCGACTCATCATCGAAGGAAAGATCGAGGGCAAACGATCTGTGGGCAGACGGCAGAACTCATGGCTGAAAGATCTGCGTCGATGGTTCGGACGGACATCTGTGGAGATTTTCAGAGGTGCGGTATCACGCACCATTATAGCCAGTTGGATCGCCAACCTTCGTAGGGAGACGGCGTCTTAAGAAGAAGACCAAACTTGATTACCATAGCTTTTTTTTGGAGATAATTTTTTTTCCCAAAGAAAACCCAAAATTTTCCCGGAAAACCTGGTTAGATTTTCATGGCTATCGAACCTATCCAAGCCATTTACAAAAGGAAGGTTCATGCCAATTTTTTTCAAAATCGGCTAAGTATTTTTTGAGTTACCAGTGTGATATATATATATATATATATATATATATATATATATATATATATATATATATATATATATATATATATATATATATTAACATATAAAAATTGAAACTGACCCCGGAGATGGGTTCTAGGGGTCCTAGTTCTCGCTCATTTTCAATTTTTTTTCTAAATTCAAAAGTCGGGGTCTCCCCATTAGTGAATTTTTTCTAAGAAAATTCACTAAAAATTATACACCAATACGACAGCTTTTGGAATCTCCTTAAGTATTATGACGAACGTAAAATATATTTTATTGCATGTGTAATAATGTGTGATGAAAATAACTTAATGCATGAACGTTCATCAAAAATAACATTTTAACACAGTTCTGCTGTTACAAAAGCAATATACATAAAACTTTGTCGAAATGAAGTGATAAATACAAATATTGAATATGCAATTAAGAACCCATAATCACTGGAGCTTCTATTAACGTCATCGTGTATGTTTTCAACCTAATTTCCAAATCCACTTGATGAACTGCTAGAAATGCAAGCTCTATTGAATCGCAAAAAAATATTTGCTGTATTTTTTTTTTAATTTCAACAACACACCACGAGGGCTTACAGCCTAAATACTATCGTACCGTTGCTGTCGACAATGATGAAAGACGCAAATTGTTAATTCTGGACTTGAAGGTTTGGAGGTTCGGGGGAGAAGGAAAAACATGTGCCGGCAAAGAATTCCACAACTTGGAAGTCCTCTGGACAAAATAGCGGGCATAACAAGATGTTCTATGTCTGGTGACCTGGACAGTAAAAGGGTGCATTCGCTCTGTTCCCCTGGTAGATTTGTTGGGGGCACCAGGTGGAGGAACTATGGAAGAAAGCTCCTCTGAGCAGTGCCCGTGCAGATATCTATAAAAGAGAGAGAGGTCACCAACGGCACGTCGGTGGGCAAGGGATGGCAGCCTTTGGGTGAGGGTAGTGTCACCGATGAGACGTATGGCTCTCTTCTGAATGGAGTCCAGGATAGCGAGTGTAGAAGCGGCAGCAGCATCCCAAATGTGGGAGCAGTATTCGAGGTTTGGCCTTATTTGTGAAGTATATAAGGTATAGAGATTAGCTGGTGAAAAGTATTTGCGAGCCCGGAAGAGGAAACCTAATTTCTTAGCAGCCGCTTCTGCAATTGGTGTGACATGTTGGTGCCAATTGAGATTTAGATCCACAGAAATGCCAACAAGTGAAAAAGACTCATTACTTTGAATAACTTGGTTGTTTATTGTGATGGGTCTAGGGCTGGTGTATCTCTTATGAGAAAGAAAGCAAGACGGTGATTTGGTGGGGTTGAATTGAATATTTTAGTGAGTGAAGATTGGAACCTGTGATGAGCACTGATAAGTACAATTTGGACAACCCAATTCATCACAATACAGCTTTTAGAACTGACGGTCGTTTTGCTAAGAAAGTTATCGTCATCAGTGGAATAAATAAACTAGTTTTACTAGTAGTAGTTATCAGTATGTTTTAGTCAAATAAATAGAGCTTAACCAGAAAATTTTACATAAAGCCCCGCAAAAAGCACTTGGATGCTTTAAGCTTAGTTGCTTGGTATATAGAGGCGATCCTGAATCTTGCTTCACTGCACATATGTGTAAAGAGAGAAGCAGTACTAAGTGCCTCCAGATTATTTCAAGCGGATAAACTCAAACCACGAGACTAGGTTGCCCACTTGAAAATTCTGGAATTTATTCCACTGGTGTCGCTCGCCAAACCAACAGGCCAAATGGCAGCCAAACTGGACTTCACAATTCCATTCGACGTCATAGATGACCGCCAAAAATGGAACAGAGACAATGCTAGGCTGATAAACGAATTCATCTGTATGGTGTTTGTAAATGTGCATTAAATAATGCTGAAGATAGAAGGAGTCAAATAAATTAGCAATTCTGTGCGCTTACCTCTGCACAGGATAGAAAGAGTTTTGCTCTCAATACGATAAGTCAAATGCCTGTTAAACATAAAACTTCTGGACCTGACTCAAGGTGCTCTAATGCAAATGAATTTTATTTGAAAAATAAGGATGGAACATCCGAAAGGGTTTGCAAAGTGTTTTGCCTTGGTACATTAGGGTATGAAAAATACAATGACAAAATATTGCAAACTATTTCTGGCCCGAAAGGTAATATATTACCTAGGCCTGACAAGAGGAAAGGAAGGATTCCAAAAAATAAGTTCAACCATAAAATACTTATTGAGCACATGTCCCAAAAGAATAGGCCCATGGTAACTCCTGCCTGTCGTACGAGGCGACTAATCGGAGTCAAGCAGGTGGTAGTCGACTGTTCCTTTACGTGATAGTAAATGATTTTTTCACGCCCGAGGAGGTACCACCCCTTACATCAAGGGCCGGTGAAGTACCAACGGACGTTTCCGGTACTGGTGTATGCGTCGGTTTCCCTTATAAGCAAAAATGATGATGGCTCCTCCTTGTACAACAGATTCCGGAGGTAAAATACCCCTCCGTTCGGATCTCTGAAAGAGGGGTGTACAGGGGGTGCCAGTATCAAGATTTAACATATCCTTCTCGAATATATGTGGCCTAAATTCTAACCTGAACTCTGTCCACCATTTCCTCCAGGCTAATAGGCCCCAACTCCTCTTCGTCACCGAAACCCAAATCAGTGCCAAAACAGCCACCAATCACCTTAATTTCCCGGGGTATGAGCTCCTTACTTCCCTACCCTGCACCAGACTCCCCAATTGAGAAGCTGGAAGAAAAGACATAATATGGATAAAACTCTCTCTCTCTCTCTCTCAGGGCTGCAACAAAATTCATCTGTTGCATTTACCGGTCACCTTCTGACAACAACTTTATCCAGATATTCGACTACCTTTCTGAAAAACCGACCATCTGATTTCTGAATATCCTTCCTCCGAGGTCACTATTCTTGGTGAATTCAATGTCCATAATAAGGAATGGCTAGGATCTTTAAAAACCGATCCACGAGTAAGAGCAGCGTAGGCCTTTGCAGTCAGCAATTCTTTAGCCAATATGGTTCAGCAACCTACTTACTTTCCTCGCATCCCAACACACAGCTTAAATCCCTTGGATCTCATTCTTACTACAAATCCTGACTGCTATAAGATATCAGTCACCGCCCCCCTTGGTCGCTCAGACCACGGCATGGTCACTGCTTCCTGCGCAATGCAAGCCGAGATCACACAGTCATCACACCCACGTATCGTTTGGCACTACAACTCCGCGAACTGGGATGAAATGCGGGATTACTTTTCCTCATTTCCATGCGCGTCTGTCTGCTTCTCTCATCCTGTACAGGGACTTAGGCAACTGAGCTATGCTCGACATATGTCTACTAGCAGCAATATACCGTAATACATTTGTTCAATGTTTTAAAATATACACAAAACCATTTCGATTTACAATAGATTTTTTGGGCATCTTTTAACGAAATCAAGGAAAATAACGACTTAGACACATATCTAGGAGCTTGTTAGTCATTTCTTGTAGTATTTTTTACTCCCATTCGTACTCAATCAATTTTGACGTTTTAACTTTCTTGAATCAGATTTAATTATTTAAAAATTAATTTACCTCTAACTTTTTTGTCTTTTAGAATTTTGGTACACAGGATACCCTTTATGACAGAAACCAGCATAGTTGCCCTTACTTTGTTATTTCCGGAGATATATATATTTTTTTCGAAAGAAAACACAAAATTTTCCGGGAAAAGGTGGGCTAATTTTCCTGACTAACAAACTTATCCAAGTCACTTGCAAAAGGTAGGTATATGCCAAACTTGATCAAAATCAGACCATTTTTTTAGTTATCGGTGTGATACATACATACATACATACATACATACATACATACATACATATATATATATATATATATATATATATATATATATATATATATATATATATATATATATATATATATATATATATATATATATATATATATATATATATATAAACATATAAAAATTGAAACTGATCCCCTGGATGTGGGTTCTAGGGGGCCTAGTTGGCCGTCATTTGAAGAAATTTTTTCAAAATTTAAGAGTCGTGATCTCTTCATTAGTGATTTTTTTTTAAAGAAAATTCACTAATAAACTGACGTTTTCATGAAGCTGTGGGCGGAGTTCGCTTACATTTTTATTTCATTCATGGTAACTTCTTATATACCGAATGAAACACTAATACTATCATGTTGTATTTGCATAATATAATTTTTATTGAGCCACCTTTTGGGAAATAGCTGGTCTACGGATGGTGCCGAAACGCGCTAGTTTGACCACACATATTGACTAAATAATTAAGGTATGTCGTATTTTACATTTCACTTTGAACTACGTTTTTATTTGAAATCCAAAAGACCTGAAATTTAAGAAACTTATTCTTGGATACCCATTCTAGGCAAAGAGTGATTTTGAGCAAATTCTGTGACAAAAAATTGTCAAATCATGGTTTGGCAAAAACGTTGTATTTTCTTTATAAACGATATATGTCCTTTAAAAAATCTTTATTGACTTCATTAAACCTTGATCTATCTATTATGTACTATATTTTCAGTCTGAGGCTTTAATTGTAACAGTTCAACAAGCTACAAATATAGTGTATTTTAAACATTTTATTGAACCGCCCTCTTAAAAAATCTACAAAATGTTCGTAACTAAGGTAACGAAAAGCATTATGTACCTTAGTTACGAGCATTTTCAGATGAGAGCTTGAATAAAAATCCTTTGGAAGCAAGCCGTTTGTAATTGAGTTAATTTAACGAAATTTTCGACCTATGCAGACAGAAAAAGTTTTTAGTGTCCCCAACTAATGGTTCTTACATAAGCAAATTGATTTCCAGCCAATTCTGCTGCCAAAACTAAATTTTAAAAACGATTATGATTTGGCTCAATTTTGATGCCATATATTGATCGTTCATTCTGCGTCGATTCTGTTAACCAAACGTTCCGGCCTGAAAATTTGATTTCTATATGAGCCCTCCAATACGACAATCGGTTGACGAGTAACAAAGTTATACCCGAAAACAGAAAAAAAAACTTTTTTGTAATCATCCTGAAAATAAAAAGGATAAATGGAAAATACAAACACGAACCTATAACTTGGGTCATATTTCAACATATTTTTAATTAAAATTTAAGAAATAAAATTTGTTTTTTAAACGGGAGCTCCTTGACGATATAGAAACTTTTCAACACTATATTCAACACACTGTATAAAATTTAGGTAAATTACCTGATATCTTACAAAAACAAGGGCTAATAGTTGAAGAATCGTGCTTGCAAACGCTTGCAATAGAGTTCAATTTGATCACGAAAATCGAATGTTGCATCAAATTTAAAAAGGGTAAAATTTTTGCGAGCGCGCTTAGTGTTGAGTAGTGTATCTGCTTGACAGCTGAAACGCGTAGGCTATTTAAAAAAGAAATATTGTCTGGAAGAAAAAGCCCTTTATTCAAGTGTTCGTGATCAAGAATATGAGTTTCTAGCACTTATTTGCATTAAATTACTCTTAATTTAATCGAAATCCTCGTTTTATTCAATAATTAGTTGTTAAAACTCGCACACTTCCTGTTTGGATGTTTCACCACTAATATATGTAAGCAGTAAGCATCACGGCATTTCATTTCCGAATTTTAACCACCATGACGTAACGTTATTAAAATAAACTGTCACATTATTACGGTGTGAGATTTCCATAAGATTCGCATGAATTTTGTCATAACATAAAGGCCCGACATGTGACATAAAACATAATGTAATAATAAAACATGCTGGTATTTGGCGGGTGGGTGCGTGCAGCGTTGTTTTATTAGTAATGGGGACGCCCCTGTCTGTCTAGCTTCACGTGCCACGAAACTGCACTAGGACTTGGATGATACGCGGGCGGCCAAATGCCAGAATGCCGCCACCTAGTTGTAAAAACTCGGTCAAAATACTAATTACACACGAGCGTTAAGACATATTAATAGGCCATGCAGCTCTTGCTATGCTGTGGCTCTTGTTTACACCGTTTTTTTAGAGAAACTCTGCAAAAAGTAGTTCGTTGTAACAGATTTATGCAATATTTGATAATATGACTGAAGCACCTTTTATACAGGATTGGGCATAAATATGTATGGAACTTTGTAAATATCCCACACATCAATAAAGTTAGTTGAAATTTTATACCGGGCGGGTTTGATTGAACTAGGAACACATAAAGCCTACGATCAAAATGATGCAGCTTCCAGTTTAACCGGGAATGCAATTTTTTTTCAAAATTTCAAATGGAATACCTCCTAAGGTTACTTCTTTGAGTGCCAGGATAACTCAGTGAAGAACTTTAATGCATTTTCATTAAGAAAATTCACTAATAGAGAGGTATCGATGGTAAGATTTTTGGAAAATGTCTTCAAATGAGCGCGAATTAGGGCTCCTTGAACCCAAATCCAAGATCAGCCGAAAAGTTTATATATATATATATATATATATATATATATATATATATATATATATATATATATATATATATATATATATCCAACCGATAAATCAAAAAATATTTCACTAATCGACACCAAACTTGGAAAGTCCCTTCATTTTGTTAATAGTTGGATGAGTTTGTTAGACAGTTTTGTCACTCACATATTTTTAGAAAAAATGCGAAAAACTGTTTGAGAACACAATATATTTTTAATTACTAGAAGTATGAAACTAAAACTTTACACGTAGATATCGTATACGTGGTCCTCTCTACCAAATTTGAACTTAATCGGTTCAGTAAATTTTGAGATAACTAAATGAAAAATAAAAAAAATTACGATATGGCCTGAAATTACCTCTGAATCGGTGCCTATAATGTTAGATAAGGTCAGACAGATATATTAGGGTTACGCTGCTATTGCAAGCAAATGCTCCAAATCAAACTTCAAACGAACAACCTACAAAATATGTCACAATAAACAATCAGCGGGGTTGTCATTTGCCGAAACTGTCATCTAAATCTGAAGATGTCAGAACAATATATAGTATTAGATAACATTTTTAATGATAGTGATTCAATTTGTTTAAAGGCAATCTAGAACTACGTTTTATTATGTATAAATAAAAAAAGCTTCCCATTCCTCACGGTATTTAAAAGCCATCTCCATATCCTAATTTAATCTGACAACTGTGAACTATTTGTCATTTGTTATTTTGCCAACTGGCAGTATGCGGAAGTCGAATTCGAGGTTATCTTCTTCTTTTTTTCTTTACAGGCGTCATAAACAAAGAAGAAGATAATCTCTAAATCGACTCCGCCAATCCCTTAGAATCTTAGAATAAGTTACTTATTGTTTATTTTTAGTTTGTATTTACTCTTCATGTAATGTATGGAGAATTTGACCTAAATGAAACTACATATTATCATACAGTAGTTTCAATTATACCTATTTTACTTTAAATTATACAGATGTTCAGGGTCAATTAATAACATTTTAATTTCAAAATTTTGTATTGTTTATATTTAATTATTTGATTTTCAAAAAGTATGGATACACCAATAGTAAATAAATGTTGAAAAGGGTTTAGGTGCAGCAAATGCGTTATGGTAGCGAATTTTCGTAAAAATATTTCAAATGGTGATAATTAAATTTCCCATTAAACTAGAATCTTCAGTTTTGATACATAGTAAAACCTACATAAATTGGGTACTAAATTTAAAAAATAACACAATAAGCTTCATAGGCAAGGACAAATTTGTTTCAGTAAACCATTTTTGTTATTTTGTTTGCAGAAACTGGTTCGAATGAGTTGACTAAACCGGATTATCACAGCAACTAATAAGGAAAAATACCTGCCAACTTTATAATTTGGCAGGTATATTCCTTTTGTAAATAAAAATTAAATTTTCGGGAATTTGTAGATTAGTACACGGGGGCTTTTTAGAAAAAAATCAGAAACATGCTTAGATCTCCTTCTGGATGCACAAACCATAAGAAATATTTCTTGAAAACAGCCACCAAACAAGTTACGGGACCATGAGTTGGGCGGGGAAGAAGATAAGGAAATGTGAGCGGGAAAGTACGAAAAAACCAGCTTAGTTGGACCTCTATAAGCTGCCTTTATCCCATTTTGCAGCTATACCTTCTCAAAATTCTGTTTATCCCGCCCAGAACCCCTAATATTGACCGCAGGTCCCATTACTTTCCTACGGGTTGTTCCCAAGTAACTTTTCTTGTTTACATTGTTATTGTTTATGCATTGAGGGTGGTTGTAGGCATGCAGAAGGGGAAGGGGTACCCCTGCGACAAAGCAGCGAACTAAGATTTTCAATCTATGTTTAAATAGTTACCCCATTTCATTTGTTTAAAATATTTTTTCAAAAATGAAATTGAGGATGTCTTGTTTGTCACTCTTACATAGAGAGCTACAATATTTCATTATTTTCATAAAATGTGGATACAGCAACAGTAAATAAGTGTTGAAAAAGTTCTGGGTGCGGCATATCCATTATGGTAGAGAATTTTTGCAAAAATATTTGAAATCCGAAATACTCAATTTCCTATTAAGCTAGAATCTTCAATCTTGAACCATAGTAACACATATGTAAACCCAGACTGGGTACTAAATTAAAGAAAAATAACATAATGAGCTTCGCGGATAACTACCAATTGGTTTTAAAAAACCTTTTTTGTTGTTTTGTTTGCAAAAACTAGTTGGATTGGGTTGACTAAAACAAATTAACAATCCAAACAATTAAAAGGACAAATACTTGCCATATTTATAATTTAGCAGGTCCATTCCCTTTGTAAATAATTAAGTTTTTTTCTGGAAAACTTTTGTGACTAGTGAAATTTATAACACATTTTTAAAGAGACTTGCAGTACTTACACTTATCTCTGACAAATTATAATTTTCTAGCTCCAGAGAAAATAGAAATGTATTCAAATAATCGCCAACTGGGACCTCTAAAACCGATCTCCCAGGTCCATTTAAATGTAAAGAATAAGTTTTAACAATATACCTTATTAATAGTGTAAAATTCTTATGAAAATTCACTACTATAATGCGCTTGCTGCATCCCGAACATTCGTTTTCTATTTTATCTTTTTACTGACAAACTGTAAGTAAAGGGGAAGGGGGAGGGAGCAATAACAGGACATGCAAAAGTGGCCAAAGAGGTGGAAAAGGAAATTCCAATTTCCACCATCAAGGTACGAAATGCAGAGGATTATATTAGGCTGACTAGGACATGTACCCTCAGAATCCCCAGCAAAGATCAGTGGAGGGATAATGAGGTTGCTTTCAAGTCTAGTTAGCTTAGTCTGTTTTACTGACGGATCACGACAGGGGGAGCAGTACTCCTCCGGGGCGGGAATATACATCAATAGCCTGGAGGTGCGCGAGAGTTATACTCTGGGCGAATATACCACGGCATTCGAAACGGAGGTACAACCTATTCTGTCTGCAGCTACTCGACAGGATGTGAGGATGAGCCCTGAGGAATGCGTATACATTTGCACGGATAGTCAGGCGGCCTTCGGGGTAGTCTGCGCGCCCAGAATTAGGTCAATGCTGGTCGAAGAGTGCGTTGCCGCTCTTGTGGGACTGTCCAGGACAAAGGAGTTACAACTTATGTGGGTTCCGGACCACTGTGGCATGGCGGGGAATGAAGTGGAGAATGACCTCACAAGGCTTGGTTCCCGGCGGCAGTTCTGTGGCCCGGAGCCTGCTATAGGCATAAGTAGGAAGGTGGTCTCCGACGCCCTAGATAGGTGGACTGAGGAGGCCATGGAGAAGCACTGGAGGTCGGTCCGTGGCTGTAGACAGGTGAGGGACTTCGTGGAGAGGCCGGATAGAAACAAGACTGCCTTCGTAGGAGTCGTTCTGCGCTTCGCCGCATGGTTGGGGTGCTAACAGGCCATTCTCAGAACACATCTTACATTGGTAGGTGTCGAGAGGGATTCGATTTGCCAGGAATGCGGCGAGACCGAGAAAACGTCTTATCACTACCTGTGTGAATGCAAGGCTTTTGGGAGTCTTCGAACATAAGGAGCCAGGTAAGTTCCGTCCAATGGAAGACCATCATGGCCTTTATTTTCAGGTCGATGAGGTTTGGTGACGGAACCGAGGAGTAGGGCATGGTTGCTGGGTGCCGGGGTTGGCAAAAAGGCCCCAATGTGGCCTACTTGCCTGGCGCTAGCCTCCCCATCACTGCTACTATTACTAATACTACTTACAAATTCCTAAAAATATAAAATTATTTACACTATTTACGCCAACGAATATAATTCTTCTCGATGAGCCCAGCCAGTCGACGGTAGATTTTCGGTTGCTTTTTTACGGAGGAACGAAGAGGGTAATGTGAAATGAGCCTGCCTTACTTAGCAATCAAGACTCAGCATCTGATACTGAACAACTTTGGCATCTTGGCGAGACCAGTTCGTTAATCAGGAATCAACGCCGCTTAAAGCCCTGGTCGGCCAAAAAAGGGAGGAGAAGGGACAGAGATGCGGTTCAGCCTTCGGCGCTTACACACAGGAAACAACAGCTGGTGAGGCGGGTCGGACTAGCTAGATCGTACCATGCTATTACACCCAGGATTCAACAGCTGTTCGTAATAGCCGGCAGATCTTGTACCACACTGCTGTATAACAGGGCAACTCATCTATGGCAACTGGGGCCAGGCTTGCTGGCAGGTGGACTGTGGACTGGTCGGGCTACTGCTGGAAAAGGCTGAATACACGAGGCGTGCTTGAAGGATACTCGTAGAATACTGATTTTCCTTGAATTCTCGGTCTCCTTTAATATTCAACTATCGGTGAGAAAAATGTAGATAAACGATGATAAGACTTATTTTCACGTGATTGATACGTGTCCGTATGTTGGCTTAATTCAGTTATATAGAGTGTACTTTTATTCACCTCGTTACAACCTGTACATTATTTTGAATTTGGATACAGCTTGTCCTTAGCAATCCAGTGATACTAGGTTTCATATCCTTATCGCTAATCATTCCAAAAGTATCAAATAAATTATAAGGAAAATGTTTTATAGGTTAGATATAATTTCTATGAAAATAATAAAAATTGCTTCCAAAATATGAAAAGTCTGTAAAAACAGTATTCTAATAAACAATTTATTCATAAATCACAAGATAGAATTAGGTGACAAGGTGTTCAAAATGGCCACCATTTGCTTTATGATAATAAGCAATACTGTTTATAAAACTTAGTGTTACCCTCCTGAGACCATTGATAATGTTATGTGTTTTTTTGTTTCTTTAACGTCGGTCTATTTCCGCGACTATAGCCAATCACCGACGCCACGGAGCAATGGCATCACATGGATACGGTAAGGACGGCTTTACTCCCACTCCGAAGGGCGAAACGTGCAAACATTCAACTTGTTCAAATACAATGCCACAACCTCGGCTAATGTTAAATTTATAGTATGTACTGTAAAAAGTGAAAGGAGAACCCTGTGATCGAACCCAGTATCCTTCGGTTCAGAGGCACACATTCGTTTATGAATACGAGACACTGTATTTAAAAGAAAGCTTCGCCATAATTTATTTCTAATTCACAATCCCTGATCAAAAATTATTCAGGAAAAGTAGTTGGTTAAATTTCGATAATTCAGGTCGTTTTAAATAAAAAGCAGCGTACATTGCTTACAGAGCAAACTTTTCGATTGAAAATATCTAATAAAACACGTTATGCAGTTAAAACTTATTCATATTGATTACGACAGTTATTCTCACAATCAAATTTTCTTTTTCTTAAAAAAAAAGGATACATGCTAGAACATATAGCTCAAATATTAATTCTAGACGTCCGTTTTTATTACGTTATGTACTACCTAGTAAGCTTTCTTTAATTGACGAAGCTAAAACCTTGGAGTGTGAGATTGCCATGAAACAATTATATAATTATTATTACGTGTGTCTCATGTTTGATAGACAGAAATAACATAGAGAATCATAATAGCTTCTTGATTAAGTACTTGTATACCTTGAATAGACAAAGATTTCTTACCATGGCAAATTTGTTGAAATTTAATGTCACCCTGGCGTTTTTAGATTCAATATAATATAATTTAGATTACCGTAATAATACATTATAACAACGCAAGGCTTGTGTACCTATAATTACTTTAAAAAACTTAAAAGACCTATAACATAACGCTTAAAACAATATACTAATATAAAGACTTTTTTTAAAGCCGGCACCAATTTTATATCAGTACTAGCTGACCCGACAGATAATGTCCTGTACAAATTTCAATATGTCAGACGACATTTGCGCCCGTAGCAGAATAAATTGGAGAAAAAGCACTTTCGGTGTTGGTGTAGGAAATTTTCCAATTTCCGGGCAACTCTTTCCATTTTTCTTTCCCTAAAAACCTTATTCTGATTATTTCGAATATTTAAAAAATAAAATTAGCCAAATCGGTCCAGCCGTTGTCCAGTGATGAGCATACCAACGAACAATTTTAAAAATTTTATTTATATGGTTTCTATTGAAGTATTATACACGGTGTTTCCCAAACTTTCTGGTGAATCCCGACCTAATTCTAAAACCAAAATGTGGTATAAAAGTTTATATAAATTTTTTAACTTTAGTGAATTTTCTTTAAAAAATTAACTAATGATATCGTGACTTTTGAATTTTGGAAAAGTTTTTTTGAAATGAGCGCGAACTAGGTCCGCTAAGGTCAGTCTGGTTATATATATATATATATATATATATATATATATATATATATATATATATATATATATATATATATATATATATATATATAATATGTCACCGATAACTCAAAAAATAATGAACTGATTTTAATCAAATAATTTGGTATCTTCCTTTTGCAAGTGGTTTGGATAAGTTCGTTAGCTAGGAAAATGTGCCCGGTTTGTTCCGGAAAATTTTGCGCTTTCTTTCGGAAAATTTTTATATCTCCGGCAATAACAAAGTTAGGGCAAGCAAATTTGGTACGCTGGTTTACATCATAAAAGTAAACTATCTACAAAAATTTAGATCTATAAGCTAAAAGACAAAAAGTTATAGGCATTTAAAGAAAAAAAATGGGGTTTTCCTCTTAAAACGTCGCGATTTGAAACGTCAAAATTGGCAACATATAGGCAAAGACCGTAAAACCAATACGGATTATGTAGATAAGACACCGCAAGAGTGTTTTACAAATCCTATTTATTATTAATTTTTAATTAGTGGGCATGTTTTACATAATCAATTTTATTGTTCAATTTGGCAATTAAATCGTCTATTTTTCAAATGTTTTTGTTGTGTGTGTGATGTCAGTATTTTGGCTGCAGTGTTTACACCATTCGCGCATTTACTACTGTTTGTGTCAAACACTGCGAATGTATGATCCACATAACCAAACCATACTTAGTAAAATACTCACTTTAACTTTTAAGAGCTGTTTCAACTCTACTCATGAAAAGGTCAGCAATAAATGGCGATAGGGGATTGCCCATTGCCGTGGATTTGTTCAAAAGACTCATTGTTGATTTGAAAAATATTTTGTTTAATACAAAGATTTCTTAATGCTAACTATTCTTTGCAGACCTTTTCATTTATGTTATTCATTTTTAACAACTCTTCTAAATACGATAACGTTTGCTTCGTGAGAAAGCTAGAAAACAATGAGGTTACATCAAATGATTCGTTATGTGGATGATACTTTTGCAGAGTTTAACACAAACATTTGCAAAATAGACGATTTTATTGCCAAATTGAACAATAAATTTGATACTATAAAATTTACCCACGAATTAGAAATTAATAATAAATTACCGTACTAGTTATCAAAAATAAATACACTTTAGAATTCGATGTACATAGGAAGGAAACCACCACTCTAATTTACATTCCAAATGACTCACATCATACGTACGCACAAGAAATGGCCAATCAGATTTTTTTAGTAAACAGGTTAATTAATTTTCGTTTAAATAAAAAGAGATATACCAAAGAATTAGGTATATTAAGAACGTGGCCGAATATAAAGGATACACTCCTTGCCTAGTGGAGAAATCAATTAACAAACAGAAAACAAAGAAAAAGTTAGCGGAATCAACGACTTTTAAAGAGTGAAACCAGAAAAAACCTTGTTTGCTTGCCATTTAAACAACGAATCACGAGGGGTCTAGATATAGCTTTTTTTTTTAAAGCCAATTTGCGACTAACATTTTCGACAAAAAAAAAACTTTAAAAAACTTGTTAGGTAACCCAAAAGACAAGGATATTACCGCTAAAATCTCGGGAATTTATGAATTATTTATCCTGTGATAACGCTAACTTGGGTAGTGAAAGGATCGTCAGGTTTTTTAAAATGTGTTGTGGTGATTTGGGTTCTGCAAGTGTACTTATCAGTGCTCATCACAGGCTCCAATCTTCACTTAATAGGTCTGGTGACTGCCACTGCATCCATTATAGGCGTTTTAATGAAACAGGTTATGATTTGTTTTGACATATTTCCCTCTACCAAGTTCTTTATAATAGTGTATTACTTCCACTGCGTAGTCTTCAGATCTCACTAACAGGCAATATTCGCTAGGGACACGATATCGATCATAAAGTATCGATACTCGATACTACCAGAGAACTCTAAGACTGGTATCGATACCTGGTAAATATCGCAATGAAACCATCGATACCCGATACTCTTATACTAATAAATGACAAGTAAAATATGGTTTATTTTACGTTTTAAAATGAAATAGATTATATTTTAGTTATAAATAAAATATAACATAACCACATTACTAAAAACTAAGAGATAAACGGTAATTTCTAATTGAACTTTTGGATTTCCGTTTGTCAAATTGTCACACATTTTCTTGTCTTGCCAGTATTTATTTGCATAAGGCGAAGGGCAAAGCAGTCTAAAAGCTCGAAAAACAATTAAATGTATGCAAATGATTGACCATACAAATCCACAGTAAATGTAAAAATATAGCTTAAACCTTTTCCTACACCAAAACTTAATTGAGGACTCTTGTTTCTACAAAGAAAACGTAAGACAGCAGACTAAAAAATGGCGGGAAATTGCGAAATCAAAAGTGTGTGTATATCTGTGTGATGATTACTATATGGCCCCGGAAGCCGGGTCCATTAGCCAAAAACTGTCAACGAAATAAAAAGAAAATACCCAAAAGATCGACAACTGACGACTACAAATGAAAATCGACAACAAACGGACCAAAATAATAATAATGTTATTATTAGAAAATAGCAAACTGGCAGTGACAGGACAGAAAACATAGACATAAGTAGATGGGTAACTCTCTCTGAAGGTATCGATACGAATAATATATCGCTAAGAATGTACCGATGCCAAAAGTACTAGGTATCGCTGCAAAAGTATCGATAGTGTGATGGCATCCATGTGTCATTCAGGTCCCTAATCTTCGCCCTCATGCCTTCCCTTCTGCACCTATTTATCTGCTTCTTCATTGCCGTTGATACTAATGTTCTTAATCAATCACACACCAATATAAAACATTTTAAGCACTTTATAATTAACAAAGCCACTGTTATGCCAAATTGCTAACTTCATACTGTTGTCTTTTCCAGGAATATTAAAATAAACGGAATAAAAAATATGGTAGTAAGGAGCATCATCATTGATTTTTGTATAGATGGAAAATAATACAGAAAATTCTCCAACCCAATCCAGCTCTCTTCATTATATGAAACAACATTTTTCATATAGGTACTTTTTCTTTATGGAAAATTCAAATTCGCAAATCAAATAAGTTACATTCTGTTAATTTCCATATTTTGTGTCAAAAATAATTCATGCTGATTTCATTTTCTTCTCGTTCCTTACATGCCGTTACTAAACTTAACTAGATATCTGGCTGCAGTAAGAAAATATTATGCATTCGTAAAAACATTATCTGCTTATTTTCTACAAACATGGTACAGCAAGTAATATTTGTCCAAGCAAGAAATTACATTCTGCATAACTTAATTTATTATCGAGGTTGCCACCACAGAGAGAATAAAGAGTGTAGGATTATGAAATGACGTAAATCTTTAACTATGTTATTAAACATATTATTATGATTAATGATAGGTTAGGTTAAAATTACCAGAAAAAGATTGCAAATTGTTGTAAACGGAAATTATATTATTAAATCTAAAGGAAACCCCATTGGTCTCAGCGGCTTAACAATGAAACCCATAAAATGGACTCGTCTAGTATGTATTTAAATCTGTTTCATTTTAGCAATATATATATATATATATATATATATATATATATATATATATATATATATATATATATATATATATATATATATACATACACATACATACATATATATACATGGTGTCCATTATTAAAGTTTGCACTATGGATTTTCAGAGAACTGCTGAAAATTTTGAAAAACCCTAAAGCACGCTGATTTTGCTTGCGAGGGGGACACTTTTTTGAACCCTAACAGCTCTTTAAAAGCTCTTTTGATTCTCTATTCAAAGCTGCAATATAAAAATCTACCGATTAGTTTCTTAGATATTTGCTTTCAAAACTTAAGCTGCAATGTTAAAATCTACCCATTCGTTTTTTTTAGATGTTTACTTTCAAAACTTCAAAATAAAACGACTAAAAATAATAGCAGCCTCAAAAAGTTTAAAGTCGTCTAAAGTTTTGAAAGCAAAGCTGTCGACAGCTACTGATGAATATAACTTCGTTGTCGAAATACGTATCTAGCACATAACTCTCTGTTATTATTTTTGTGGTTTTTGTGGTTTTTGGGGTGATTCTGCTTCTTTTTTGTTTCAGTTTCCAGCCTCGGTCATTTATATTTCCACTTTTTCAAATTGTTGGTCGTTAAGCTTTCTATAAATTTTCGGAGTCTTATCCTTACATACCTTCATTAGTTTTGTTTTCTTCGTATTAATTTTTATATATTGCTGTTGAAAGCTATTGATGAAAACAGTTTCGTTGTCGAAATACTTGTCTAGCGCATAACTCCCTGTGAATACTTTTGTGGTTTTTGGAGTGATTCTGCTTTTTGTTCAAGTAGAAATATTCACATATACTGTCAGAATTGCGTTGATTTTGTGGGGTCTCTAGCAATGAAGCATGGTTACTTCTTTTTGTTTCCGCTGCCTGCTATAAAAAGTAAGATTAATTTTAAGACTCTTCATTTTGTGTACTTTTGAAGAAATAATAGTCGACGCAGCAAGTGAGTTATGGAAGTGAATTTTTATTAAAATGTTTTTAATAGCAAATATGTCTCTCTAATGGAAGCAGGCCTCAATCTGGTTACCGGTATAACCTGCATAGTAAAAACAATGTACCATATTTTATTAAAATTATGTATTGTTTGAAAATGTATAAACATTTTCCGAAAATAAACTTAAAATGTTGGTTTCCTAGCCAACAAACCTTAAGTTAATAGCAAACTGAGTTATTGAAATGTGAAGGATTTAATGAAAATTCGCTACCAAAACGCATTTATTGCGTCTCGATTTTGTTTTCTTACAAACATACATCATATTTTGATAAAAACTTGCAAAAATGCAATAGTATAAGGGTGTTCGACAAAACAATTGTAGGGATCACCAACGACTTATGGACCACCTGTGATTGTCAAAATATTTTTATAAGATGCAGCTTAAGACACTCTATAATTAACGTATACAATTTTTTTCTCGTAGCTTGTATGATAACAATTATATTGAGCTTTACCGTAGAAATAAGTCACCTGTATATATCTAAACAAATAAAAACTGAAAGTAAACCCGGATATGGATTCTAGCGGGTTTAGTTTGCGCTAATTTTAAAATTAGCTAAAAATTATAGACCATTAAATCATAGACCTAACTAAACCTACAGCCAAAGCATCAACTTAACTAAACATACAGCCAAAGCATCAGAGAAATTGTATATTTGAAATAAATTTTCTGTAGATATTTGAGTAAAATGAAGGACAATGACGGTTGATACTTAAACTTAAGGGTTTGCAGAACACTCTTCTTCCGACATTTTTTCCCATAATCCTTGTTTGTTTCAGGTTCTTTGCCTAAATGTTGTGAATTTTGACGTTTCAAGTCGCGATTATGACGTTTTGAGGAAAAGTCCAATTTTTTGTTCTTTAACTGCCCATAACTTTTTTGTCTTTAAATTTACAGACCTAAATTACTACATGGTTCATTCTTTATAATACAAACACTCGTACCAAATTTGGTGCCCTTACTTTGTGATTTCCGGATATATAAAATTTTTCCGATAGAAAACACAACTTTTTCCGGGGAAACCTGCGCTGATTTTTCTGGCTAACGAACTTATCCAAGCGCAAAAGGAAGGTACTCACCAAATTTTATATTTTATCATTTTATCAAAGTCGGCCCATTATTTTTTGAGTTATCGGTATATATATATATATATATATATATATATATATATATATATATATATATATATATATATATATATATATATATATATATATATATATTCAAACTGACCCCGGATATGCGTTTTAGGGGGCCTAGTTAGCGCTCATTTGAAGAAATGTTTTCAAAATTCAAAAGTCGGGATCTCATTAGTGATGTTCTTAAAAGAAAATTCACTAACAAGTGCGATATATTCTTAAAAAGCTCGCAGTGGGATAAATAAAGTTAGTAGCAAATACAGGATGTTTCATACTTGCTCCATTGTTTTAAGAAACCGTATCCACATAGTCTACAAACATACAGGATGAGGATTTTAAAGTATTACAATCGGATATCTGAAAAACCGCTTGCAGTATTTTGCTTAAAATTTGATAAGGAGAAAATTGGATACGTATAAATGGACAGATACAGTGGGCGTCTAAATCACCAGACTTGACCCCACTAGACTTCTTCTTGTGGAGAACCTTGAAATATAAAGTTTACATATAACACCATCTGTTAACTTCTACCATTTAAAAGAAAGAATCGGAAATGCTTGCGATGAACTATGTAGAAAAGTAAGGCGGAGATTGGATAAATGTTTAGAACTGGAGGTGGTCACATTGAAAATTTGTTGCAATGATTTTCTATACACTTTATTTCGTTCTGTGGTAATAGTAGTAACATATTATGCGTTTTGTAATGTTTAATTATTCATTAATAATAATTAATAATAATATCTAATAATGTTTAATTATTGAGAGATGCCACAAATTTGTTTAGAATGCTATAATTGAAGAAGATACCAAATTTTTTTACAAAATCTGTTCAAAAAAATGAGCTTCTTTTAAATATGCAAGAATATAGGTATGTTTCCGGAAAAAAATTCGACGGCGTCATAAGTTCAGTTTCTAAATTTGGAAAAATATGCAAATTTGGCTTAAAATGGACCTTACTCAATCCCATTTAAAAACCTCTCTTCAAATTTGTTCCATTGTTTTTCCGTTTCTAATAACAGAGCTGAGACATCGGGTTTCGCTCAACCTGTACATAGTCAAATATTGATACTAAATAAGGGCATTATCAAAAAGTCTGGACGCAGCAAGTGCGTTATGGTAGCGAATTTTTTTAAAAATATTTTTAATAGGAAATGTTTTTCTTTGATGAAAGCAGGCATCAAACTTGGTTGCCTATATAGTAGAAACAATGTACCATATTTCATTGAAATAACTTTATTGTTTGAAAATATATAAACATTTTTTAAAAGTCTGGATGCAGCAAGTGTGTTATGGAAATGAATTTCCATAAAAAGGTTTTTAATAGCAAATGCGAGCAGGCATCAATTGATTACCGGTATAGCCTATGTAGTAGAAACAAAGTACTATTTTTTATCAAAATTACTTATGGTTTGAAAATATACAAAAATTTTCCGAAAATAAACTTAAATGTTGGTTTCCTAACCTAACAAGCAAATTTAGTTATTGAAATTAGGAGGATTTAATGAAAATTCGGTAAATTTGCAAATTAGCTCCCGAACGCTTTTCAAAAAATTGTTTTCAGAAACATTACTAGGACCCCACCTGGATGCACAAACCACAAGAAACATTTCTTGTTCACACCCCCCAAGGAAGTTACGGGACTAGGAGTGAATAGGGGTGCTGGGCGGGATAGGTAGTAAAAAGGAAATATGAGCAGAAAATGCGAAGAAAAGTGCTTGAAAGCTGTCTATTTGAAGCCATATCCCCATTAAACCCTGCCTACCCCGCACAGCACCCCCTATTTGCCACAGGTCAGGTAACTTCCTTGGGGGGGTATGAACATTAAGTTTTTCTTGTGGTTTATGCAACGAGGGTGATTGTATGCACACGAGGGGGGGATGCCTACGACGAAGCAGACCCCCCCCCTGCACGACTTGTGGCAGGGGTGGGGAGTTGGGGGGTAGCTGCTTCGAGGTGGGGATTTTCCTTCCACCTCGCGTGCATACAACCACCCTCGCTGTATAAACCACAAGAAAAATGTCTTGTTGCTACCCGCCAAGGATGTTACGGCACCTGGGGGGATAGGGGTGTAGGCAGGGTTTAAGGGGGATATGGCTTCAAGATGTGAAAAAGACAGCTTTCAAGCCCGTTTTATTCCAATTGTCTGCTCATATTTCCTTTTTACTACCTACCCCGCCCAGCACCCCTACTCACTCCTGGTCCCGTAACTTCCTTGGGGGGTATGAAAAAGAAATTTTTCTTGGGGTTTGTGGATCCAGCGGGGGCCCTAGCCAGATTTTTGAAAACAGTTTTTTGAAAAGCGTTCGGGGGCGAAACTGCAAATTTACCGAAAATTCGCTACCAAAATGCACTTACTGCGTCCAGGTTTTTTTCTTACAAACGCATCATATTTCAATAAAAAAATGCAAAAATGCATTAACGAATTTGTTGTACGAAAATTAGCTAACACAAGTATACACCCCTACTCACTCCTGGTCCCGTAACTTCCTTGGGGAGTGCAAACAAGACATTTTTCTTGGGGTTTGTGGATCCAGGGGGAGCCCTAGGCAGGTTTCTAAAAATAGTTTTTTGAAAGGCGTTCGGGAGCTAAACTGCAAATTTACCGAAAATTCGCTACCAAGACGCACCTACTGCGTCCAGACTTTTTTCTTACAGACGCATCATATTTCGATAAAAAATGCAAAAATGCATTAACAAATTTGTTCTACGAAAATTAGCTTAAAAAATTATACACCCCTACTCACTCCTGATCCCGTAACTTCCTTGGGCGATGTGAACAAGAAATTTTTCTTGGGGTTTGTGGATCCAGCGGGGGCACTAGGCAGGTTTCTAAAAATAGTTTTTTGAAAGGCGTTCGGGAGCTAAACTGCAAATTTACCGAAAATTCGCTACCAAGACGCACCTACTGCGTCCTGACTTTTTTCTTACAAACGCATCATATTTCGATAAAAAATGCAAAAATGCATTAACAAATTTGTTCTACGAAAATTAGCTTAAAAAATTATACACCCCTACTCACTCCTGATCCCGTAACTTCCTTGGGCGATGTGAACAAGAAATTTTTGTTGGGGTTTGTGGATCCAGCTGGGGCACTAGGCAGATTTCTGAAAACAGTTTTTTGAAAAGCGTTCGGGAGCTAAACTGCAAATTTACCGAAAATTCGCTACCAAAACGCACTTACTGCGTCCAGGTTTTTTTCTTACAAACGCATCATATTTCGATAAAAAATGCAAAAATGCATTAACGAATTTGTTCTACGAAAATTAGCTAAAAATTAGAGACCGTTAAACCATAAACTTCACTAAACCTACAGCGAAAGCATCAACTTAACTAAACTGACAGCCATAGCGTCAGAGAAAGGGTCTATTTGATATGAATTTTCTGCAAATATTTTAGCAAAATGAAGGGCAATGACGGTTGAATCTAAAACTTAAGGGTTTGCAGAACACTCTTCTTGCAACATTTTCTTTTCACAATCCGTATTTGTTTCACGTTCTTTGCCTAAACATTGCCAATTTTGACGTTTAAAATTGCGTGTTTGACGTTTTGAGGAAAACTCCAAAATTTGTCTCTTTAACTGCCCATAATTTCTTTGTCTTTAAAGATAGAGACCTAAATTTTGGTACAGAGTTGACTCTTTATAATACAAACACGCCTATATATTTGGTTGCCCTTACTTTATTATTTCCGGAGATATGATTTTTTTTTTAGAAGGAAAACACAAAATTTTCCGGGAAAACCTGATCCGATTTTCCTGGCTAACGAACTTATCCAAGCCACTTGCAAAAGGAAGGTACGTACCAAATTTGCTCAATATTAGTTCATCATTTTTTGAGTTATCGGTCGGATATATATATATATATATATATATATATATATATATATATATATATATATATATATATATATATATATATATATATATATATATATATATATATATATATATATATATATATATATATATAAACACAGATCTCCTCATTAGCGAATTTAAAAAAAATCGCTAAAAATGAGCTCCTTTTAAATATGCAAAAATATAGGTATGTTTCCGGAAAAAAAAACTCGACGACGTCATAAGTTCAGCTTCCAAATTTGGAAAAATATGCAAATTTGGCTTAACATGGACCTTACTCAATCCCATTTAAGAACCTCTCTTCAAATTTGTTCCATTGTTTTTCCTTTTCTAATAACAGAGCTGAGACATCGGGTTTCGCTCAACCTGTACATAGTCAAATATTGCTACTAAATAAGGACATTATAAAAAAAACGTATATTTGCCCAATAAACATTCTTGCAACAGACAGAAGACATACTATCTTTAATAGCTTTAAATTTAATCAGTGACATTTGAACCTGTCGAGTTTATGTGTACAGAATTAGTCTTGACAGTTAACTTTATTAAAGTACATTCCTTTTGAACAATCTACATTGAATTAAGATAATCCACTGATGAAATCTAATACATTTTGTAATAAAGTCTCGCTTGCAATGTATTTTTAACTTCAGGCTTTTCACTCTAGTTAAATTTAAATATATGTGGCTATTCAAAACATCAGAGAAGTTCTGCCGTACTATTATTGTATTATTTTTAAGGCGCCAGATCCGAAATTAAGACGTTCCACTTTTACTTGATGCTTTTACAAGTTGATAAATTATGAAAATGTCCCACGTTTGTTAGCGATAGTAGCCAAAACACACGTATTACACAATACAGGAAATTATATCCATAAACTTTTTTTATTTCTTTTTAGAGTTTACGTGTGTTAATAATAACTATATCCCATATAAAGTATATTCACAACCAAACAAATAATAAGTTAAAGGAAGTAAAATGTGCTTTATCCTTCTCGGATGAAATGTTGACTTAGTTTTTAGCTACATAGTACAGGCAATAGAGATTTTTTTTCTGCATTAAACTACAGGAGTTTTTTTTTTTTTTTGATAGATAGGTTCAGAATGACGTACTGAATGTAAAAACACAAAATCCTTACAAATTAGGAGGGCGGAAGTGCCGTCATTTTGAGAAAAAGCATTTCGACCTATATCTCCGTACCGTGCACTTTAGGCCAAAAATGGTAATGACCTTTATTGTAGATAATTGCATTTTTCATCTTTTTTGTTAAATAAATTTTTTTGTATCACTCACCGTTTACAACTTATACGACTATTAGCATTCATTTATTGACTTTTTTACCTATATCTTTGTTAATAATTGTTTATAAAATAAAATGCTTATAACTTAAGTTTTCAATCGACAAATTTGCCACAACTTTTACTTTAAACTTTTTTTTTCTAAAATTATTATTAGTGCATTTTCTTTAAAAAAATTCACTAATGAGGAGACCCCGACTTTTGAATTTTGAAAAAAAATTTGAAATAGGCGCTAATTATGCCCCCTAGAACACATATCCGGGGTCAGTTTCAATTTTTGTATATATATATATATATATATATATATATATATATATATATATATATATATATATATATATATATATATATATATATATATATATATATATATATATATATATATATATATATATATATATCACACCGATAACTCAAAAACTAATGGGCCTATTTTAATTAAATTTGGTGAATACCTTTCTCTTGTAAGTGGCTTGGATAAGTTCGTTAGCTAAGAAAACCGGCCCAGGTTTTCCCGGAAAATTTTGTGTTTTCTTTCGCAAAAAAAGAATATCTCCGGAAATAACAAAGTAAGGGCAACTAAATTTGGTACACGGTTTTATGCAAATTACTTACTAAACTTTAGGTCTGTAGGTTTAAAGACAAAAGTGTTATATGCATTTAAAGAAAAATAAATTGGGGTTTTCCTCAAAACGTCAAAGTCGCGAATTAAAACGTCAAAATTGGCAACATTTACGCAAAGAACCTGAAACTAATAGAAGTTATGGAAAGAAAATGTCTCCAGAAGAATGTCTTAGCTTCAACCGTCATTGTCCTTCATTTTACTAAAATATTTCCAGAAAAATTTGTCGATTAAAAAGTTAAATTATAAGCATTTTATTTTTTAAACAATTATTAACATATAGGTAAAAAAGTCAATAAATGAATGCTAATAGTCGTATAAGTTGTAAACGGTGAGTGATACAAAAAAAATTATTTAACAAAAAAGATGAAAAATGCAATTATCTACAATAAAGGTCATTACCATTTTTGGTCTAAAGTGCACGGTTACGGAGATATAGGTCGAAACGGTTTTTCTCAAAATGGCGGCACTTCCGCCCTCCTAATTTGTAAGGATTTTGTGTTTTTACATTCAGTACGTAATTCTGAACCTATCTATCAAAAAAAAAACTCCTGTAGTTTGGTGCATTATGGACAAGAATAACGAGCTCCTCTATTGCCTGTACTAACAGGTGCTACTTTTTTTTATTTAATGTTATTGGCTGCGGCATCTCAGGCCATTATCAGATTCTTTCCCACCATTCAATATTTTTTAAAATTTTTCAGACAGAGTCAACTTGGCTCGCCCGGGAATCGAACCCGGGACCTCTCGCTTAGCAGGCTGGCACCTAGCCACCTGCGCCACGAGGGCGTCCAGATGCTACTTAAATGAGTCGTTATTAATTTAATGTCTGGACGCAGCAAGTGCGTTATGGTAGTGAATTTTCATTAAAATGTTTTTAATAGCAAATATGTCTTTCTTTAATGCAAGCAGGCATCAATCTGGTTACCGGTATAACATATATAGGAGAAACAATGTACCATATATTATCAAAATAACTTATTGTTTGAAAAACTTAAAATATTTCCGAGAAAACTGGTTTCCTAGCCAATAGCAGACTGAGTTATTGAAATTTGAAGCATTTAATGAAAATTCGCTACCAAAACGCACTTAGTGCATCTCGATTTTTTTCTTATAAACATGCATCATGGTTTCGATAAAAAATGCAAAAATGCAATAATATAAGGGTGTATGAAAAAAAAATGGTAGGTATTACCAACGACTTATGGGCCAGCCTGTGATGTCAAAATAATGTTATAAGATGCAGCTGACGACACCCTATAATTAACATGTACAATTCTTTCTCGTATTTTGTATAATAATTATTATATTGAGCTTTACCGTAGAAATGCGTCACCAAAAATTATATGTATATATGTAAACAGATAAAAACTGAATGTAAACCCGGATACGGATTCTAGGGCGCCTAGTTTGCGCTTATTTGAAGAAATCTTTTTAAAATTCAAAAGTCGCGGTCTCATTAACGAATTATTTCTACGAAAGATAGCTAAAAATTATAGACTGTTAAACCATAAAGTTAACTAAAACTACGGCCAAAGCATCAGAGGAAGGGTCTATTTGAAATGAATTTTCTGGAAATATTTTAGTAAAATGAAGGACAATGACGGTTGAAGCTGAAACTTAAGGGTTTGCAAAACACTCTTCTTGCGACACTTTCGTTACGTAATTCGTATTTGTTTCAGGTTCTTTGCCCAAATGATGCCAATTTTGACGTTTCAAATCGCGACTTTGACGTTTTGACGAAAACACCTTTTTTTTTCTTTTAATGCCTATAACTTTTTTTGTCTTTAAACTTATAGACCTACATTTTGGTACATGGTTCACTCTTTATAAAACGAACACGCGTGGTTGCCCTTACTTTGTTATTTCCGGAGATATGATTTTTTTCCGAAAGAAAATACAACATTTTCCAGGAGAACCTGGGTCGATTTTCCTGGATAACGTACTTATCCAAGCCGTACTGGTAGAAATTCACTAGGATGTATAGTTTTCGAGAAAAATTGAGTTAAAATTGTTTGTTCACTAAAGACGTGCACGTATTATTTTAGATTTTTAAACCGAAAGTTTACGTTACTATGGACACAGCAAAAGTTGTCAACAGCAGTTTAAATTGCCATAACTTGTCAAACAATATTATTTTCTTCAAATCATCCAGAACAAAATTCTGAGAATGGTTACCCGAGCGCCATGGTTTGTCCGAAACAATCAGATTCACTCTGATCTGGAAATGCCTTCAATACTTGAGTTTATAACTCAACTATCCACAATTCAGTTCGCAAAAGCCGCTTCTCACCCAAATGCTCTTCTCCGTAGTGCCACCGCCTACGATGAGCAACTTCCACATAAGCATAAGCGCCCAAAGCTTATACTTACCCGCTAACGCCCCCGTGGCAAACAGAATGGAAACATTCATACCCAGAAAGTCATTGTGTGTAATCTTTCCGACAGAGATATGGACTAAGGTCCGGTACTCCCAGGGAGGGGGTTTTAGTGAGTACAGTCTCACAGTACCTCGATATCCCACGGCACCTACGGGGCCGTGAATGGGGTCTCCATGAGCATTTCCCCCTACTGTATCAATATATACATATATATATATATATATATATATATATATATATATATATATATATATATATATATATATATATATATTATTTTTCGCTTCGGTTATTCGACATTGTGTCTTATAATCAGTATAGTTTAAATGAATTGGCTGACATCCATTTAGTGTAAGGAGAGTGTGGATGTAATTCCTTAGAGCCTGCAAGGCGATATGTTGAATAGTTTCCTGGTCGACAAGTTCCTTACCACAGTACTTTTGCTGCATTTGACCCAAGGTTTAGAGAAAAGGATGCCTTTCTACCTTATACCACTGAGTATGCTCGTCCACGATCGGCAAGGACTGCAGATATGAAAAACGCTGTTCTAAACACGGTTGTAGAAAATCCACAACAAGCGTAAGACGGATTGCTGCTGAAGTAAATGTTTCAAGGTCTACAGTCCACAGCGTATTAAAAGAACAGCAGCTACGGTCCTACCATCTAACTCGAGTACTCGAACCTTTGCCCCAAGATAACAATGTCAGAATACGTTTCTGTGATTGGATCAGGAACAAACGGAATGAAAATAATATCTTCTGCGACACACTCTAATTTACCGACGAACCAAAAAATGGAGCATTAAATCTACATAACAGCCTAACGCTATTCCAAAAGCAACCATTGTGTCCCATTCCCAATCTCAATTTTCCATAATGTGTGGGCTGGAATTGTCGGTGATCACTTGTGAGGACCCGTCGAGCTACCTCCACGCTTAAATGGGGCTAGGCATCTAATTTTTTTTTAGAAAATACATTGCCTTATTTATTAGAAGATTTCCCTTTGAATGTTATGAGAAATATGTGGTTTATGCACCACGGTGCGCCACCACATTATGCTCAACCCGTGCGGCATTTTCTTAATAACTAGTTTGCTGGGCGCTGGATTGGTCGTGGCCAAGATGCACCTGTAAATTGACCTGACAGATCACCGACTTCAATTTTGTCACATTTGTCTATGGGAATTAAGTTTATGGACTTTGTTTCTTCTATGGTCAGCTGTAGTGTGTTGGTAACAGCGAACACTCTGGAATGATATTTCTAGAAGGGACCAGAAGTGACAGGAGTAGAAAAGTCTAGAAGGTCTAGAATCTCTATGGAGAGTATAAATAGACGAACGGTACATGGAGTGAGTTAGTTCAGTATTGAATTAGTGTGGTGTAGAATAAGTGATCATAGAAAGCGAATAGTGGAATATAGTTCTATGGACATTTAGTAATAGAGAGAAATATTTTAGTTGATACTGGTTTTGGAAAATAGTTGGTTATAATAAATTAGTAGTTTGAAAAGCTGCGTTTTGTTAGTCAACAAATCCAGAACCCCGTAGAACGTAACAACTGGTGTCAGAAGTGGGATTTTCAAGCTGGTAGCAGAAATATTTTCCAGAATATTTGTTAAACAACGTGGAAATTTCTAGAAACTCTGGAAGTTCAGTGTCAGCAGTACTTCATAACTAGGTGTTTGAAACAAAATAAACTGTGTACCGGCTTTAAGAACGTCTATGCCTAAGACACGTAGCGCAACAGCCAATATGGACACCCACCTATTGGAATTGATTAAAGAAATAAAAGAAGAAGCCAGAAAAAGAGACGAAGAAGCAAAGAAGAAATGAGAAAAAGAGATTAAGAGGCCAGAAAAAGAGATGAGGACGCCAGAAAAAGATATGAAGAGGCTAAAGAAGAGCTGAGAAAAAGAGACGATGAAGCGAAAAAAGAAATGAGAAAAAGAGATGAAGAGGCCAACGAAGAAATGAGAAAAGGAGATGAAGAGGTCAGAAAAAGAGACGAAGAAGCCAAAGAAGAAATGAGAAAAGGAGATGAAGAGGTCAGAAAAAGAGACGAAGAAGCCCAAGAAGAAAGAGATGAAGAGGCTAGAAAGAGACGAAGAAGCCAAAGAAGAAATGAGAAAAGGAGATGAAGAGGCCAGAAAAGGAGACGAAGAAACAATGAAAATTCTGCAAGAACAAGATAGCAGAATTGAGATTACTTTATGTGTGGACGAACGTATGAAGCAGGTAAAAGACGACATCTTCCAACAAGTAGAAAGTCGAGTAAGGGGTATCAGCGACGATGTACATGACAAGCTGACGAGTGCGCAGGAAGTACAAGCTGGGGTACAGGAGAAAATACAATAACTAGAAAAGAAATATGATACCCTGGTCAAGGGAAACATCAGACTCGAAGATAGCCACGTAATAATTAAGGTTCCCACATTTGATGGCTCAGTACCATGGGCTGTTTACCTACGCCAGTACGCCAGTTTGAAGCCGCTGCTACAGCAAATGGTTGGGGCGAGAGAGAGAGAGAGAGAGAGAGAGAGAGAGAGAGCGACTTCGTTAATTGTAGCTCTCAGAGGAGATGCTCTAGATGTGCTTCAAGGTATTCCCCGGAAAGAACTGCTGAGTTTTAACAGCATTAGACATCAATTAGAAATGAGGTTTGGCGACCAGCATTTACAACAGTTGTATCGATTGCAGTTGAAAAATCGTTGTCGGAAACCGGGCGAAAGTCTCCAACATCTCTACGCCGACGTAGTCAAACTGACGCGATTAGCCTACCCCATAGCTCCGATGGAGTTTTTAAACCAGCTGTCGGTGCAAACCTTCATTGACGGCATCAGAGATACCGACACGCAGCAGGCTCGAGGATGGCGAGACAAAAGCTTGAACAATGCTTTGGCACATTCCTTGGAGTTTGAAGCGGTAAAGCAAGCGTTGTAAAGTCATGTGAAAGTTCGCAGTCTCCAAGTCCAAGAAGAAAATAAAACAGATTCATCCAAGATCATGCATCTACTAGAGAAAATAGCAGGACAAATAAGGCCAACGTCTGTAGGACACCCAATAAGAGCTTACCGTGCAAATGCCTTGCGCTGCTGGAACTGCGACAAGATAGGACATATAAGGGGCGAATGTTGGGCTCTAAGATCACGCGCAAGGGAGAAAGTGAAGCTAAGGACGGTAACCAATTCTCAGTTTAGCGATTCTGGCAGCGCTCTCGTCGTAGACGGATACGTAAACGGTAATACGACCCAGATGGTCGTCGACACAAGCGCACCTAGGACGATTATTCGCCGCGACATGGTTCCAAGATGGCGAGTAAGAGAGCCAAACAGAGTGTACAGAGTAAATGCAACCGGTGGTGATCGGATCCAGGTATTTGGCGAAACTAACGTCGAGCTGCAAATTGGGACATGGAAGGCAAAACAGAGAGCCATAATCGCGGCCATATCAGACCCGATTATAATTGGCTTGGAGATACTTCAGGGTCAGTGCGCTAAACTTGATCTTGGCACTAACATCCTGACTATCGGCGGTGAAGAAATAATAATGTCGCCTGGCAGTAACCTGGTAGTGCGGAAAATCACCATAGAGTAATTTACATCTTTCTGTTGATTTCAGGACAATGGTTATTGCTTATACACAAAATACTTACTTAATAATATTGAAACTCTTTCTGGAGGGAAATATATGGCATACAACATGATAGTGTGGGGGCATGCAAATCATATACACAGGGTTTTCGTATGCCAAAATGAATAATCCGCTTGATTTTCGGACTACAACAAAGATAATCATGCAGGACTACTTTTAAGACAAAAAAACTGTTGACTGTCACGGGGGTGTATTTGTATAAACTCCTAAGTTTCACATATGCACGTAGGAACAGCTTTATTAAAAACAGTGCAGTACACAGCTACACTACCCGGGCAAGAAATTATATCCACTTGCCAAATTACCAGTATATGGCATACAAGAAATCACCGTCATGCTGGCTGTTTTTATTTTAATATGCTTCGTCAGGAGATTAAGGCTGCGGATACACTGACCTGCTTTAAACATGAGATAAAATCATTTTTGGTTGACAATTCTTTTTATAATATCAGTGAATTTACTGAAAGGTGTACAGGCCCTGATCAACAGAGAGAGTGATAATAATGGTTGTAAAAATGGCACCGTTGTGACTGTAAATTAAAATTTAATGTAAACTGATTGTATATTTTTGTGGTTGGTTCTGTATGTAAAGTAGTGTTGTTATTTTTCAAAATATGTTTTTGTAATTATTTAAGACTGACATTTATGTTATCTAATTTTTTGACGTGCCTGTAGTATGCATGTACTTGATCAAAGGCTATTAAAATTATCTATCTATCTATCTATTTATGACGCCTGTTTCTCGCGTCCTCCCAAAAAAAAAAAAACTATCTCCAGCGGAAGCCGGAAGTCGTGGAAAATTAATCCTAAACCATTTTTCCTGTTTCATAGCAAGCTGTCTTGAATGAATTATTACCTTTTTGACAGGTGTGCATTTTAAAAGCCCGGTAAGTTTGAATCCTGTTATAGCTAAATTCTTATAATTAAATGTCTAATATTAAATTGACATTTGGCATAACCTCACTAATTCTATACACAACAATAATACTAAATTTAAAACGAAAACACTTTTAAATGCTGTTATATTGATTTAAAGTCTCTTAACATAAACACTTTTGTCTTTGATAAACCTAAGTCCTTTGGTTTTAAAAAATACACATTCTTATATAGTATATACAGAGTGTTTTTCATAGCATCTTATTCTAAATTATAAGTAGGTAAATATCTTTTTGGGCATAATTATTAGCGAATTTTCTGAGAATAAATACGCTCTTTAGGAGACCGCGACTTTTGAATTGTGAAAATATTTCTTCCCGTGAGCGCGAACTAGGCCCTGTAGATCCCATATCCGGAGTTAGTTTAAGTTTTTATCTGTTTCCATATATACAGGGTGAAGCATTTCTACCGTAAAGCTCAATATACCCGTATACAAGATACAAGAAAAAAATTTGTATGTTAATTACAGGGTGTCTGGAGCTGCATCTTCTAAAATTCACCTACAGAGTGGCCCATAAGTCGTTGGTGATACAATTTTTTTTCAGTAAATTTTCGTAGAAAACATTCCCTAATGAGGAGAACGACTTCTGAATTTTGAAAAGATTCCTTCAAATAAGCGGGAACTAGCCTTCCTAGAACACATAACCAGGTTTTTTTGGATTTCCCGAAAAGCTTTTTGTGAATAATTATATCGTGGCAGGTGGGTAAATACCTTGAAGAGGTTTTTTGGCCAGGAAAATCGGACCAGTTTTTTCAGGAAAATTTTGTTACTGTTACAAAGCCTAAAGTTATTTTGATGAAATATGGTACCTACATTGTTTATACTATATAGGTTATGGTAAGTGAATTTGATGCCCGCTTCCTTAAAAAAAACACATATTTGTTATTAAAAACATTTTAATGAAAATTCACTACCATAACGCACTTGGTGTGCCCAGCTTTTCTTATATTTTAATTGTCCAATAAAAACCTAGTGCGATCTGGGAGGACAATTAACGTCTTTCTAGATGAGTTCGTCCATTTAAACTTATTACAATGATATTAACTTTTGCAAATTTAATTTTGCAGTAATAAACTTTAAAATGACCTCGAAGAATCTTAAAAGGCTGATGTAATTGTATAAAATTTAACAAGAACGGAACCTTCAGATCAATTTCTTGAATGTATTCCAGACACCTAACACTTCCTAATTATTTTCCACGTAAACAGTCATTAATGAGTGAATGTTATCAGTAGGTGATTCATGTTACGTGAATGGGCTATTTATGCATATTATGTCACGAAGAATAGTATCACACATTCTGATACTTCTATTATTACATATGCATCACTGGCTGGATATGATAATGTTCAGTTTGATTTTACTGAAATAGAAGCGGTTTATTCATCAAAATTTATGTAATCAAATTATTATAACGATGAAGGTTATTATGGGAAACCGGAATTGACCATTCGCGATGACACCGATGCGACTGGTTTTGATTGACCCTTGTCCATAAGGTTTAAGGATATTTTTGTTCCGATGTCAGCAACGGATTGATTAGTTTAATTAAAATGAAATTTCAAAGTAAACAAGCTTAAGTATGTATTTAAATCTGCCGGTGTAATTTTGTGATTGTTTTTAGAACCGATCTTTTTACTAGAAAATTATTTGACTATAACTATAAAAGACTACATCAGCTCTAACATTAAACGATTTATTAGTGAATTTTCCCAAACAAAATTCACCAATGAGAAGATCCCGACCTTTGAATTTTAAAGAAATTTCTTCAAATGAGCGGGAACTAGGCCCTCTAGAACCCTTATTCAGGGGGTCATTTGAATTTTTATATGTTTATATATATATATATATATATATATATATATATATATATATATATATATATATATATATATATATATATATATATATTAGTGGCGTGCGGTCCATGGAAGCAAGGGAAGCATTGCTTCCCTTAAAATAACGACTACATACCTAAACCGCATTATTTAAAATCGCTTTTGTATTTTAAATATTAAATTTCAAACTCTGAAACTAATTTAATTATTACAATTTTTATTTCGCAAGCTCACACACATAATTATTTATTATGCATCTTTCTGTATTTGTATATACGCTCCTAGCAAGGACGTCGTCCCAGTAAATGCGCCAGCGAACAGCACGAGTGGTTGCAATGACTTCGGTTAAATACACGTAGTCAGCAGGCAACTTTATAAGAAACCCTAGCTCGACGGATGTACGCGTATTTTTAGAACGTGTTGTACTAGGAAGACCCGGTGCACGTACAAAGTGAATGTCTCTGATTATTTCGTAGATATAAGCAGTTGACTAAGTTAAATACGTGGGCATTTTATGATTATTAATATGGCTGCAAGTAGATCAGCTTTTAACAGCGGCGTCGGTGGGGGTGGGGATTTACAAAGTTTACAAACAAGTGGTAATAATAACTGTGATTGTATTGTGTGTTTTTTGATAACCAAAGGATTTTCAGCTTTAACGTTTGCTTAAAAACTTGCTATTATTAATAAAGGTAAGCCGAAACCTGCTGTAAAAACTTAAAGCCAAGAATTGAAACATGCACTAGACATTTCAACGCGGAAAAAACTTATAAACAATATGAATGGTTAACGGGTTGTGAAAACAGGAATAAACTGTTTTGTTGGCCTGGTAGTCTATTTGTGACTGAAAAAGGGGTGTAGAATAAAAGTGGGTTTTCCGACTTGAATAATCTACATAAAGTAGTAAAAAGACATGTTATGTCTAAAGCGCATTTACAGACCATTTTAAAATTAAGTGTCTTTGGAAAAACGCGAATTGAATACGCCGTTGACAAGCAGATAGAAATTAGTCATCGCCAACACAATGAACTGGTTGATACAAACAGAAACATATTAAAATGACTTATTGATGTTGTGTGTTTTCTTGGTCAGCATGAATTGGGCTTCCGGGGTCATGACGAAACAACTACATCTGCAAATAGAGGAAACTTTCAAGACCTAGTTTCTTTAATAGTAAATAATACATTTATTTAAAAAATCACTTGGAACAGTCTAACGATTTTCGCTGGATATAAAATCGCATTCAGAATGACTTAATTTCGGCTGCTGCCACTATTATTTTGAACAGAATTAAATCTGAAATTAAACAGACTCGTTTCATTGCTATTGATCTAGATGAAACAACCGATGTAGCTAATTTAAGTTAACTATCTGTAGTAATACATTACGTAAAAATGGATGGGAGTGTACAAGAAAGATTTTTAGGCTTTAAAAATGTGACAGAAGATCGTACCGCAAACGCTCTATATAAAATTGTGCTTAATATTATGAAAGATATTGAGGAGGCTGATAATAAATTAATTGTCCAAAGCTATGATAGTGTTGCTGTTATAGCCGGACATTTAAGAGGTCTTCAAGCTAAAGTGCGGGAAACGTTCTCTAGTGCTCTATTTGTACACTGTTGTGCTCATAAATTTAACTTAATTTTGTCCCAATCTATATATCATATTAAAGAATGTAAAGTGTTTTTACTACCTTAAGTAGAATGAATTTGATAAGTTCTGGGAAAAAACAATTGAATTAGGAGAAGTGGAGCCACGAAGAAAGCGTCTGCGCACTGATAATGTGGGAGACCTTCCAACTTCTTACCGCCGCCTTTTCTACGAAATCATAGATCAAATTCAGCAGCAAATTAACTGCAGATTTGATCATCTTAGTGACCTGAAATTTCTTGAATTGTGTAATTTTGGAGGATTTAAAGGGATACCTTTCCCAGAAGATTCATTCAAATCATTATTTCACCACCATGGACATTCTTTTGACAAAGCCTTATTACGATCAGAACTTACAGTCATTTATGAAACCGATGTTATAGGCACAAAAACTAACGCAAGTGAACTTTTAACTTTCTTAAAACAATCAAAATTTGAAAATGCATATTCTGTTCAAATTATGTGAATTAGTATTAACAATTTCTGCTACTAGTGTATCTTTAGAACGAGTTTTTTTTACATTGAAACGTATCAAGAGTTTTGTTAGGAATTCAACAGGACATGAAAGACTTTCCCAAATTTCAATTTTGTCAGTTGAAAATAAACTCGCCCAGTAAATGTCCCAGAATCCACAGTTTTATGACGACATTATTAAAATTTGCCAAAAACGACAGAAGAATTGAGTTACACTACAAATAGGTAAGCTTCTGAGAATTGCTTCCTTTATTTGAAATGTCACCGCACGCCCCTGATATATATATATATATATATATATATATATATATATATATATATATATATATATATATATATATATATATATATATATATGTGTGTGTGTGTGTGTGTGTGTGTGTGTGTGTGTGTGTGTGCGCGTGTGTGTGTGTGTGTGTGTGTATTACACCGATTAATCAAAAAATAATAGGCCGCTTTGATCAACTTTTCTGATTACCTGCCACTTTGCAAGTGGCTTGGATAAGTTCGTTTGCCAGGTTTTCCCGGAAAATGTGGTGTTTTCTTTCTGGAAAAATGTCTCCATCTCCAGAAATAACAAAGTAAGGACAACCAAATTTGGTACGCGTGTTTGTATTAGAAAGAACCATGTACCAAAATTTAGGTCAGTAAGTTTAAAGACAAAAAAGTTATGGGCATTTAAAGAAAAAAAAATCGGGTTTTCCTCAAAACGTCAAAGTCGCGATTTAAAACGCCAATATTGGCAACATTTAGGCAAATAATCTGAAACAAATACGGAATATGTAAAGAAAATGCCGCAAAAAGAGTGTTCTGCAAACGCTTATGTTTCAGCTTCAACCGTCATTGTCCTTCATTTCACTAAAATATTTCCAGAAATTTCATTTCAAATAGACGCTTTCTCTGATGCTTTGGCAGTAGTTTTAATTAAGTTTATGGTTTAACGGTCTATAATTTTTAGCTAATTTTCGTAGAAAAAATTCGTTAATGAGGAGACCGCGACTTTTGAATTTTAAAAAGATTTCTTCAAATAAGGGCAAACTAGTCCCCCTAGAATCCATATCTGGGTTTAGTTTCAGTTTGTATCTGTTTACATATATACTTTCTACGGTAAAGCTCAATATAATTGTTATTATACAAGATACGAGAAAAAGTTGTATACGTTAATTATAGAGTGTATTGAGCTACATCTTATAGTTATTTTGACAATCACAGGCTGGCCCATAAGTCGTTGGTGATACCTACTTTTTTTTTCGAACACCATTATAATATTGCATTTTTGCATTTTTTATCGAAATATGATCCATGTTTGTAAGAAAAAATCAAAACGCAGTAAGTGCGTTTTCAATAAATGCTTCAAATTTAAATAACTCAATGTGCTATTAACCCAGGATTTGTTGGCTAAGAAACCAGTTTTCTATGAAACATTTTAAGTTTATTTTCGGAATATTTTTGTACATTTTTTCTACTATACGGTGTGTCCCAAACTGGATGGGAATGTATTGCTATCTCCGTTATTATTAGAGATAGGGAGACGGTTAAATTAGCAATGTTTTGTAGAATTTCATGCTTCTTCCAAATATGACTTGTATTTTGCCCTGCCTCTTTTTCGTTTTCGAGTAATTTTGAAAAAACAAAATTTGTCGATTTCTTTTTTCTTCAATATCTAAGTAGGCGTTGATCTGACATATCTAAGACTTGCACATTATCAGGACACTTTTTACAGAGTAATCTTTTTGTGCCATTCTCAACTTTGGATTGTCATTTGTTTTTGAGCTACAGGTATCAACGTTTGTTGGCAGCCATGGCAGCCATCTTGGATTTTTTGCTCATGTGATAGCCTGTGAAAAGAGCTTTACAATTATGTACAACATGCTTAAGAAATCTTGTAATTGCACTGACAATTTTGAGAAAACCCGTTTTGAGGATAGTAGGCTATGAAATCCAATACCAGAACACAAATGACAAAAAAAAGTGTTTAAAAAGCAGTAGGCCATGGAGTCTAACAATAGACTTCTACTTTTAACATAATTTGCCGTTATGATTCACGAAAAAAAAATATTGTGATTTAATTTACAATACTTAATTAGGTCATAATGCTAGGTAATATTATGTGAAACAGTTTAATAACGAAACCCGGCAATAACAAATAGAAACTTAAACTCCACAAGACAACACAATTAGAAACGGAACTCAACAAATAATAAAATATAAACTTCAAAATACACTAAATAGAAAATTGTTCAATATGGCCACCGTTTTGTTCAATGCACTTTATACACCTTTTTGAAACATGCCTGCAAACTCTGGTGAGGGTGTTTTGGTTAATATGATTTATAGCTTCCGTGATTCTGTTCCGTAATTCGTTGATATTTTGTGGTGGATCGAATTTATACACATCATTCTTCAGAGTACCCCAAAAATAAAAGTCCATGGGTGTTATATCAGGACTACGAGCACAGCAATGAACCCATTGTTACAAATTACACGATTATTAAATTTTTGTACAAAAATTCTTTGACGATCCATTGTGAGCTGGACAATAAAAATTTGACCACCTAACTCCACTCTTTCATGATAGACACCCACCCCAGAGTGGGGTTAGGTGTCCAAATTTTTATACGTGAATTTTTCAAAGCTTTTTTTTAAATATTTTAACTTTTCTAACTCTTTTTATGCTTTCTCATGACTGGCTTTGAATGTTTTTAACGTGTAAATGTTGGCGTAAAGTTACATGTAGTTTTTAAAATTGTTGTAACATTTCCTGTTTTTTGCATGTTTTTGTGGCAAAAGTTCTCTGTTTGATGTTTCTGGCTTTGCTTTTCATTTAGTTACAGTGCTTACTCCTGATGATGCTTGGGACTCAGGCGAAATATATCGAGTACTTAGTACAGAGTGACTTTCTTTAAAAGATAGCCCTCAATTTTTGTTCGTAACGGCCCTTAAAAGTATAGAAATATTAGCACGCTAACGTGTAACGACTGTTACTCCTCCCTTCACTCATATATATATATATATATATATATATATATATATATATATATATATATATATATATATATATATATATATGAAACTGACCCCTGATTTGAGTTCCAGGGGTCCTAGTTTGCGCCCATGAAGAAATTTTTAAAAAATTCAAAAGTTGAGATCTCATTTGTGAAATTTATTTAAGAACATTCACTAAAAATAAGCTAATAGCAAAAAGCCACAGCCACACAATTCAAGAAACAACAACATAATTTGAAATAGACACCAAATCTTCTTGGGTGAGACCTTCTCAATGTTTTAAACACGGAGAAGGCAACAAATGGCTTTCGAAATTGTAACAGCAGAATGGTGTACTTTAGTGCAATACTTGCCCAGTTATCTCGAGGTCCGAATAAAATTTTTTTAGAGGTTAACCTCAGCAACAAAAATGACACAACTCTGCAACAATGGGCAACAATGATGATGATGGCTCCTCCTTGTGCAAAACATTCCGGAGGTAAAATACCCCTCCATTCGGATCTCCGGGAGAGGGGTGTACAGGGGGCGTTAGCATCAAGATTCAACATATCCTTCTCGAATATATGTGGGCTAAATTCTAACCTGAACTCCGTCCACCATTTCCTCCAACCTAATAGGCCCCAACTCCTTTTCCTCAGCGAAACCCAAATCAGTGCCAAAACAGCCACTAATCACCTTAATTTCCCGGGGTATGAGCTCCTTACTTCCTTTAGATTGCACGGAGGCGTGTGCGCATACGTCCGTAGCAATCTACCCTGCACCAGACTCCCCAATTTAGAAGCTGGAAGAAAAGACATACTATGGATAAAACTCTCTCTCAGGGCTGCAACTAAATTCATCTGTTGCATTTACCGGTCACCTTCTGACAACAACTTTGTCCAACGCTTTGACTACCTTTCTGAAAAAACCGACCATCTGATTTCTGAATATCCTTCCTCCGAGGTCACTATTCTTGTTGACTTCAATGTCCATAATAAGGAATGGCTAAGATCTTCGAAAACCGATTCACAAGGGAGAGCAGCGGAGGCCTTTGCAGTCAGCAACTCTTTAGCAAATATGGTTCAGCAACCTACTTATTTTCCTCGCATCCCAACACACAGCTCAAATCCCTTGGATCTCCTTCTTACTACAAATCCTGAATGCTATAAAATATCAGTAACCGCCCCCCTCGGTCGCTCAGACCATGGCATGGTCACTGCTTCCTGCGCAATGCAACCCGAGGTCACACAGACATCACACTCACGTATCGTTTGGCACTACAACTCCGCGAACTGGGACGAAATGCGAGATTACTTCTCCTCATTTCCATGGGCGTCTGTCTGCTTCACTCATCCTGACCCCTCTGGTATCTTACAAAACGTCACCGAAATTATTCAAGCTGGTATGGAATTATTTATTCCAAGTACACAGAAAACCCCTTCAGCCACTCAAAAGCCCTGGTTCTCTAAATCTTGTGACAAGGCCAGACTTGAAAAGGTCAAAGCTCACAAAACGCTTCTGCACAATCCCAGTCAAGAAAACCGTCAAGCATTTAACGACGCAAGAAACCGCTATGTCTGAGGCAAAAAACTCGTTTAATATTCACATCAAAAACAAAGTCCTCTCAAGCTCCAACGGCAGCAAACCCTTCTGGACTCTTGCTAAATCTATTGGGAATAATTTCTGCACGAGCACGTCCCCACCTCTTGTCTCAGGGGATGAAATTCTTTCTACCGCCCTGGGCAAGGCTGAACTTTTTGCCTCGTTGTTCGCCGGCAATTCTACTCTCAACCCACCTCCAAATGTTCAACCACCAACAGTCCCCAATGTCACGCATAAAATGACGGATATCATTTTCAAAACTAAAAAGGTACGAAAGATGCTCTCTTCTCTTAATACCAGGAAAGCCTCTGGCCTTGACGAGATCCCAGCAATTGTTCTCAAAAAATGCGCACCAGACCTTGCTCCTGTCCTGACTCGTCTGTTTCAGACATCTTACAATAGTGGCATATTCCCTAGTAACTGGAAAACTGCTCGAGTACAACCCGTCCCCAAGAAAGGATCCAAAGCGCTTCCTAGCAACTACGGGCCTATTTCTCTCCTTTCAGTCATCTCTAAAGTGATGGAAAAGTATATAAACACCGAATTACTAAAAGTTCTGGAAAAACATAGTCTAATCCACGACAGGCAGTATGGATTCCGTCAGCGCAGATCAACTGCCGACCTCCTTTCCTTTGTCACCCATTCTTGGAACTACACGGTGAATCCCAGATTGTCGCTCTAGACACATCCAAAGCATTCGACCAGGTCTGGCATGCAGCGCTGCTTAATAAACTCTCGGCCTATGGCCTACCACCAAAACTCTATACCTGGACAGCAAACTTCCTCTCCAACCGGAGCATTTCTGTTGTTGTGGATGTCCATTCCTCTAAACTATATCCAATTAATGCAGGAGTTCCTCAAGGTTCAGCTTTAGCCCCCACTTTGTTTCTTCTCCACGTCAATGACCTCCTCTCTAGCACATCCAATCCAGTTCACAGTTACGCGGCCGACAGCACCCTTCACTCAAATATACAATATTCTAAGCCTGTCTCTTTGGCCCAATTAGATGAGGATCGCAGACACATGGAGGGTTCTGTCTCCGTGGATCTCCAAAAAATATTAGACTGGGGAAGTAGAAATCTTGTACAATTCAACCCCAGCAAATCTCAGTCCTCCTTTCTTTCTCATAAAAGAAACACCAGCTCCCAGAACCATCACAATGAACAACCAAGTTATTTAAAGTAATGAGTCCTTTTCACTTGTTGGCATTTCTGTGGATCGAAATCTCAATTGGCACCAACATGTCACATAAATTGCAGAAGCAGCTGCTAGGAAATTAGGTTTCCTCTCCCGGGCTCGCAAATACTTTTCACCAGATAATCTCTATACCTTATATACTTTACAAATAAGGCCAAACCTCGAATACTGCTCCCACATCTGGGGTGCTGTTGCCGCTTCTACACTCGCTATCCTGGACTCCATTCAGAAGAGAGCTATACGTCTCATTGGTGACCCTACCCTCACCCAAAGGCTGCCATCCATTGCCCACCGACGTGCCGTTGGTGACCTCTCTCTCTCTCTCTCTCTCTTTTATAGATATCTGCACGGGCAGTGCTCTGAGGAGCTTTCTTCCATCGTTCCTCCACCTGCTACCCCCAACAGATCTACCAGGGGAATAGAGCAAATACACCCTTTTACTGTCCAGGTCACCAGACATAGAACATATTGTTATGCCCGCTCTTTTGTCCCGAGGACTTCCAAGTTGTGGCATTCCTTGCCGGCGCATGTTTTTCCTTCTCCTCCGAACCTCCAAACCTTCAAGTCCAGAATTAACAAGTTGCCTCTTTCCTCCTTGTCGACACCCACGGTACGATAGTATTTAGGTTGTAAGCCCACGTGGTGTGTTGTTGACATAAAAAAAACAAAGACAAAACATTAACGGGACTTATAATTTTTTGAAGTATGGAAAATAGAGATTCACGCTAAAATCTGAAAACAGTAACCTTAGTCTTGCACTGCACGTTAGAAGTAAAGTATAAATGAAGGCTTGTGATATATTTTTCAGGTTTTTTTTCTACAACGTTTTTAATCCAATTTTGGCAACTTTCATCAGTCGATTGTTTGATGTTTTGTACACAGATCCTATTTTGTCGTGTACTTTCTCAGTTATGCATCAGTTCACAGTTCAAATAGAAGTAAAATAAAAATGTAAGATTTTTGTTACGTACTTTGTTACAAGTTTTTACTTCGTAAGCACACGTTATAACAACGTAACTTATCACCAGAGCATAAGATTAATCTACCCATCTCATGGCGCATTATCGACTTCAGATTAACTAAATGCATTCCAGAACCTTGGCATTTCAACAAATTACCTAGAAAATTCGTTTGTTCGAATACATATTTCTCAGTGGATTATAAGATTATACCACATGCTCATATTATGGGAGCCATTATTAAGGTTTATTTCATTTCCGTTAAGTGAACGCCGGTTTATTATAATACAATGGCACATTAGCGAATCCCCGTGTTATTTGAGCATCAGAGCGTGTGCTGTGTGTACGACAACATTTAATTATTCTCAAATATTTGCGTTTTCATGGTTATATGAAAGGGTGTGGTTGTCGTTCTAATTTTCTTTCCGGGGAAAATTGCTTGTAAGTAACAGCCCCGACATGAACTATGGAAACTAGCCTTCTCGTATGTTATATGTTATACAGGGTGAATAACAATACTAAAATATAGTAACTAATAAAGTATTAATAATATCAACGCTGTTCATTTCCGTACTGGAAATGATTTGGTTCTAAAAGGTCAAAAATACCACAAAAAAACTATTTTTCTTTTCTAAAACAACATGAGGATATGCAAAAATATTCTACGCGAGTGTTTCCCAAAGATTTTTAAAGCACAAACCCCCTTTGGTAAGAATTTTGTTGGCTGTTTTTTTGTTTACCAAACCAAATTTTATTTGGTGAAAAGAAAACAATGATATTTAATAATCACCTAATAACAATACTGATGCGTAATTATATTTTTGGTTGCTCGCGTCATCTATCACTCAGTAACGCTACTAAATTGGTAGTAGAAAATGTGTGTGTTACTTGCTCCATCTGTGATCAAATAGCGCAAGTTCTTTGTCGTTTATTTTCCGGAACTTTCAACATGGTCAAGAAAGGATACTACAATACTAGATCTTTTTGGGATCATCCGTTCGCCTAGATACAGGTGTACCAATTAAAACTTCCCACCTGGAAAATACCCGAATTAAAAAAATCCGAGATACGTCAACTTTGTTTTCAAGGGCAAATGTGCAAATTCCTCATTGTTATTTTTATCACATGGTTTTATATTTTAAGCTCATTAAATGAATGTGAATGATGTATTTCTTGTTTGTATTTAACATTGTTTAGTTTTTATTGTTTGTTTTAACTTTGTTTATACAGAATGTGCCAATTAAAAGTATCCACCAGGAAAATATTAGAATAAAAAAAAAGAAGAAAAAGCAGTCACCACTACTTTATTTTCAAAGGGACACATGATGACGTAAGTTTTGGTGTCTTAAAACCTACTCGTTGGACAGGGACGAAAAGTACCCTTAAATTTTAAATGGCGCCCTATGTTGAGTGACACCTATTTTAAAGCTTTTTCAATTCTGCTCACGACAACATACGACTTTTTTATTTTGGCAATAAAATCATGAATTATAGAAGTAAGACAAAATATCAATGCCTGAAACAATGTTATTTAATTAAATGTTCAAATTGTTTTCCCTCCACTTCAATACAAATATAAAATTTTTACTCCACTTCTGAACGAACATTTCGAAGCATATCGGGCGTTATATGACCACTTTTTTTAACAATTCATCGATAAAAATATTTTCTATTGTGATTTTTCGTTTATCTCTGTGACAGCGTAAGCTCCTTTATTCAACTTACTGCACTTGGGATATTCAAGAAAGGTAAACTTTGATGTAACCCCTTAAAACGGTAAAAAATAAGAAATATATCAATTATCACACCTACTGAACTCTATTGTGGCAGTGGCAGCTTCTTTCACTGCTATGTGGATTATATAATATAATTGGCACACCTGCTGGTGTGTCGAGTGCCAACGTCTAATATGTTTGGTTAGAAATTAGTAAGAAGTGTTCAGGAAAAAAAACGGTGGGACGCAAATAATTATAATATATATGTATTACGGTATAAATATAATGGCGATGTTTTTAAATGGATATAATTGTGTACCTAATGGCAACAAAGCTATTTGAAAGTACTGTAATTATACCTAATTCTTAAAACAAGCTGTTGTGCCGACCAATGACCACGAGAGTTTACATAGAAAATAAAACTATGTTAAGTAATAGCAAATGTCGCAATAGTGGTTGTTTCGAACAGTAAAGTGGTTAACAAGTATTAAAAGCGGTGGTAAAACGTATCTGCCTCCTCTTTGCTGTTGTATTGATTATACCCAACCGTCTTTGTTGGAGTTTAATTAAGCAGCAATCCAACTTCAACCCCAACAGCCGCCATGGAGGTGTTGCTGGATCTGCCCCCGCTACACTTAGTTATCATGGCGGAGGCCAGGCTAGGACTATACAGACTAACCTGCAATGGTAGACTGAAGATCAACACAGGCTTCAGGGGTCAATGCAAAATTCAGGAGATCGTGAAGGAGCCCATGCTTGAAATGAGGTCAGATCTCGCGAGCCCGCGAATATGCAGGGAAAACAATTGTACAGTGGAAATCCCCGACCGCGAGGCATGGCGGGAGGAGACGCCGGGCCTACCAGGGGACGCGCTCGTCTGGTTCACGGACGGATCCGACAGGGAGTGTGGGACGGGGGCAGGTGTTTATTCGGAAGGACCGAGGGTAAGTCATAGTATTTCTCAAATATTTTGAAAATTATTTGGGATATTACATTAAGCTTTTGATATTCAAAGATGTCTTTCTGACTAAACAACTTTTCAAAATATTTAAGAAAAACGGATTTTTTAGAATTTTGTTGTCACTCTGTAAACCGCAAAGGACGTATTTTCGGACACAAGTCTGAAACCGACCTCAGATTTGGGTTCCAGTGGTCCTAATTAGCGCTGATTTGTATACATTTTTTCCAAATTCAAAAGTCGTGATCTCCTCATTAGTGAGTTTTTTTAAACAAAATTTACGAAAAGCATGACTTATGGAACACTTCAACCGGATGAATTTTGATTCATTTTATTGGGTTCAAGAACTCCTAGAAGATGTAGCTAAGTACAGCATGATCCTGAGCTAGTTTTTTTAGTTGCTGCACTTAAAATTTTATTATTTTCCTTTGACAAAATTCAAGTTTGAAATGTCACTTTGAAAGTACTGGCGATAATATATTTGGAATCAATTGCTATCAAATTTGCATTGGATAGGCAAGCACGAGTTAATAACTTATTTATTACATAATGCAATGTATAATTCATATCAATAAATATTACTATAACTATTACTTGATGAAACCGTTCCATACTAAATGGAGACGTAGAGGCTTCTCTACATCGTATTTATCTCAAACATAATCAGTTTCAAAGATATTCAATGTGTCTAGTTTCGGTGGTTACTCTGTATATTACACACAACTCCTGAATTTGTATCAGGATATCGCTTACAATTAACATACATTCAGATCAAATTTATCGATAACGTGTGATGGTTTTTATACCCTTCCATACAAGCTAATTATGGTTTTACGGTAACATAATTTCCGCTTTTTGAACATGATGTTTCCTGGGGTAAAACACAAGTATACAAAAACTTAGAGAAAGTTAATATGTCAAAGTTCATTGATCCGCCTGTGGTAATCGTAAACCGTTGTTTTTTAATTCAATCCACAAGAATATTTAACAACGGATTACTTATAAAATCTTCTTGAGAGATAAGTGCCTAAAATAGCCTAAAACAGACATCTTTTTGACTGTAGTTTTGACACTCGTAACAATGTCTTATCTACTTTACCGTTACTTGATTTATGCTATCCTTGGAGATGCGAGAACGACGAACACCTCTTTGCTATATGGTCACATGGAGACGTAAGGAATTTACTAAAAATATGAATTGCATGGGGAGTACATCATAAAAAGAACATATAAATCATATTTGGATAGGTTCAGGTAAAATAGGTTTGGATAAAATATCTATTTAGCCTAATTTCGGTACCGCATTTTACGTAATATCACATCAAAAACAAAACTACCTTTATATCATTAGCTTTCCATTAGTAAATCAACAAAAATGTAACCTTTCATATGTTGAAAATGCGGATTTATAAACCCAGCCGTAAGTGAAAGTTGCAAAGATTAATTAAACTATCTTCGAAGACATAAAAAGTGTCGTAAATGTGTTGCAAATGAAATAAATCACGATAGTACCGAATTAATTTAAAAGAGAAGAACTTTCTTGAACATACATATGTGAGAAATGAGTGTAACACTGAAAATGCATAATATAATATACTACAACCCCGTTTAAAGAAATTATTAGAGATGACGTAAAGAAGAAAGGAATCAAAAACTTGAATAAAAAAATTAAATTTTTATTCATCCCTCTGACGACGTTAACTTGTTAGAGAAACGCTCTTAAGGTCTAAAAACTGTATTGTGATGAATTAGGTTCTCCAAATTGTACGTATCAGTGCTCAGCATAGGTTCCAATCTTCACTCATTCAAGAACTTCTTTAATATAGGAACATGGAATGTTAGAAGTCTCGATCAAACTCCCCTGAAATACAGCGAATTTATCGCAAAAGGATTTTCAGGCAGATTCCTAAATAATGTGAGAACTTTTATCGAAGTTTACTGGCGTCTGCTTCAAAGAAAAGAAGGTCGACAGTGGAGTTTAAAGAAGTGTTCGCACTGTTAATAAGGAGGTTATTTTGCACATGGTAAAAGATAACCCGGGGACCAGTACCAGAAGAACAGGCTAAGCGTTGGAATTGTGAATCGTAAATCAGCCAGGCAAGTCGTCAATGAACAATTTCCTTACCCGTTTTATGTTCAAAAGGTCCGTTATTTGTTGGAACAAAATCATATAAGGGGTTATTTGTTGGAACAAGACCATATAAGGGGTGTTTTCTTTAAAAGCGGAGAACTTTAAATTGGTAACACTGTTTTATATGACAGCCGATTTGACAGTTCTCCGTAGAGATGGGCATAACTTTTACATTTATGTAACGTTACAGACCGTTCCATTACAAATAAAGAACCTTCCAAAATAACGTTATTTTGGAACGTTACTAAATTAATAATCACAATATCGTTATATAAATATACAGTGAGGACCTAAAGTTCGTCCCCCCCCCCCTCTAATTTCTGAATCGTCCGGTATATTGTGATGAACTTTGGAACGATAATATATGAGAAAGGTCTGCATTTTTTGACATATCAATGACAGCTTTAAATGTCAAGGTGACAGCTGCGCGCGCTTTTGGAATATTTTTTTAAATGGAAACGGTGATCTAGTGATACCTCATTTTGAAGATCTTTTTATGCTCAGAACATTCTCCTGTTTTAAAAACATTTGGTTCAGTATTTTCCAAATTAGAATCAATAATATCGGTTTCTACGTTATGACTACCCATGTTTAATATAAAAAATACAATTACTCCACTTATTGATGATGTTGTTGCCCAAAACCCCCATGAGTTTCAAGAGGTTATATTCCAACAAGACGGAGCCCCACCTCACTAAGTCAGAGATTACTTGGGTGAGGGTTATGAAAATAGGTGGATTGGTCGTCGAGGTCTTGTGGAATTGCCAGCTCGATCCCCAGACCTCACGCCTCTAGATTTTTTTTCTTTGGATGTACGTTAAAGCTGAGGTGTATAAAACGGCTCCCGGCTCAATAAATGAACTTAGAAACGAATTACAGATGTTTGTTCAAGAATAACGCCACAGATGCTTCATAATGTCAGAGAAGAATTTACCTGTAGAATATCTATTTGTCAGGAGGTCCATGGTGGTCATTTTCAACATCTATTTGTTAGGAGGTCCATGGTGGTCATTTTCAACATCTGTAGAAGTAACCACTTCAACAGTTTGTGCCTTTAGATTTTATTTGAAATGTTTTTCAATTTTCTTAGTAAGGGTTAATTAGTTGTTATTTGTTAATGTTAAATTGTGTTTTATTTTGAAACATAAATAATTTAAAATTATCTATGTGTACTTTACTGGGGAAACAGTACGACAGGAACTATGATAATGACATCTAATTGGTAAAAAAATTGTTATAAACAAGGGTAGTCATAACGTAGAAACCGATATTATTGATTCTCATTTGGAAAATACTGAATCAATTGTTTTCAAAACTGGAGAATGTTCTGAGCATAAAAAGACCTTCAAAATGAGGTATCACTCGACCCCCGTTTCCATTTAAAAAAATATTCCGGAAGCGAGCGCAGCAGTCACCTTGACATCTAAAGTTGTCATTGATATGTCAAAAAATGCAGACTATTCGCATATATCATCTTTCCAAATTCAATTACAATACACCGGACCGTTCAGAAATTAGAGGGGGAGACGGACTTTAGGTCCTCACTGTATATTTATATATTACATTTTATTTAACTTGACCTAGTAATGATGTTATGATGTTACTTGTTTACAGGAACTAAAATAAGAACAGGGTGACAAAACAATATTATACCTAAAAATGTAGAGCCTCGGTGGTCCAGAGGTAAGAACGTGTGCCTCTGAACCGAAGGGTACTGGGTTCGATCCCAGGGTACTCCTTTCACTTTTTCAGTACATACTGTAATATTAACATCAACCAAGGTTCTGGCATTGTATCTGAGCAAGTTGGGTGTCTGCACGCTCCGCCCTTCGCAGGGAGCGTATAGCCGTCGGTCCCGTGTGCATGCGACGTTGGGCACCTTAAAGATCCCTACGCTCCACACAGAAAGACAGGGGTTCGGCAAAATTTCCAGGATAGTGAGGTGAAACTGCTCCCTGGCGTCGGTGATTGGCCATAGTCGCGGAAATAAGCCGACGTTAAAGAAACAAAAAACACACACACACACACACACCTAAAAATGTAAACCGAGACAATGTGAATATAGGTATATATAAGCTTATTTTTCTAATACGTAAATAATTTTATATTATTTTATTTATATGTAATGAAATGTTCTGTTGTTTTTATGCCTCTTCAATATAACTTAATATTGCTATATAATGTCACATTTGTCTATGAGAATTAAGTTTATGGACTTTGTTACTTCTATGGTCAGCTGTAGTGTGTTGGTAACAGCGAACATTCTGGAATGATATTTCTAGAAGGGACCAGAAGTGACAGGTGTAGAAGAGTGTAGAAGGTCTAGAATCTCTATGGGGAGTATAAATAGGCGAGCGGTGCGCAGAGTAAGTTAGTTCAGTATTGAATTAGTGTGGTGTAGAATAAGTAATCATAGTGTATTAAGCAAGTCAGCAGTAAGTGTTGGTGTATAAGAAGCGATCATAGAAGGCGAATAGTAGAATATAGTTCTGTGGACATTTAGTAAGAGAGAATTATTTTAGTTGATACTGGTATTGGAAAATAGTTGGTTATAATAAATTAGTAGTTTGAAAAGCTGTGTTTTGTTTTTCAACAAATCCAGAACCCCGTAGAACGTAACAACTGGTGTCAGAAGTGGGATTTTCAAGCTGCTAGCGGAAATATTTTCCAGAATATTTGTTAAACAACGTGGAAATGTCTAAAATGTCTGGAAGACCAGTGTCAGCAGTACTTCATAACTGAGTGTTTGAAATAGAATAAACTGTGTAGCGGCTTTAAGTACGTCTATGCCTAAGACACGTAGCGCAACAGCCAATATGGACACCCAGCTATTGGAATTAATTAAAGAAATGAAATAAGAAGCCAGAAAATGAGACGAAGAAGCCAAAGAAGAAATGAGAAAAAGAGATGAAGAGGTCAGAAAAAGAGATAAAGAAGCCAGAAAAAGAGATGAAGAGGCTAAAGAAAAACTGAGAAAAAGAGACGAAGAAGCGAAAGAAGAAATGAGAAAAGGAGATAAAGAGGCCAAAGGAGAAATGAAAAAAAGAGACGAAGAGGTCAGAAAGAGACGACGAAGCCAAAGAAATGAGAAAAAGAGATGAAGAGGTCAGAAAAAGAGACGAAGAAGTCAACGAAGAAATGAGAAAAAGAGGCCAGAAAAAGAGACGAAGACCTACATGATCTTTAGAAAACATCAGGCACTTCGAACGTTCTAAGTATGATAACGTTTTTTATTGGCAACAGAGTTTTTGCTTTATTTTAATTGATGTACGCTTTCTTACATTCAATTGTTATTTACTGTACAACAATCAGAAGATCTCTCAAAATCAAGAATAAAAATTGGGGGTTACCATTTAAAGCATCTTGATGACGTCATTACTCTAAAACAAATGATGATCGACAATCGACTTTCATGCAAAAATGTGTAATTTTATCAAATAAAATCAATGTGCTCCAAGGATTTTCCCAAAAAAAAAAAAAATTATTTCGTTTTTATCTTAATTTGTTTCATAGTTTAGGCGCGTACTGTATGTTCAGGCGAAAAATCCATATTTAGTTATTTCCTTTGTTATAATTTAAGTATGTTGGCAACCACGTATCTTTTACAACAGGTGATCTGATTACACGAGTACTCAACAAATGTTTAATTAACCATCCAAATTTACATAAATATTATCTTTTGTTACCATAACAACCTATTTTTGCAGATAATCGTTTACTTTACTACAAGGACTGCATGTCTTAAATTCCTGTGCGATTAAAAATAAATCGAGATCCGACCAAACGTTAATATATATTCGTTTTATCAATACGCAACTACATTAGTCAACTAAGTGCAGATTTGAACCTGTGATGAGCACAATCCGTGTCTTTTGGGTTACCTAACAAGTTTTTAAAAGTATTTTTTGTCGAAAATGAACTATGAAAGCTGTGAAGGTCCATGTAGCCATCATTTTTACATGCCGAATCGTCACTACATATAACTTTATCGAAGAAATTGGGTCCTTGTCTGATTTTTCTTAACATAATTTCGCAAAATCGCTTGCGCCTTGCGTAGTCACGCGGTTCCAAAAATTGGACCCTCTGAATATGGTAAGGATGGTACCCATCCCTTTTAGTGAATTTTCGTAGAAAACATTAACTAATGGGAAGATCCCGACCTTTCAATTTTGAATTTTTTTTATGTGCGCGAACTAGGACCCCTAGAACCCATATCCGGGGTCAGTTTCAATTTATATATATATATATATATATATATATATATATATATATATATATATATATATATATGTATGGATCACACCGATAACTCAGAAAATAATGGGCCGATTTTGGCATGTAGCTTCTGGAAATGGCTTGGATAAGTTCGTTAGTCAGGAAAATCGGACGAGGTTTTCCGGGAAAAATGTGAGTTTTAATTCAAAAAAAAATTTACCTCAAAAAATAAAAAAGCTATGATAACCAAATTTGGTAGGTTTACGATATAAGAAGTAAACTATACACAAAAATTAAAATTTCTATCCTGCAAGACAAAAAGTAACAATAAAATATTTTCTGCCAGATAATTTATATGAAAATTCACTACCATAACGCACTTGCTGCGTCCAGGCTTATATATATATATATATATATATATATATATATATATATATATATATATATATATATATATATATATATATATATATATACACTTATTTGTTTGCTGTACGTTTGTGTTTTCTTATTGGTTTGCGTGGACTGCAGTTTCGAACCGTCCCGGTTCATCATCAGCACGCTACTGACTGTTATCGCTCCTGTGTGATCTACGTCTGAGATTTTACGTGGCGCTTGCGCCGCGAGCTTCTATTGGTCGGTTTACTGTTCTCTGATTGGTTGTGCCTTCGGACTGTGTCGTGTGTATGGGTCTCCCGTCTTGATCACTGTGGTTTGATAATTTGTCTATTTGTATGGCCTTTATTAAGTTTTGTTTAAATGTTTGTACTTGTATTTGATCTGGCATTAATTGTTTCTTATTGTTTGTTTGTTGAATGTAGTATTGTTCCCAGATTTCCATTTTTTGTGGTCTTTAACATGTTTCATTAGTTGTAATTGGGTGATGTCTGGTTTTTGGTGTTTTGTGTTGTGAATGTGTGTAGCTACGAATGATTTGTAGCTAGGTATGTGTATTTTATCTAATGCTACACAAAAATATATTAAAATTTGACAATTTTCATTTTTTTTCATAAAATTGTCAGTATCTTGAAAACCGTAAACTTTTTGATAAGATCATATAGGGTTTTTCTGAAACGACTTGAGCTAGCCTATCTTTGTGTGACGTTTGATTTACGACTTTTGAGGCAGCCTGTATGTATGTATGTATGTATGTTTGTATGTTTGTTTATATATATATATATATATATATATATATATATATATATATATATATATATATATATATATACACCTATGTATATAAACCTGTATGATAACTGTGAAGACAGTGTACAGTAAACTGTATAATGTAAATAATAAACTATACAACCCAAGGTAAAAACAAATTTTTTTAAAATTAATAATAATTTAAAAAGTAAACAAGAATGCTGTAATTGATATTTTCGCCAAATCATTTAAAATAATGTTAATTGACGATGCCATTGTTAGATGGCGCCACATACAAGAAAATGTACGAGCGTCTCGTCACAGTAATGACCGGCTGCGTAGATCATGCGCACTTCGCAGAATATTTTAAGGTTAAAAGACCTCCCTGACGTGCTGTTTACACACAATTCTCCCAACTGATTTTTATGACCTGCCCTGACATCAGTTTGCCCAATTAAAAGCTAAAAAGGGAAGGAAAATCAACCCTGCCATTCATGTGAGCATAATGTACTTTTCCTTTCCCCTTTTCCTTCTTTTATCTGTTGACTGGGCAAACTGTTGTCAGGGTAGGTCAGGAAGGTCAGTTGGGAGGATTGTGTGTAAACAGCACGCCAGGGAGGTCTTTCATTTCGTTACTTAAAATATTCTGCGAAGTGCGCATGATGAGTGCAACCAGGTCATTACTGTGGCGGGACGCTCGTGAAAATGTTGACTCTGCAGTTACCGTTTTGTAAGAGTACGTTAAGGAAATTGTTGCACAACGATTAGATGATATCAATACGACATTAATAATAATACGTATAGTTTATACAGGGCTTTCATTAATTCCCGAACCCCACGTGACTGCTTTAGTTACGTAACCCGGCATACACGTTTGTACAACCTGAATTAATGAAATCCCTAAGATGCCAGTGTTGTCTCATATTTCCTTTGGGGTTTTATAAAAAATATAAAAATTATAATAAGTTGAAAGGTAAATGTCTTAAATGTATTTATTATTTAGTATTTTTAACAGCAAGTCTGTTCATGTATGGTTTACTGTTATTGATTGTTAAAAAATAAATTAAAAACATAATAAAATATTACTTTTATTTTGTATAGATATCAAAATTTTGTAATGTACGTAAACAAATTGAGGTCCGATTATTTGAACTTCTAATTTACCGTTTTAGGAATGTGTATTGTGTAACATGTAACAAATATGTACCTATTTGGGCAGATTACCGACGAACAGATTTGGTAGGGCTTCGTTCCATGCGATGTCGAATATCGTCAACAACATAACCTTAACATACCTACACTTTTAACTTACGTAAAAACGCAATGAAATGCTAAGTTTTGATAAAAACTCTTTATTTTTATTGTCCAACAGATAGAAAATTATTTGAAGAAGGTAAACACTGGTCGAACTTGGAAAATGCACAATATACATACAAAATAACCGTCAAAAGGGAAATGAGCGTCAATCGACTGAACTGTCAATTGTCAATTGATTTAGTAACTTTAGGGTCCCTAGCCTAGTGGGTTTTTTTTGGTTACTTTTTGACTGCCAACTCATAAAATCATATTCCACTAAGAGAGAGACAGAATCCGGTCACGTGGGGTTCGGGAATGAATGAAAGCCCTGTATAATAAACGAAATAAGTCGTTATATGCGTGGATTTTTCGGAAATTAATATAATTTTTAATTAAACGTTTTTTATCTACAAGTAAAGAATAAAACTTCGTTGTCAAAAAATGGCTTATTACTGCACTGATAACATGGTTAACTTAAAAGGTTATCCTTAAAAGCGATAATTTTAATAGCACTGTTTTTATACAAATGTAATGTATTTTTTCTTTACCCTTTCGATCCCAATACCGTCCATATACGGCATGACATAAAATGTACAAATAAAAAGGAACTATATTTAAAAGTTAAAGTTCATTAGCAAAATAGTGGCTAATGGGTTCAAATCACCGTCACAAAGAAGTACACCTTTTACATGTAACTTATCTCTAAAATAGCGAAAAATTACGCTGGGGTCCTAAACCAACAGGTTACAGATACAATAATTTAGCCATAGTCTTGTGTCAGGGCAAGCTGAATGCCTGCACTATCTATTTTAACGAGGGTGTCAGTCTCTCATACCATGGGATGTTGAGCACGTCAAAGATACTTACCTTTTATGCAATAGGAAACGGTTTAGCAAAATTTCAAATTTAGCAGAGTAACGTAAGAGAATTATCATCGGTAGTAAGTGAGGATTGGACCTGTGTTGACCACTGATAAGTACACTCGGAGAACCCAAATCGTCAGCTTTTTAAAAATGTGTTGTGGTGATTTGGGTACTCCAAGTGTATTTATTATCGTTCGCAGAAAGGACGACAATCAATTACAAAATAAATAAAATAGGTTCGAAAAACATATAAGTAGAATGCCAAGTATGTAATTATAAAGTAAAGGTACTTACATATTGATAACAGAATTGGAAGGATGATCCTGAATATAAAAAGGCACAGCAAGTAACTGCCCATCTCTGCTTATATCTGTAACAGAAACAAGAAGAAACTATGATAACAAAAATTATTTTAGAAAAGTTCACTTAAAACTTAAGACCGGTTTGGGAGATGCCATGGGCCATGATGGGAACTACCATTATTTTCATATTTGAGCAAATTGCTTATATGTTTTTTCGGCGCGTCATGCGTTATAATTTACTTTTAAAAGAAAAGTCGCATATTGTCGAATTAGGACAAGGTATTCAGATGATAACACTAAAAAAGTGATGTCAATGCGATTTCCAGCACCTTTGTTAACATTAAAAATCTTGGTTGATTCATATTCACGCCACCAAAATAATATAAAATGTGGAACAGCCAAATGGAATAAATTTCGTATCTCAATTATTGCATTTATAAAAAATCCAAAAACAAGTCAACTTTAGATTAAAAAATGACATCTTGCAATGTGAAAACTTCACCCGTACATTCAACCTCCTTGAGTGGCAGTTATAACGCCTCAGTTTTTAAAAATCTCTGGACGCAGCTAGTACGTTATGGTAGCGAATTTTCTTTAAAATATTTTTAATAGCAAATGTCTTTATTTGATGAAAGCAGGCATCAAACTTGGTTGCCTATATAGTAGAAACATTGTACCATATTTCATTGAAATAAATTTATTGTTTGAAAATATATAAACATTTTTTCTGAAAACAGTTTTTTGAAAAACGTTCGGGGGCTAAACTGCAAATTTACCGAAAATGCGCTACCAAAACACACTTACTGCGTCCAGATTTTTTTCTTACAAACGCATCATATTTCGATAAAAAATGCATTAACGAATTTGTTCTACGAAAATTAGCTAAAAAAATATTATACACCCCTACTCACTCCTGGTCCCGTAACTTCCTTGGGGAGTGTGAACAAGAAATTTTCCTTGGGGTTTGTGGGTCCAGGGGGGTGGGGGCCTAGGCAGGTTTTTAAACAGTTTTTTGAAAAGTGTTCGGGAGCTAAACTGCAAATTTACCGAAAATTCGCTACCAAAACGCACTTACTGCCTCCAGATTTTTTTCTTACAAACGCATCATATTTCGACAAAAAAGGCAAAAATGCATTAACGAATTTGTTCTATGAAATTTAGCTATAAAAAAAAGTATGCACCCCTACTCACTCCTGGTCCCGTAACTTCCTTGGGGGGTGTGAACAGGAAATTTTTCTTGTGGTTTGTGGATTCAGGGGGCCCTAGGCAGGTTTCTGAAAACAGTTTTTTGAAAAGAGTTCGGGTGCTAAACTGCAAATTTACCGAAAATTCGCTACCAAAACGCACTTACTGCGTCCAGTTTTTTTTCTTACAAACGCAGCATATTTCGATGAAAAATGCAAAAATGCATTAACGAATTTGTTCTAAAAAAATTAGCTATAAAAAAGTATGCACCCCTACTCACTCCTGGTCCCGTAACTTCCTTGGGGAGTGTGAACAAGAAATTTTTCTTGGGGTTTGTGAATCCAGGGAGGGCGGCTAGGCAAGTTTCTGAAAACAGTGTTTTGAGAAGCGTTCGGGAGCTAAACTGCAAATTTACCGAAAATTCGCTACCAAAACGCACTTACTGCGTCTAGAACTTTTTCTTACAAACGCATCATATTTCGATAAAAAATTCAAAAATGCATTAACGAATTTGTTCTACGAAAATTAGCTAAAAAAATTATACACCCCTACTCACTTCTGGTCCCGTAACTTCCTTGGGGAGTATAAACAAGAAATGTTTTGGGGGAATAGGGGTGCTGTGCGGGGTAGGCAGGGTTTAAGGGGATATGGCTTCAAGATGTGAAAAAGCCTGGACGCAGCAAGTGCGTTATGGTAGTGAATTTTCATAGAAATGATCTGGCACAAAATATTTTATTATAACTTTTTTTTCTTGTAACATAGAAATCTAAATTTTGGTGTATAGTTTACTTTTTAGTGAATTTTCGTAGAAAAAATTCACTAATGGGGAGATCCCGACTTTTGAATTTTGAAAAAATTTTTGCAAATGAGCGCGATCTAGGACCCCTAGAACCCATATCCGGGGTCAGTTTCAATTTTTATATGTTTATATATATATATATATATATATATATATATATATATATATATATATATATATATATATATATATATATATATATATATTTATATATATTTATATATATATATATATATATATATATATATATATATATATATATATATATATATATATATATATATATATATATATATATATATATATATATATATATATGTATCACACCGATAACTCAAAAAATAATAGGCCGATTTTGATAAAATTTGGCACGTACCTTTCTTGGCCGATTTTGATAAAATTTGGCACGTACCTTTCTTTTGTAAATGGATTGGATAAGTTCGTTAGTCAGGAAAATCGGATGAGGTTTTCCGGGAAAATTTTGAGTTTTCATTCGAAAAAAATTCTTTTCTCAAAAAGTAATAAGCCGATTTTAATAAAATTTGGCATGCACCTTCCTTTTGTAAATGTATTTGACAAGTTTGTTAGTCAGGAAAATCGGACGAGGTTTTCCGGGAAAATTTTGACTTTTCATTTGAAAAAAATTATTATCTGAAAGAATAATGGGCAGATTTTGATATAATTTGGCATGTACCTTCCTTTTGTAAATGGCTTTGACAAGTTTGTTAATCAGAAAAATCGGAAGAGGTTTTCCGAAAAAATTTTGAGTTTTCAATTGAAAAAAATTTTTATCTTAAAAAATAAAAAATCTATGATAACCAAATTTGCTAGGTAGGTTTACGATATAAAAAGTAAACTATACACCAAAATTTAGATTTCCATGTTACAAGAAAAAAACGTTATAATAAAATATTTTGTGCCAGATCATTTCTATGAAAATTCACTACCATAACGCACTTGCTGCGTCCCGAGTTTTCTTTTATATCCTAAACCTACCTACCAAATTTGGTTATCATAGATTTTTTATTTTTTAAGATAATTTTTTTTTTCAAATGAAAACTCAAAATTTTTCCGGAAAACCTCGTCCGATTTTTGTGATTAACAAACTTATCAAAGGCATTTACAAAATAAAGGTACATGCCAAATTTTATTAAAATCGGCTTATTACTTTTTGAGATAAGAATTTTTTTCGAATGAAAACTCAAAATTTTTCCAGAAAACCTCGTCCGATTTTCCTGACTAACAAACTTGTCAAAGCGATTTACAAAAGGAAAGTACATGCCAAATTTTATTAAAATCGGCTTATTACTTTTTGAGATAAGAATTTTTTTCGAATGAAAACTCAAAATCTTCCCGGAAAACCTCGTCGATTTTCCTGACTAACGAACTTATCCAAGCCATTTACAAAAGAAAGGTATATGCCAAATTTTATCAAAATCTGCCCATTATTTTTTGAGTTATCGGTGTGATACATATATATATATATATATATATATATATATATATATATATATATATATATATATATATATATATATATATATATGTATCACACCGATAACTCAAATTATATATATATATATATATATATATATATATATATATATATATATATATATATATATATATATATATATATATATATATATAAAAATTGAAACTGACCCCGGATATGGGTTCTAGGGGTCCTAGTTCGCGCTCATTTGCAAAAAATTTTTCAAAATTCAAAAGTCGGGATCTCCCCATTAGTGAATTTTTTCTACGAAAATTCACTAAAAGACAACTTTCAAGCCCGTTTTATTCGCATTTTCTGCTCATATTTCCTTTTTACTAGCCACTGATCACGTTTCATTCTTGATAATGAAAAAAATAAGTCTGGACGCAGCAAGTGCGTTATAATAGCGAATTTTCGTAAAAATGTTTTAATGTCAAATATGTATTGTTTTTAAAAGGACATTTGGTTGGCAGTATAACCTATATGGTAGTAACAATATACCACATTTCATTAAATAGCTTTGTTGTTTTGAAAAGTACAAACATTTTCCGAAAATAAACTTAAAAAGTTCCAGAAAAAACTGGTCCAATCTTCCTGGCCAACGAACCTCTTCAAGCTATTTACACACCTGCCAAGGTATAATTATTGACAAACAGCTTTATGACCCAAGACGAAAACAATTTTTTATGAAATTTTGCAAAAATTTCTTTTACAAAAATTCACCATTTTTTGGCCGAAATTGCCTTCAGTAATGTTACACTATATTATATTTTTCACAAAAATTCGATAACTTTGATTTACAATCACTTACTAAACATTTATTATTAATTACCAACATTTCACAAAAATGTTACAAAAAATTATTCTACGGAAACCTTAAAAACATTGCTGCGAAAACTTTTCAAATTCGGCCACTATTTGAGAGTGCCCGTATACGGCAGTTCGATTTTTTCGACGCGTCATACAAACAAAAAGCTCTCTGAATGCGTCATTTCCATGGGGCTTAGGTCTCTATTGGTACAAACGCCTTTTTGCAATTTGTGATATGTGTTTGTGCAATGTGTCAAAACGTGAAAAGTTCCAAAGCAATTGAAATAACTCAAAAACGATGAACGATATCAATTTTTTTCATTACCAACATGCATCATAATTCAATGGAAAATGCAAACATGCAATAACATAAGGGTGTTCTATTAAAAAAAAGAAACTGTGTATCACCACCGACTTATTGGCCACTCTGTGATTATCAAAATAATTTTATAAGATGCAGTTCAAAACACCCTGTAATTAACGTATACAATTTTTGCTCGTATAAAAAAATATTGAGTTTTACCGTAGAAATGCGTCACCCGGTATATGTGTAAAGAGACAAAAACTGAAACTTACCCCGAATATGGGTTTTAGGGGTTCTACTTCGCGCTCATTTGAAGAAATCTTCTCAAAATTCATAAGTCTAGGAAAATTTGCTAAAATATAGACTATTAAACCATAAACTCTATAGCTGAAGCTACTGCGAAAGCATCAGAAACGGGTCTATTTGAAATGGATTTTCCGATATTTTAGTAAAATGAAGGACACTGATGGTTGAAGCTGAAACTTAGGGCTTTGTAAAACACACCTATTATTACATTTCTTCTGCACAATCCGTATTTGTTTCAGATTATTTGTCTGAAATTTGCAAATTTTGACGTTTTAAGAATAGAAATTACAAAATTTTCAAAATATTTTTTCCGTCACTTCTTGACCTTTTTGCGTCAAGAAAACCTAACCGTTGTATGTAATATTCAATTGGTTTTGTTAACCATACAAAATATTTTGTTCTTGTGTCAGTGGCGGCTCGTGACATTGGGAGTGGGTGAAGCATTGGGAGTGGGTGAAGACCTCCCCTGCGCCGCAGACGCAAATTTTTTAAATTTTCAAGGTCAGGCGTTCTTCTGGCACTTCAGCATTTGAATGAAAAATCCATTTGTACAAAAATATAGACTTTCACAAGGAATAATTTTCGGAATAATTACCAGGAATATTCAATGAGAGGACACTGTACTCGTACTTTACACGCACGCATACGGTAAGATAATACGACACGTATTTCCTATGAAAATCTGTTTATAGAGGGAAGAGCTACAAGCATATATTTTTTCAAATTAAATACCCTTCTCATTTCTTTACAACTTGAAATTTTATATCTAATATTTTATTATTTTGAATTTATTCTTTTAGAGGTGATAATAAACAAATCAGTTCCACTTACCAAAAGAAACATGAAAAATCCAGCTGATCAAAGTCCGCAAATGTGACGCATACCAGACTATTTAACGGCACCATAGTAAAAATAAAAATACGCCTCTGACGATCCGACTCAATCTAAACAAACGACAGAAATTAAGATTTGAAGCAGGCTCAGAAAGCTGCATCACGTTTGTGGCCCAACCTACCACGGCGCGTGCCGTTGCCATGGCAACCGTCTCATGCAAGAGTACCGAAGCAGACGCAGCGTTCGTATATGAAAAAATCTGGCAGCTGCGTAACGCCTTTACAGTAGTCTGTGATCCGAACGGGATTGCAAATTATATCGTACCATAAATTACTATAAAAATACATTATCAACTGCGGCGCGACGTAACAAGACATTTTTATGTGGTTGTACCAAATGAATTTGATAGAATGAGAAAAATTTTAATTATGGTGGATTTTGAATAAAAAAGTTTAGCTTAACCGAAAAATATAGGTGAAGCAGTGCTTCACCTGCGTCATCTGATGAGCCGCCACTGTCTTGTGCTTTCCTTTGATCACCAGTAGCACCCAATTTTTTTTTCTGTAAATGCCTATAACTTTTTTCCTTTCAACGTAGAGATCTGAATTTCGGCATGTAGGGTAAGTTTAATAGTAGAAACGTATGTGCCAAATTTGGTGATTATTGCTTTGTTATTTTCGGAGATACAAAAATTTTCCGAAAGAAAAACCAAAATTTTCCCGGAAAAACTAGTCCAATTTTCCTGGCTAAAGGACTTATCCAAGCCACTTAGAAAAGGAAGGTATCTACCAAATTTCATCAAAATCGGCCCATTGTTTTTTTAGCTATCGGCGTGATATATACAAGGTGGCGCATTGAGAACGAAACAGACCGATTTGCGTCCAGAAATTATTTTTTTAAAGAAACGCTGAAACACGTCAATTTTAATATTGAGGGGAACATGTTTTGACATAAAACTCAACTTTGTCACATCAACCCCTTAAGAGTGCTGATAGTCAATGTTTTGTTGGTTTGTAAACAAATAATTGACTATCAGAACATTTCTTATCCGAATGAGAGAAATGCGGTTTATTATTTCAGTTTATCGGTTGGTTCGATACTTGATAGTACTACCGAAAATTAATTTCACAATGGTGTATTCTGTAGAAGAAAGAGTTGAAATAATTACAAATTTTTTCAAAAACGATGACTGTGTCAACTCTACCGCAAATTTGTTTAATGAACGACATCCGAACAGACATGTTAACAGAAAATATATTTTGGAGTTAGTTGCAAAGTTTCGACAAAGTGGTTCAGTAGCCAACAAAAAACGGGATCCTGAACGTGAATTTCCGGTTAGAAATGACACTACTGAGATTGAAGTTTTAGGACAAATTGCTGCAGACCCAACTTTGAGCACGAGAAAATTGGCCACTGTTTCAAACATCAAAAGAATATTGAAGCATCATAAATTTCACCCGTATAAAATTCATCTTGTACAACAACTGAATGAAGATAATTTTGATCGACGGCTGGAGTTTTGTGAAGTTATGACTGCACGAATAGCTGATAACGGGAACTTTCTATTCAATATCTGTTTTTCAGACGAGTGTACGTTTTTATTAAACTCTACAGTCAATCATCATAATTGTCATTATTGGACAGATAATAATCCAAGAAATTGTCACGAAGTCCACACTCAAACTCAATAGAAATTGAATGTCTGGACTGGCATTTTTGGATACCGTTTAATCGGACCATTTTTTCTTGATGGCAATTTGAGTGGCAAAACGTATTTGAAGTTACTAGAAGATATCGTTTACCCTCTACTAATTGACATTGTTGAAAATGATGATCGTTATCAAGAAAATCAATTAGTGTTTCAACAAGATGGAGCTCCTCCGCATTTTTCACAACGTGTTAGGAAGTTTTTGAACAGAGAGTTTCCAGAGCAATGGATTGGGTGTAGAGGTGCTATTGAGTGGCTCCCAAGATCACCGGATTTAACTCTTTTAGACTTCCTTTTATGAGCCATTTAAAGAGTAGAATTCACGCAACAGAACCGGTGTCTCTGGAAGAATTACAACCACGCATTGTTGAAGAATGCCGTCTAATAACGCCACAAATGCTCCAGGATGTCAGAGCTCGTTTTGAACAAAATTTGTACTTTTGTATGGAAGCTGGTGGTCAACAATTTGAACACTTACTTAACTGAATAAACATTTTTGAACGTTTGGTTTTGTTTTTTAGTTTTTTTAACCAAAAATTGACTAATTAGTGCATTTCTTATCACAATGAATGAAATACGTTCTTGCAACTCCAACTGTGAATAATTTTTAAACGAGTTCATAAAACTTCGAAAAAAAATTAGTGTGCTGAATTCACAAAAGAAAGAGCTTTCAAATGATGTAACACTCGACCCATGTTCCCTATTTAAAATATAAGGGTTGTCATCACCACCCTTAAGGGGTTGATGTGACAAAGTTGAGTTTTATGTCAAAACATGTCCCCCTCAATATTAAAATTGACGTGTTTCAGCGTTTCTTAAAAAAATATTTCTCTGGACGCAAATCGGTCTGTTTCGTTTTCAATGCGCCACCTGTATATATATATATATATATATATATATATATATATATATATATATATATATATATATATATATATATATATATATATATATATATATATATAACATTTTAACTGCCCATGGAAATGGGTTCCAGAGGCCCAAATTGCCGCTCATTTGAAGAAAATTTCCGAAAGTCTCAGCATCGATACCTCTCTATTACTGAATTTTCTTAATGAAAATGCACTAAAAAATTCACTAACAATGTACTGAATATTTTTCAAACAAATTTAATAATTGTGCATTAAATTTAACGGTTTTTATGCTTTCAACATTCCTGGTATTGCAGAAGCGAGATATCTCTGTCTGTACACCGTATGTTAGTAAACTAGCACAATCTGTCCGTCCTGAGAGTCATAATCGCATAAAATGGATCCACGATTATAAAAGTACAAAAATATGCAAAATATTATGCTAGTTACATGTAAAAATAGAGTTGATAGGAATTCAAATTTGCCAGTTGCGTGTACTGAAATAATGGACATGAAGAGCATGAAGAAACTTACCTACGTAGCATTAGTAAAATTACGTTTATACCTACAACAGGTAAAGCATATCAGATTTGGAACAATGACTTTTTTACTTTGTCAGCTGTTATCATTTCTCATTATGTATTTAATTAACCAGCGAGCTATCATACACTTTCGTACGTCGAGAGCTAATGTAATTTGCTTTCCACACGTTGCTCATATTCACCTGTGTTGCTTTCGAAGAATTTGTAATGTTAGAAATCATTTGCATTTATTGGAACTGATAAACTCTAAAAAGACCATAAACATTAAACAATTCCAGGGGGAAATCAATTTTAAATCAAATAGCGTCCGAGTGTGTGTTTTATAACGAGTGTTCCAAAAGTGTTCACACTAACATTGGCAAGACTGATCATTTTTAGTCAATTTTCTTTAAAAAAATTCACTAATGAGGAGTTCCCGACTTTTGAATTTTAAAAAATTCTTCAAATGAGCGCTAATTAGGCCCCCTAGAACACATCGTTCACTGTATCATAAGACCCTCGGTACACCTATTTTTTTACAGTTCCCCATAAAAAGAAATCTAAAACGGACAGATCAGGAAACTGAGGTGGCCATGTAACCGGTGCATTTCTTCCGATCCGGGAGTTGGGAAAAGTATGGTCTAAGAAGTTCCGAACTTGTAGCTGGTTATGGGGCGCCGCTCCATCATGCGGAAACCACTGTAGTGAGCCCCGAGTTGTCAAATTTACATTATCTAGCATATCTGGAAAGTCATTCTAGAGAAACTGAAGATAGTGGTCACCTGTTATGTACCTTCAAAAATGTACGGACCAAGATATTTTGAACCAATGACACACCAGACATTAAACCCAAATTTTATTTGTGGTCTCCATTCTTTAACATAATGCGAATTTTCTTGCATCCAAAGATGCTCATTATGTATGTTGAACATACCGCAGTTTGTGAATCGAGTCTCGTCCGTCCAAAGTATTTTAGCTGGAAACTGTGGGTCGTCTTCACAGATATTTCGAAACCAGGTGCAAAATTCAATTCGCTTAGGAGGATCATCATCGTGCAATGTTTGCGATGTTCATATTTTATAAGGATGATATTTGTGCATTTTTAGTACCCTAACGGCAGTACGTTGGGATGTACTGGCTTCTGCTGCGATCTTCCTAGTTGAAGTTGAAGAATTTAACTGCAGTACTTTTCGAGATCCCTGTACTAAACATCGAAAAAAAACTCAAACTCGTATATATATATATATATATATATATATATATATATATATATATATATATATATATATATATATATATATATATATATATATATATATATATATATATATATATATATATATATATATATATATATATATATATATATATATATATATGTGTATGTATCACACCGATAACTCAAAAAATAATAGTCCAATTTTGTTAAAATTTTATAAGTACCTTCCTTTTGTAAGTGGTTTGGATAAGTTCGTTAGCCAGGAAAATCGGTCCAGGTTTTCCCGGAAAACTTTGTTTTCTTTCTAAAAAAAATTATATCCTCCGAAATAATAAAGTAAGGGTTTGTATTATAAACAGTGAACCATGTACCAAAATTTAAGTCTATAAGTTTAAAGACAAAAAAGTTATGGAAAGTTAAAGAAAAAAAATTCTGGACGCAGAAAGTGCGTTATGGTAGTGAATTTTCATAAAAATGTTTTTAATAGCAAATAATGTGTTTTTTTTTCAGAAAGCAGGCATTAAATTTGGTTACCAGTATAACCTATATAGTAAAAACAATGTGCCATGTTTCATCAGAATAACTTTATTGTTTGAAAACGTACAGAAATTTCCGAAAGTAAACTTAAAATGTAACCGAAAAAATCCGTTTCTTGGTCAACCTTATAGGTTAATAGCAAATTAAGCTTTTCAAAAATTAAGCATTTAATCAAAATTCGCTACCATAACGCACTTGCTGCGTCCAGAATTTCTTAACTTACAAACATGCATTATATTTCGATGGAAAATGCAAAAACATAAGGCGTTTTCCACTAAAAAAAATATTATTTGTATCACCAACGACTTATGGGCCACCCTGTGATGGTAGCAATAATTTTTTAAGGTGTAGCTCAAGACACCGTATAATTAATGTATACAATATTTTTTCATATCTTGTATTATAACGGATATATTGAGCTTTATTGATTTTTTACGAAAATTCTACAAAAATTATATACCATTAAACGATAAATTCTATAGCTAAGGCTACTGCCAAGCATCAGAGAAAGGGTCTATTTGAAATGAATTTTCTGGAAATATTTTAGTAAAATGAAGGACGATGACGGCTGAAACTAAGACTTCAGGGTTTGTAAAACATTCTTCTTAAGACATTTTCTTTCCAGAGCCCGTATTAGATTCAAGTTCTTTGCCTAAATGTTGCGAATTTTGACGTTTTAAATTGTCACTTTGACGTTTTGAGGAAAACCCCAATTTATTTTTCTTTAAATGCCCATAACTTTTTTGTCTTTTGACCTACAGCGCTAAATTTTGGTAGGCGCCTCACCTATAATGACATAAACCAGCGTACCAAATTTGGTTGCCCTTACTTTGTTAATTCCGGAGAAATAATTTTTTTTGGAAGGAAAACCCAAAATTTTCCGGGAAAACCTGGACCGATTTTCTTGACTAACGAACTTATCCAAGCCATTTGCAAAAGGAAGGTATTCACCAAATTTGATCAAAATCGGTTTATTATTTTTTGAGTTATCGGTGTGATACATACATACATACATACATATATATATATATATATATATATATATATATATATATATATATATATATATATATATATATATATATATATACATATATATATATATATATATATATATATATATATATATATATATATATATATATATATATATATATATATATATATATATATATATATATATATATATATATATAAACATATAAAAATTGAAACTGACCCCGGATATGTGTTCTGGGGGGCCTAATTAGCGCTCATTTGAAGAAATTTTTTCAAAATCCAAAAGTCGGGATCTCCTCATTAGTGAATTTTTTTAAGAAGATTCACTAAAATGGAGTTTTCCTCAAAACGTCAAAGTCGCGATTTGACACGTCAAAATTGGCAATGTTTAGGCAAAGAAAGTAAAACAAATACGGACTGTGAAAAGAAAATGTTGCAAGAAAAGTGTTCTGTGAACCCTTAAGTTTCAGCTTCAACGGTCATTGCCCTTCATTTTACTAAAATATTTGCAGAACATTCATTTCAAATGGACCCTATCTCTGAAGCTTTGGCGGTCGGTTTACTTAAGCTGATGCTTTCGCGGTAGGTTTCGTTAAGTTTATGGTTTAACGGTCTATATTTTTGGCTAATTCTCGTAGAACAAATTCGTTAATGCATTTTAGCATTTTTTATCGAAATATGATGCATGTTTGTAAGAAAAAATCTGGGCGCAGTAAGTGCGTTTTGGTAGCGAATTTTCATTAAATCCTTCAAATTTCAATAACTCAATAAGCTATTAACCTAAGGTTTGTTGGCTAGGATATCAACATTTAGGTTTATTTTCGGAAAATTTTTATACATTTTCAAACAATAAGTAATTTTGATAAAATATGGTACATTGTTTCTACTACATAGGCCATACCGGTAATCAGATTGATGCCTGCTCGCATTTGCTATTAAAAACATTTATATGAAAATTCACTTCCATAACGCACATGCTGCGTCCAGACTTTTTATTTTAAAAAGAGGTTAAAAGCAACATCGCCTTACCACGATTCTGCTTCCAGCAGATTTTCCATTATATGTAGCTTCCACACTTCATTAATTGGGTTACGTTCTGCAGAAGTTATCTTTTTGGTCTGTCTCTTCCCTTTTCTCCAAGCACGTGGTCTTTAAATAATGTAATCCGTGAATGTTTAAAGCCGATCACACTTTTATTTCTTTGAAACTGGACGTTTGCGGTAAAAGTCAATAGTAGTTGGTCGTCTATCAAACTCATTAAACCAGGAGTTCCACAGGACTTGCCCAACACTATTTAACATATGTCAGTGATATTCCTAAGGCATCCCAAGATAATATTTCGCGATTTTCGCTGACGACATATCCGTAATACCCCAGCACCGGGAAATTAATGAATTAGTGAGACAACTCCAAGCAGAGATAGACAAAATACCTGCCAATGCAAACAAATGTCAAACTAAAATCCTTGCAGTTAGGCGTATAAGAAATCCACCCACATTTAAAATTAATATCGAAAATATTTCATGGAACGCTTCAGACAATAAAAGCATGTATCTCGGAGTAAATTTAGACACTCGCCTAACCTCCCGACACCTCTGTTGATGTTACTGATGTACTTAAAAGGGGAGGAGAGGGGAAATCTGGGCTCGAACCCAGTACCCTTGGGTCCAGAGGCCCACGTTTTTTCCCCTGGACCATCATGGCTGAAAATTAACTTTTTACATTCCCGTTTTACTACTGCTTTCCGCAAAATATGTCAAATATCGATTTATATAGATGACGCCATATTATAATTTATTTACATTATAAAAACATTTGTTCACCCCTTGATTTCCTTCTATATTTAAAACGATCCTTGCTAATATTCATCTGGCAACAGTGCACATCGTCCAGCGTCCACTTCTGCGTTCCGATTCCACCCGAATTGTTTGTTTACTACTGAGGTGTCACAAGACAGGATTACCCCTGCGGACATTAACATTAAGCGCTGAACCAAGGTTATGCTACACTTAAACAATTAATTGTATTCACTAATAAGCAAAAATTCACCGCTCCAGATAAAATGCACCACATTTCAAAAGCTTATAGTTTTGTTATGGCCAGCTTATTCAAACTCCGACTTTCCACCCCATACATTACAAAAATGTATCTGCATGACTTCAAGCATTAAATCACAAAAAATTTCAAATTTCAATCACTCTCAGAAGTCATCATTTTATATTAAGCTCGCTAGCTTCTTCACACAGCTTCCTTCGTGTGTCACTTTGTGTACATAACTTTGTGTGCATGGAGGAAGCATCACAAAATCACAGATGGCGCTTTTGTACATGTTATTTTCTATTGGTTGTACAGATCACATGTTACCTGGCGGCTATCAGTTGTTGAAATTTATAAAACATTGTTATCTTTTTATTACTTTTCACCACTTCAACAACAAATTTGAAGTTTCACGTCCCATTTACGTGTAACTTTGAGATTTTTTTCGCCGCCATAAAGACATCTTGATCTCTCATTTCACCATGTTTTTCGACAATAAATCGCGGATGCGCGGGGCTTAGGTCCTATTCTGGCCACTGTCTTGTATATACTGACTGTATTATCCACTAGATGTTATGGCAATGCATGCCCTAGGCCCGACTTGCCAAAGCGTTAGTATGACATAATGATGCTCTATGTCTCCTCTGGTGATTACTATTCAGCGTGTTATTACATATCATATCGCAAGTCCCGGCGGGACTGAAGTCATATAGCTCAATGCCCGTCGTGGTATTAGCCAGGGGAGAAGTTGTTTTCGCTCGCTAATTTTTTCCCATAACTTCCTTCTTATTATATTCTGTGTGGGCGCGTGGAAGGTGTTGAGAAAGCCTAGAACCAGAACAGTCGCTAAGTCAGAGATTGCGCTTCTGGCTAATCTCCACTATATGGCATCGCAGTGGCTGCATTAAGGCCGACTTGTTATTATGGTGTAGGTATGACATAATGATTTATTTTTTTATTTCAACAACACAGCACGAGAGCTTACAGCCTAAATACTATCGTACCGTGGGTGTCGACAAGGAAGAAAGAGGCAACTAGTTATTCTGGACTTGAAGGTTTGGAGGTTCGGGGGAGAAGGAAAAACATGCGCCGGCAAGGAATTCCACAACTTGGAAGTCCTCGGGACAAAAGAGCGAGCATAACAAGATGTTCTATGTCTGGTGACCTGGACAGTAAAAGGGTGCATTCGCTCTGTTCCCCTGATACATCTGTTGGGGGCAGCAGGTGGAGGAACTATGGAAGAAAGCTCCTCTGAGCAGTGCCCGTGCAGATTTCTATCAAAGAGAGAGAGGTCACCAACGGCACGTCGGTGGGCAAGGGATGGCAGCCTTTGGGTGAGGGTAAGGTCACCGATGAGACTTGACTGGAGTCCAGGATAGCGAGTGTAGAAGCGGCAGCAGCACCCCAGATGTGGGAGCAGTATTCGAGGTTTGATCTTATTTGTGAAGTATATAAGGTACAGAGATTAGCTGGTGAAAAGTATTTGCGAGCCCGGAAGAGGAAACGTAATTTCTTAGCAGCTGCTTCTGCAGTTTATGTGACATGTTGGTGCCAATTGAGATTTCGATCCACAGAAATGCCAATAAGTGAAAAGGACTCATTACTTTGAATAACTTGGTTGTTTATTGTGGTGGGTCTAGGGCTGGTGTATCTCTTATCATAAAGAAAGCAAGACAGTGATTTGGTGGGGTTGAATTGTACAAGATTTCTACTTCCCCAGTCTAATATTTTTTGGAGATCCACGGAGATAGAACCCTCCATGAGTCTGCGATCCTCATCTAATTGGGCTAGAGAGACAGGCTTAGAATATTGTATATTTGAGTGGAGGGTGCTATCGTCCGCGTAACTGTGAACTGGGTTGGATGTGCTAGAGAGGAGGTCATTAATGTGGAGAAGAAACAAAGTAGGGGCTAAAGCTGAACCCTGAGGAACTCCTGCATTAATTGTATACAGTTAAGAGGAATGGCCATGCACGACAACAGAAATGCTCCGGTTGGAAAGGAAATTTGCTGTCCACGTACAGAGTTTTGGTGGTAGGCCATAGGCCGGTAGTTTATTAAGCAGCGCTGTGTGCGAGACCTGGTCGAATGCTTTGGATATGTCTAGAGCGACAATCGGGGATTCGCCGTGTAGTTCCATAGACTTGTTCCAAGAATGGGTGACAAAGGAAAGGAGGTTCACGGTTGATCTGCGGTGACGGAATCCATACTGCCTGTCGTGGATTAGACTGTGTTTTTCAAGAAATTTTAGTAATTCGGTGTTTATATGCTTTTCCATCACTGTAGAGACGACTGAAAAAGGGAAATAGGCCTGTAGTTGCTAGGACGCGCTTTGGATCCTTCCTTGGGGACGGGTTGTACTCGAGCAGTTTTCCAGTTACTAGGGAATATGCCTCTATCGTAAGATGTCTGAAACAGACGAGTCAGGACAGGAGCAAGTTCTGGTGCGCATTTTTGAGAACAATTGCTGGGATCTCGTCAAGGCCAGAGGCTTTCCTGGTATTAAGAGTAGAGAGCATCTATCGTCCCTTTTTAGTTTTGAAAATGATATCCGTCATTTTATGCGCGACATTGGGAACTGTTGGTGGTTGAACATTTGGAGGTGGGTTGAGAGTAGAATTGCCGACGAACAACGAGGCAAAAAATTCAACCTTGACCAGGGCGGTATAAATAATTTAATCCCCTGAGACAAGAGGTGGGAACGTGCTCTTGCAGAAATTATTCCCAATAGATTTAACAAGAGTCCATAAGGGTTTGCTGTCGCTGGAGCTTAAGAGAACTTTGTTTTTGATCTGGTTATTAAACGAGTTTTTTGCCTCAGAAAGAATGCGGACATAGCGGTTTCGATGAGTTCTAAGAAGGACGAAACCAGTCTATGTCTCCTCTGGTGATTACTGCTAAGCTTGTTACATATACATCGTCTTAAACGTGTGGAAGTATGGTAACGGGAACGGAAAATCGGAAATTCGAAACATTTTTTTAGCTTAAACGTTGTAAAGGGTCTCAAAACATGTAAAAAAGACCTTGCCTATAATTTTGCCATAGACCAGAAACGTCGGTGATTGCTTGGACGTGAGATGACTGCCCTATTGATTGGTGGAAGCCAGTTTTGTGCTAATCGATTATGTGCCTACACCTGTTCCTTGCTGATACAAAGACGGCCTGAGTTTCGGGCTAGTGTTTTTGCGCTAAAAATTGTAGCCGGATTCTTATAGATACTGCTTTTCAGCAAGTTTTATTGAACCAGGGTTTCAATTAAAACCTGGTTTTTGATCAGAACATTCAATTAGTGGTTAAAAAAAACGAAATCAAAATCAATTCTAAAATAAGGTGTCAAGGGCGTAGATAAGGGACGGGTAATGGGGGTAATTACCCCCCTCCCCCTAAGACCGAAGGAGAAAAAATTACTAGGTCGATTTTTTTTGTTAAAAAATGAGAACATCTCGTTTTAAGTAAAACTCTTAAATGTTTTTGCGAACATGCTTCTTGGATCTGCATTTTAGAACATTTTTTAAACTTTTAAAAGGAAATATGCTGAGAAATCAGTTCATTGTCTTTTAGATCTGCTAGAAGAAAGAAGTATGATCACAGATAGATGCTTCACGATATTGTATGAAGAAATTGACAAACTGCACAATGATTTAAATATTTCCATAAGGTTTCCTTGCATAAATACTATAGACAGAGACGTTTTACTAACATTTCAGCCATACTAACGTTCACAGGAAAACCCCCCAGAAATTTTATGACACCGGCATTTTCATTTCTCTATTAAAGAACATCATGGAAGAGCTCAAGTTTCACTTTAATTCTAAAACATGAAAATGTATCAAAATATTTGCTGGAATAGGAAAATAAGTGTCCAGATTTTTTACGAGTAACGTAACGTGTTGAAGTTGTTGAAACTCTCAAATTATCTGATAAAGAAGTATTTCGTGATATAAGTACATCTCGCACTGAGATTTTTGCAGGTTTGCGTGCCAGTGTGGAATCTGCAGAAAAGGGTTTTTCTGCGTTAAGAACGTTTAAAATTTGGTTCAGCTTAACAATGGGACAATGCACAATAAACCAAAGGTTGCAGTGCTATCGGGGCGGCGAGGCCGCGGACGAGCCCTGAGGGGAAAACAAAACAAAACAAAAAACAATGGGACAACAGAGGTTAGATGGACTAGCCTTCATGCATGAGGATCAGAGCATTCCTACAAATGACGAAAAGGTTTTGGAGCGATTTGCGAAACAAAAAAAAACAGATCCTTGGCATTACTCTGACTTCGAGTTCGATTTTTTTAATTGTTTTTAGTGAATTTTAGTAGGAAAAATTCACACGATAACTCAAAAAACAATGGTCCGATTTTGATGAAATTTTGCAGGTACCTTCCTTTTGTAAGTGTATTGTGTGTGTCAGTTCGTAATCCAGAAAAATTGGATCACGTTTTCCGAGAAAATGTTGGGTTTTCTTTCGAACACTTTTTATTTCCGAACGTAACAGACCTATATGGTAACCAAATTTGTAATGTAGGTTTATGTTATAAAAAATAATTATATACAAAGCAGATCTATATGTTACAAGAAAAAAAAGTTATAAGCATTTAATAAAAAATGTTTGTTGCAGATCATTTCCATGAAAATTCACTACCATAACACACTTGCTGCGTTCAGACATTTGTTTTCTAATGTGGGAAATATTTAATTTTGTTTTTTTTTATTTATTAATATTTTCGCAATATTTTGTTCAATTATTTTAATTCAATGCATTTTCTAGCCTTTGTATTTGTAATTTTGTTTACCTTTGTATTTTTGGAATACCCTCCCCAAGATAAAAACCTATCTACGCCCTTGTAAGGTGTAGTGTGAAGATAACTTCCTTTCACTAAAAAAAAATTCTACGAAAAGAAGGCAGTACTTTTTCGTCCAATTATTTATATTGTAAAACAGCCTTGTATAATTTAATTCCTTACAATAATTCATAACCAAAATTACCACAAAGTGATTTTTAAATAAAACTAAGTATAAATATCTGCAATTGTTTTTTTTTAAATCTTTTTACTAGACATTTTACTGCATCTTGCCGCACCATTTTCTTGGTGACCAATAGAGACATTTTCCTCAGGGTTCGTCCGTGGCTTTGCCGCCCCGAAAGGTTGCAGTGCTATCGGGGCGGCAAAGCCGCGGACGAGCCCTCAGGAAGGAAAAAAAATAGAAACATTTGCCCACTTTTGTTAAGACAAGATAGATTTATGCCAGAGTAATGCTTTCAAAGTTTTTCTCACTGTTTTTGTTTAATCATTAATACGTATGATTCACATAGGCAATAAACCAGTACCTGTATGTACTAATATATAGTGTATAGGCAATAAGGAATTTAATACCCAAAAGAAACCCTTTTAATTCAATAATACAACGACCGTTGTCTAATGTAACTAAATCAAATAAATGTAACCGATTAGACGAATAACTAAGGAACTGATGACTTAAAATAGGTATGATTTTGACAGTTTCGTATAGGTTATATGTGTTCATTTGTTTCCCTTTACATTTAGAAAAAAGTCTAGGGTGCTTAGTTATAAAATCTATACTCTAAATAACTAATAATTAAATAACCAGACTTGTAACAAATTAATTTAGTATTTAAAGGGTATCCTACCTTATCGCCTGTATATTTAATAAACGAATTTGGTTAAAATTAGGTATCCCAAATAACAGAAATACTAGCACACATGACTGTCCGAAGCTTCTAATCGTTTGGCAACCTAAACATGCAGTTTTGTAATTTGCACTAATATTATCTTCTTTTATTTACACTTTTACGAACGTGGAAAAACGTTATATTGGGATTAAGGTAACACCACCTTCCTTCGCCCAAACAAGACTGAATTAAAAAATTGATTAGTGACAGTGACAGATGTAACACTTGTCAGCTGACAGAAGAATAGACATTTAGCTCGTCGTTATTTACCGAAAAGAAACGATGTCAAATTGGAACTATCCGATAAATCGACGATGCCACTTCTTAACTATTTTCTCTTATAAGAGCGCTTAGTTACATTTTCGTAGAGTAACTGATATTTCCTAAAATATAATTATCGCTTTTTATACCTTTATGTAAACGTCAGAAAGTTAAATTAATTTAAATTTTCAATCCTTTTTTGTATGATAAGTAATTTTTCAACACTAAGTGAGTGGTGGACGTGCCGCCACCTAGTTGCGGAACCAAGTAGTATGTTGTCACGCCAGCTCCAAATAACACAAAGTGTTAAAAAAATATAGACTGTATACAACTAACTAACAATTTAGAAAATTGTCAGCCCTGGCCCATTTCTACCCCAATATAGGGACAAAGTATGTAAGGCTAGATGCATTCTCACAACAATTAAAACCGTAGAACGGTTTCACTCTCATTAGAGCTCTTCAGTACGGCATACCAATTGCAGCAAAAATGCACCTAAAGTAATACAGCTATAGTATAGCCAGCCTTTCAACACTAAGTGAGACAATTTCATTGCCCCCCTATCTGTCTCAACAAATGCCGGTAATCCCCTTAGTCCCGTGACCAAAGCCCCTGACTTAATTGACTGTGACCCGACTACTTTCACTGGTAACGAAGCAGGTAGACGGAACGATACATATAATGCAGGACTTGCAACGAACTGTCAGATCTCTCTGAGGCCTAGGGCTGAACACACTGAGAGTTTAGAGACGATCTCCAGCGAGATTTGGGGAGTAGGCAGATAGAGGCCCCGTGATCGAGCTAAAACAACCCAACTCACGTTTCTCCACCGCTCTAAGGAGTAGGCAGAGTGAGGCCTTAGAATGCCCTTACATATTTCCTTTAACTCTTGAAAATGGCTCCAAAACAGGAGCCGAAACGTCCAGTTTTAATAAATTCTGGACGCGGTTCAACCTGAGAATCAAGTATATCTCATATATATATATATATATATATATATATATATATATATATATATATATATATATATATATATATATATATATATATATATATATATATATATATATATATATATATATATATATATATATTGACATTTGAAATAAGAGAAGCAATTCCCAGAAACTTACCTATTTATAGTGTCAATTCTTCTGTTGTTTTTGCAAAATTCGTTAATAATGTCGTCATGGAACTGTGGATTCTGGGCCATTTCCTGGACGAGTTTATTTTTAACTGACAAAATTGAAATTTGGGAAAGTCTTTCCTGTCCTGTTGAATTTCTAACAAAACTCTTGATACGTTTCAATGTAGAAAAATTTCGTTCTACAGACACACTAGTAGCAGGACTTGTTAATACTAATTCACATAATTTGAACACTTCAGAATATGCATTTTCCAATTTTAATTGTTTTAAGAAAGTTAAAAGTTCACTAGCGTAAGTTTTTGTGTCAATAACATCGAGTTCATAAATGACTGTAAGTTCTGATCGTAATAGGGCTTTGTCAAAATAATGTCCATAGTGGTTAAATAATGATTTGAATGAATCTTCTGGGAAAGGCATCCCTTTAAATCCTCCAAAATTACACAATTCAAGAAATTTCAGGTCACTGAGATGATCAAATCTGCAGTTAATTTGCTGCTAAATTTGATTTATAATTTCGTAGAAAAGGCGGCGGTAAGAAGTTTGAAGGTCTGCCACATTATCAGTGCGCAGACGCTTTCTTCGTGGCTTCACTTCTCCTAATTCAATTGTTTTTTCCCAGAACTTATCAAATTTATTCCTTTTTTGAATTATAATGGATTTAAATTCACTAATTTTTTCAGGCAAAAACCAATGTCATTTATTTTACATTGCAATATGTTAAATACATTATCTGAAAACGGAAATATTTCCGAAAATATATTAAGTAAAAACTAAAATTAAAGTCTCCTTTCAAACCATCCAAAATTCCTCTAGAACTATTTATTGTTTCTGCGTCCCAATTTTTGCTATTTTCCATTATGTTTTCAAAAAGTTCAATTAACGATTCACGGTGTTCAAATATAGTTAACACAACCCTGCCGTTGTAGTTCCATCGGGTTGCAGCTACTTTGGGTAAACGTTTTTTAACAATTGGGTCTAAGGCTTGTGTGCGCTTCGTAAATTTGGAAAAAAGCAGCCATTTAACACTTTACATTATTTAATGATTTATAGATTGGGATAAAATTAAATTAAATTTATGAGCACAACAATGTACAAATAGAGCAATGGAGAACGTTTCCCGCACTTTAGCTTGAAGACCTCCTAAACGTCCGGCCATAACAGCAGCCCCATCATAGATTTTGGCAATTAATTTATTATCAGCCCCCTCAATATCTTTCATAATATTAAACACAATTTTATATAGAGCGTTTGCGGTACGATCTTCTGTCACATTTTTAAAGCCTAAAATCTTTCTTGTACACTCCCATCCATTTTTACGTAGCGTATTACTACAGATAGTTGACTTAAATTAGTTACATCGATTGTTTCATCTAGAACAATAGCAATGAAACGAGCCTGTTTAATTACAGATTTAATTCTGTTCAAAATAATAGTGGCAGCAGCCGAAATTAAATCATTCTGAATGTGATTTTATGTCCCGCGAAAAACGTTAGACTGTTCCAAGTGATTTTTAAAATAAATGTCGTATTTGGCTATTAAAGAAACTAGGTCTTGAAAGTTTCCTCTATTTGCAGATGTAGTTGTTTCGTCATGACCCCGGAAGCCCAATTCATGCTGACCAAGCAAACACACAACATCAATAAGTCTTTTTAATATGTTTCTGTTTTTATCAACCAGTTCATTGTCTTGGTGATGACTAATTTCTATCTGCTTGTCAACGGCGTATTCAATTCGCGTTTTTCCAAAGACACTTAATTTTAAAATGGTCTGTAAATGCATTTTAGACATAACATGTCTTTTTACTACTTTACGTAGATTATTCAAGTCGGAAAACCCACTTTTATTCCACACCCCCTTTTCAGTCACAAATAGACTACCAGGCCAACAAAACAGTTTATTCCTGTTTTCACAACCCGTTAACCATTCATATTGTATATAAGTTTTTTCCGCGTTGAAATGTCGAGTACATGTTTTAATTCTTGGGTTTAAGTTTTTTACAGCAGGTTTAGGCCTACCTTTATTAATAATAGCAAGTTTTTAAGCAAACGGTAAACCTGAAAATCCTTTGGTTATCAAAAACACACAATACAATCACAGTTATTATTACCACTTGTTTGTAAAGTTTGTAAATCCCCACCCCCACCGACGCCGCTGTTAAAAGCTGATCTACTTGCAGTCATATTAATATTAATAATCATAAAATGCCCATGTATTTAACATAGTCAACTGCTTATATCTACGAAATAATCACAGACATTCACTTTGTACGTGCACTGGGTCTTCCTAGTACAACACGTTCTAAAAATGCGCGGACATCCGTCGAGCTAGGGTTTCTTATAAAGTTGCCTGCTGACTACCTGTATTTAACCGAAGTCATTGCAACTCGTGCTGTTCGCTGGCGTATTTACTGCGACGACGTCCTTGCTAGGAGCGTATATACAAATACAGTACGATGCATAATAAATAATTGTGTGTGAGCTTGTGAAATAAAAATTGTAATAATTAAATTAGTTTCAGAATTTGAAACTTAATATTTAAAATACAAAAGGGATTTTAAATAATGCGGTTTAGGTATGCAGTCGTTATTTTAAGGGAAGCAATGCTTCCCTTGCTTCCATGGACCGCACGCCACTAGTAATGCTAGATGCATTCTCGCAACAATTAAAACCGTAGACCGGTTTCGCTCTCATTAGAGCTATTCAGTAAGGCATACTAATTGCAGCAAAAATGCACCTTAAGTAATACAGCTATAGTATAGCCAGCCTTTCAACACTAAGTGAGACAATTTCATTGCCCCCTTATCTGTCTCAACAAATGCCGGTAATCCTCTTAGTCCCGTGACCAAAGCCCCTGACTTAATTGACCGTGACCCGACTACTTTCACTGATAACGAAGCATGTAGACGGAACAAAACATATAATGCAGGACTTGCAACGAACTGTCAGATCTCTCTGAGGCCTAGGGCTGAACACACTGAGAGTTTCGAGACGATCTCCAGCGAGATTTGGGGAGTAGGCAGATTGAGGCCCCGTAATCGAACTACAACAACCCAACCCACCTTTGTCCACCGCTCTAAGGAGTAGGCAGATTGAGGCCTTAGAATGCCTTTACATATTTCGTTTAACTCTTGATAATGGCTCCAAAACAGGAGCCGAAAAGTCCAGTTTTAATAAATTCTGGATGCAGTTCAACCCGAGAATCAGGTATATATATATATATATATATATATATATATATATATATATATATATATATATATATATATATATATATATATAGTGTAACTTCTATTTAACAAATATGCAAAATCCACAAAAAAAATTCGTTATATAGAAAATGGTTCATCTTGCAGGTTAGATGGTTGAGTTTGTGCGCATGTGCAGAACAAACAGTAATATTTTTTTAAATCGTATTTTCCTTGCCCTAATTTGTTAGGGATTTATACCGGATGTATAATTGTTATTCAAGGTATTAGGATAAATCATGTGCAGACATAAATATTAAAAGAAATTTATTATTTACCTTTAATAATGCATCTACATAGAGTAATTCATTCCTTGGGTGCAACATGTATGTAATCCGTAATTTTCTTTTGGCTAGTCCGGCTGAAAATTGTGTGATTTTCATAAAAAACTTCGCATTTATTCAGCGAATTAAACATACTTTCCGGAACACTGTCACAATATTGCAGAGCTAAACGACACGTTTTGAAAGCCTGAAGCGCTTGTTCGCGGGAAGGTTTTTCAACCGGTTGCTCTTGTAAGTTATCGCCATCATCACTATCCTGTTCTTCTTCACATCTCACACTATTCAAAATGTCTTCCTCACTAGGATATTCATTGGTAACAACATTAGAATCTATGTCAACATATTCAGCAAAAGTAATATTATCAACATTTCCTGATGATTTCAGCACATCCCAAATATGATTTAGTTGAGAGAGTGGCAGATCATCTTCCTCATTCCATTCTTAATTTGTCTCTACACCTTGTTCAAATCCCGCTCGCCGAAAACAATTTTTAATGGTACCCTCGTTTACGTCATTCATCCAAACTTTGGAAAGCTCTGAAATGCAATCCCTAAGATTTATTGCAGTTTGTGGGTTCCGATTTGATTCTAATTCATAGACAATCTTCATCAATATTCTTTTTCTATAATGGAATTTCAGATTTTTTATGATTCCTTGATACAGGCTGCAATTTTGCTGTTACATTAGGCGGCAGAAATACAAGCCTCACGTTTTTCAACGATACTGGGAGGATGTGCAGGACAGTTGTCAACAATGAGAACAATTTTTCTATTTTCCCGGCTCATGAGTTTATCGATCTTCTTGATCCATTCCTCAAAGATATCACCAGTCATCCAAGCATTTTTGTTGAAATTGTAATTCACTTCTAATGATTTTGTTCCTCTAAAACAACGCGGATTTTTGGATTTCCCTATCACCAGCAATTTAATTTTCTCACTTCCAGTCATATTAGAACCAACTAGAACGGTGATTCTTTCTTTGCTCTGTTTTCCTCCGAAGCACTTGTCATTTTTGAAAGCTAATGTTCTGTTCGGCAAACATTTATAAAAGAGACCCAGTTCATCTGCGTCGAAAACATCCTTGGGTCTATACTCCTCCATGAGTTTCTTTAACACATTTTGTCTCCAATTTTCACAGTCTGTATCACTCACATCAGCACTTTCTCCACATGACCTTTTCTGCTATCCCGTGACGTCTCTTAAATTTGTCTAGCCATCCGGTGCTAGCAGTAAATTCGGTGTGTCCAAGAGATCTAGCAAATTTCAAGGCTTGTTCTTTGATGATAGAACCTAATATCGGCATACGTTTTTCACGCAACATTTGCACCCATTTCAGGACCCCATTGTCTATATCTTCATAGACACACAATTTTACGTGTTTTGTATCTGATGGCCTACCAGTTTCAACTGCATTTGAAATGAGCTTCCGATTTTTTAAAATTGTAGATAAACTGCTGGCAGGTATTCCATACTTCTGGGCGATGTCTTTCTTCTTATTGCCGCTGTTGACGTCATTAAGAATTTTCAATTTATCATTCAAACTGAGACACTTGCGTTTAGACATTTTTACGGACAGAAAACAACTCTTGCAACTAAACAGTTTGAAATTCAAATGTAGACTGAAAATACAGAATCTGCTTTTATAGCTTTTATTGTTAGATAGACGTTTTATTTATTTTTAATGCTTCAGAACAAATTTAAACGTAAATAAGCAAAGCTCTATTTAGGCACGTATCGGCAGTCCTAAAGTGCTCACCCTCAGTGACGTTTATGATGTTTTTTTACTTGCCGGACATCCGTAACCTTGAATAGGGGAAATTGTTTCCTGTTCCAGAAGCAAGCCTGACCTAAACAAGCAAATCTGCATTTTGTCACGTATACTGGCGATCTTTAAATGATCACCAGTCATGATTTATTACCCCGGTGACGTTTATAACGTTTTACTTGCCACTTGCCGCACATCAGTTACCTGAAAAGGATACTTTATTACAGTTTGATAAATTCATAATACAGAGACTTCACTTCGTTGTAGGGGGTTTATTATTTATGCAATGTTAATCCAGGGGCAAAGTCCAACACAATTATTCGCTATAGAGAGAAATTCGTTAAATAGACGTTCGCTATATGGAAGTTCCACTGTATATATATATATATATATATATATATATATATATATATATATATATATATATATATATATATATATATGTTATTTCTTATTTATATGTTATTTATGGGTTTGTGTATATGGTGGTGCATTTTATGTATATTTGTACTGTGTTCATTTTGTCTACTTTTAACCTAACTGTGGATATTTGTTGTTTTGATGTGTTTGTCTTTTATGGAGTCATGTTTTATGCTGTTTTAAGTGTCTAATGTTTATGTTATATTTGTTGGCGTATCCAATAACGTCTCTTATGAATGGATTAATAAATATTATTATTATTATTATTATTATTACTATGAAAGTTCGCTAAGAAAACACCAGTTAATAAAATATTTTTATTTTTATAAAAACATCTATGTTATTTACAAATACACATTAAAAACATAAGTAAACATTGCAGTCAAAATCACTTAAACTATGTTTATAAAACATTAGACTACTGGGTATATGAACTCTTTATTAGTCCTGCTAAAAAATATACGTATTTTGTTTGTCATGAAAATAAATACCAAATATATAGGTAGAATTTCAACAAAAATCTAATAGAAAATTTTCTTAAAAATTAGGAACATTAAACTTACTTACAAATGCAACCTTCTGTTGTACAGATCATAAAACTCTACATTAAAAACAAGAATCTGATCAGCTGAAAGTAAACATTCAGTTACTTAGATCATCTTCACGGATCGACAAACGAAATCATAATGTAGCGTGTCCCATTTGTTACTATCAAACCTTCATGGTAATGTGTCAATCGTCCCGGGTGAATTAGCAGCCATCCCTGTTTAGTATCTACCACACTACAGTTATACCTGATAAATCTACAACCACCTCCTTCGTAATCTATACCCCTTTCATTCAAAGCTAAATTTATAGTGTATGTCGAGCTATCGTGGTGAGGTCTTAGGTATGGTTGCTCATCAGGTCTGTAACGTACCACAAAATTCATCAATGAACGTGGAGGATCATGAGAATAACCTGTGAAAACATATTCTTGCAAGGGCCGTACGTATTTCTGGAGGAAATATAACCAGTGTTTGTCATAACCAACTTGATTCATGTGGATATCTCTGGTTGGTACAGCTTCATAGCCACCTTCCAGTCGAGTGTCTTCGTTTTTACCATCTGACCACTTACCGTAGTTTTCCATCATGTTAATTAGACTGTCGCAGAATCGTTTGCTCCCGATTGGAAACCAGTATACATCTGGGCAGGGCTAGAATATAAAAAGATTTAGTTAAAACACCATTAAAATTTTTAATGTTACACAGTTTTTTATATAGACATCCTACTGCACCATATGTATGTTCTTGTTCTTTAAGGGTGGATTTTTGTCACCGATTTGAAATTTAATGTACATTCTAAGTACACATTATATATAAATATATACATATACAGCGAGCTGCAAAATGAGGGAATAAGTTCATTAAAATTTGAACGATTTTGACAAAATGCTCGGACACGACAACTCTAGTTTTTAAAACTACACATTTTTGCATAAATTTACGTTTCTCCCACTCCTGCTTTTCAAATATGACGCCATCGAATTTTTTTAAAATAACAACCCGTTTTTTTCAATTTTGATAGATCATTGAATTGTCTACGTGGTGCCATCAAAATTGTGATACTTCACATTGTTAAATTTTCAAATGAAAGTCATTTAAAGAGTGGAAAACATAAATTATATTTAAAACAACAATCAAAAGATAACGAATAAAATAAAAATATTCCCTGTAAATAAAATGAAAAATTGTATCTACAAATAGGTACTAATCAATATTAAGAAGAATCAGGTGTCTTTGTCAAGTGAATGTTATTTATAATAACATAAACTTCTTTGGAAAGTTAATTAAGTATGGCACATTTAACTGAAACCCAGCGTATAGAAATTTTAATTCTTATTGGATGCAGTGATAAAACTAGAACACAGCAAGAAGTGTGGAATTTATTTAATTCGAAATATCCAGATGGACAAATCAGCCAATCTACTGTGAGTAAAATCAAGAAAATATTCAGAGAAACTGGACATGTTAAACACATGCAGGGTGTCCTAAGAAAATCGATGAAGACTTTTAACTAACTTTAACTTGATATTTTATTAAGTGTGGGTGAGAATCCACATGGTGCATCTTGATCAATTGCAGCAGACTACAAAATTTCTCAGCGATCGGTATTACGTACATTAAAATTAGAAAATTACCCTCCTTACATAATACAGCTGCTGCACGAACTTAATGAAGATGACCCTGACCGACGAATGCATTTTTGTGAAAGAATGCAAGATTTATGCAACCGTAATCCAAACTTTAATCGCCAAACTCTTCTTTTTTTTTGGATGAAGCATCATTTTGGCTCAATGGAACAGTGAATAAACAAAGTTACAGGTATTGGAGTAGAGGGAATCCTCACTGGATGACTGAAGCACATACACAATACCCTAGAAAAGTTAACATGTGGGCAAGAATACTCCATGATAGAATCATTCTTCTTTGATAAAACTCTCACTGGGCAACAATATCATAATTTTCTAAGAAATCAGCTTATTTCTGCTCTTGCTGCAAGTTTTCCAAATGAAGATGGTCCTGATCTACCAAGTGGAGATATTTGGTTTCAGCAAGACGGCGCACCTCCGCACACCCTCTTCCCGAGATTTTAAATGACTGCTTTCTTTGAAAGTGGATCGGTAGGCGAGGACCAATAGAGTGGCACCACAGGTCCCCAGATCTTACGCCCCTAGAATTTTTATGGGGGTATTTAAAATCATAAATCTATGTTAACAAACCAAATAACCTAAATTTGTAAAATCGAATTAGGTATAAAGTGAGTCAAATCAGCCCTGGCGTCGTTTGCAATGTACAAGAAGAATGTGTCAGCATTTACTTATTGTCAAGAAGTCGATGGATTTCATTTCGAACATTATATTCAAAGGAAACAATACTTTAATGCGTTGAATAAGAGCCTTTATTTTTTGATTGTTGTTATGAATAAAGTTTATGTTTTCTACTCTTAAAATGACTTTAATTCAAAAATTTAACACTGTGAGGTATCAAAATTTCGACGGTAGTGTGTAGACAATTCAATGATCTATCAAGATATAAACAAGTTTTTAATAATATAAATGTCTCTTTTTTTTAAAGAAAGCAGGCATAAAATTAGATTACCAGTATAACCTATACAGTAAAAACAATGTACCGTATTTTATCAAAATGACTTTACTGTTTGAAAATGTACAAACATTTTTCGAAAATAAACTTAAAATGTTCCCGAAAAAACTGTTTCCTGGCCAACGAACGTTAGGTTAATATCAAATTGAGCTATTGAAATTTGAAACATTAATAAAAATTCGCTACCATAATGCACTTGCTGCGTCCAGTATAAATTGAAATCGGTTGCAGAAAAGAACAAGCACTTGTGAATCCACAGGAAAAGTCTACAGCTATATTAAGTATGCAACGGTTTCACTAAGTTAGGGCAATAACAAACAACCAGATGTGCTATTCAAATTGAATTAAGTCTTAAAAGTTTCCATCTCGTCCTAATTAAATTTGTCATACAAAGACTCACTAAAAAATTCATCAGAATTACACAATCTCATCAGATAACGGTAAAATGGAATAAGACCAAAAAAAAAAAGTGAAGTCACTAACTGGGATTAGAACACATGTTATAGGAGTCCATTATTAAATTTACTGCGCTCCCTCGACCGCCCGGCCATTATCGACATGACAGATCTATGTACTAACAGGTATACACCCTAATATATCAATTTGCTAAGGTATTGATTATTCACACCATACAACTTTTGTTTAAAATTGATTTTTTGTCATATTTTAACGAAATGAACGAAAATGACGGCTGAGACACAGATCTAGGAGCTTGTTAGTCATTTCTAGCCGTATTTTTAACTCATAAAGCGCTACTGCGTACTAATGTACGACTACCAGAATTATCAATTTTGCCGTTTCAACTTTTTTTTAATCAGGCTTGTAATTTCTTTGTATTTTAACCTAGAGATATGAATTTTGGTACATAGGATACTCCTTATGACAGAAACCATCGTACCAAATTTGGTTACCATAGCTTTTTAATTTTCGGAGATATAAACCCCAAATTTTCCCGGAAAACCTTGTCCGATTTTTCTGGCTAACGAATTTATTCAAGCCACTTACAAAAGGAAGGTATTTACTAAATTTGATCAAAATCGGCCCATTATTTTTTGAGTTATCGGTGTGATACATACATACATACATACATACATACATATATATATATATATATATATATATATATATATATATATATATATATATATATATATATATATATATATATATATATATATATATATATAAAGCAGGAGTGGGAGAAACGTAAATTTTATGCAAAAATGTGTATTTTTGAATACTAGAGTTGATGTGTCCGAGCATTTTGCCAAAATACAATTCGTTCGAATTTTAATGAATTTATTCCATCATTGACTCTATACACAGGCTGATCCGTAATGATTGGGCAATAAAATAAGACTCTAAGCATGAAAATAATGAGATTAGCCAAATATGCTTTAATAAAATAATGCTCGCGTAAGAGATACAGGGTGTTAAACAATGATTTATTTTGTTTATGATTTTTCATTTATAATTTGAAAAGCTTTATGACGTGGAAACTCAGAATAAGAGGTTTTTGGTGGCAAAAAATCCAAATCTGAACATACCTTTCACGTTGCTAAAAGAGGGTGCTAGTTACATACTTTTGTATAATACTTGTTCATCATAATTTTTTTATGCAACCCACTCTCACAGTCTAATTAACTGATTATTTTTAAAGGATAACTATTTTAATTTACCTGTAGGGGTTTCTTGTCTGGGTTTAAGCTTTCAGCATATTCTGGATGAATGAACCTTTTCTCCCAATCAACTTCATTATCAAAAATCTGATACATTTCTGGTTCAGCTCTTGTTACATCGAAAGTTTCTGGATTCACCAAGTGACCGAAGTCGACTCGATTTGACACATACATAAATACTTCTAATTCTCTCAAGTTAGAACACAGTGCCATGTCAGCATCTAAATGTTCCTTATTAAAATTGATTCTTGTTCTGTCAAATTTACGGAGAATTGTTGCATTGACTAGATAACAGTTGGCAATGAACGGAACATTCCACAAACCCCTAGAATTAAACAATAATTAAAACAAGTGTATCAAAAATTATATTGGGTAAACAACATGGTCATAAAATGGAAAACCTTTGTCCTAACTTTTTGGTGCCAGTCTTTTAAAATGCTTGTGTAAAAAGTTTATTTGAGATGTTTTTGAAAATTGTTGAGACATATAAACACTGAATGTATTCCTAAAACTAGCACCTTATGTAGAAAACAGGCTTTAATTGTCTGAATTATCTAATGATAAAAATCATAATTCAAACATTTCACATAACACTATCAAGAAAACTTCACGATACAACTGTTTCTCCAACTTAAACATTGAAAGATGATTTACGTAACTTTCTTTAAATAATGAACTGACAACTGTTATGGCGGATTTTTTTCCACAACCCCTCATTCTCTCTGCAATTGTTAGATGGTGCTAGTATCTACATTTAATGCCGATGTGTTCTGCATAAATTACAGGAAATGGTGTTACATGCAAAATTAATTCTTATATTGCCAGTCGGCATTTGTGAATGACATTTGAGAATAATTTTGAGAACAGTGGCTGCTCGTGGTTAAAGGCAGTGGGTGTTCTGCAAGACTCTGCTTCCACAAAACACAATTCTTATTTTAGTTTTTATACAATAATTATATTCTGGAAGTCCTTTTTTGCAGCAAACTTATCAATCGCTCTTTCATTGAAGTTTTCTATTTCTGACACGAATTTCTTTTCTATGGATAGCATATAAAGTGCAGTTAAACGGTCCTCCGTCATGGAATTTCCTAGAAACATCTTGACACGCTTTAACATTGAAAAGCATCGTTCAGCCTCTGCCGGTGTCATTGGAGTGGTCACAATAATTTGTAATAATTTTCTGGTTTCTTTTAGAGTCTCTGATAAATTATTTTTAATCAAAAATTTTAGAAGGGGTAATGCACCATTTAAACCTCTACAATCATTTCTCGAATAAATAATAGAGAGCTCAGTTTTCAGTGGTGCCTTTTCAAATACAGGATAAGTTGAACATGTAGTATTTAATTGGGCTTCAGGAAAGTTATTGCAGTATTCTCCAAATTTTTCTGAAAAAAATAGTGAAGAAGCCACAAGATGGTCTGTAAATTCAAATCGATCTTTTGCACAATTTATGATGACATCGCATACTTCCAATGCAGAAACACGATGATCAAATTTGCTTATGCAAGGACGTTTTCGTTTATTTTCTGGTAAGTTGGTACTAATATTTGTGGCCTCTATGTTAAAATTCCAGCGGGTAGTAGCGCCGTGAGGAATTCTTCTATTTACAGTTTTTTGTAATACTTCTATATATTGCGGTGAATTAGTAAAAATCCAGGAATTTCTTGTAAATTTCCAAAAAAATACACGTACTTGTGTGTTTGCAGAAGCAGCTTTAGCCATAATTAAATTTAATTGACGTGCATAACGATGCACAAAATGGGCCAGCGAAATCGCTTTTTTATTAATGCCTGAACACCCACGTATTGTCCGCTCATCACTGCTACGCCGTCGTAACTTTGTGCAATAAGTTCATTAGGACAATTTTTAATTAGTGGATTCACAACATTTAGAATAGTTTCACTGAGAGTTTGGGCGTCACATTTTGTTGGGTTTACATAGTTCCAAAAACGTTCAATCGGCTCACCTCTGTGAATATAATAACTAAAAATCACGGCCAGTTGAGATTTTCGAACAATATCTGTGGTTTCATCTGCAATAACTGCCAAAAATGAAGCACGATTAGTTTCACTAATTATATCTTCGTAGCAAACCTCTAGCATGCACTCTAAAATATCGTTCTGGATTTCTTTGGATGTGCCTTTAAATGTTCACGCATTCTTTAAATGTTCACTTAACGTAGCATCAAGTTCCACCGAAAAATTTATGAGCCCTCTAGTTATCCCTGGATTTTCGGAATTATCTGTTTCATCATGTCCTCGGTGCTAGCTCGAAAGCGCCGCAAAACTTTATAGAGTTAATGATTTTTGACAAGATGTATCTAGGTTTTGTTACATTGTCATTATGTCGTTGTAAATTAACCCAATATGCGGAGTCTAGTTGTCTTCTAATATTAGTGTGTCCTAATATTTCAAATTCCATAGAATTATACAGATGGGTTCTCGAATTTTCATGTTTTTTTTTATTTTCTCGCTCAAGTGCACTAAATCTGTTACGCCTGCTTCCGTCCAAGCTATATCTCCTCCAAAAAAACAAATATGGAAAACAATATAAGGCATTTTTCATATTACACCCACATATCCAACTGTTTTTTCATAAATGTCTTTACTAAATTGTCTTTTATAAGTTTCTCCCCGACTAACACCAGCCATATCAATCATAAGTTCTGGTAACGGCCGACATGTCGCTTTTAGTTTCAATTTTTCCTCATACGCGTATTTGAAAAATCTCTTTTCATTTATGTACAATGAAAACACGCGCTGGAGAATTAAGAAAACTAATAATCTGCAAAACCGGAATCGAATTACTCATACAACAAACCACAAAGCACACCGACCTGGAAATAATGCAGCCTAAAGACTACGTTTCTCAGCGTTATTTTATGGAGCGCCACGGGAGGCGAGACGATGAGCTCGTGCGGCCCAAGCAGTGCACAGACCGTCTTTAAGGGATACAGCTAAGAAATGAAGATGACCCGGCGAGATTTTGTTGAGTCTTCAACTGGTGGAGTGGTTCGGTCTCGCTCTGCGGTTATTCTCGCGTATAAACGTAAACTCATAGTAGGAAACGTCGCGCGCTATGGATAGTATTTAAATATTAAAATTAATTGATTATCGATAAAATCTATTTTACGTAATTTTACGTCTAAAATAATTTGTGTGAAATGTAAATGATCTTTTTGGCAGTTCTGCAGCACTTATGCACCAACCGCCACTGTTGGAGAATGAGATTAGGCATTCACTGTTATGCAGTGATAAGATGGGTAGGATTGTGTTGCGTTTATTTTTAAACGGGTCTAGTATGGGCTGATTACTAGTATGTTTGTGATGATATTATATATATATATATATATATATATATATATATATATATATATATATATATATATATATACACACTTTTTTTTGTTCAATAGGTTTCTTTCTTTTTTCAAATGTAATACAGTAAATTAGTGTGATGTCATAATAGGTCAAATACGTTGGAACGAGCATGAACTGTATCAACGAATATGCTTTTTCTTGTGTAGTTTGTGAGTAGTTGTTCTTAAATGCAAGTTAAATTAAAATTTTAGCAAAGCTGTATTGTAAGCCTGTTTTATAGACATTTGTACACATTCTCATGAGCCGAAAAGCCTTACTTTTGTTGATAAAAATGAATAACATAAATGAAGACGTATGCAAAGAATATTTAACATTAAAAAATCTTTGTATTAAACAAAATATTTTTCAATTCAACAATGAGGTTTTTCAACAAACCCAAGCAACGACAATGGACAACCCCCTATTGCCATTTATTGCAGACCTTTTCACGAGTAGATTTGAAACAGATCTTAAAAGTAAAAGTGAGTACTTCATAGAGTATGGATTCGTTATGTGGAGGATATTTTCGCATTGTCTAACACAAAAATTTGCAAAATAAACGATTTTATTGCCAAATTGAACAATAAATTTGATTCTATAAAATTTACCCACGGATTAGAAATTAATAATAAATTAGCCTTTCTAGAGCCACTAGTTATCAAAAATAAAGACACTTTAAAATTCGATGTCCATAGGAAGGAAACCACCACTCTCAGTTACATTCCAAATGACTCACATCATATGTACACACACAAAAATGGCCAACCTGAATTTTTTAGTTTAGTTAATAGGTTAATTAATTTTCCTTTCAATAAAAATAGATATACCAAAGAATTAGGATATTTTAAGAATGTGGCCGAATATAACGGATACATTGCTTGCCCAGTGGATAAAGTTATTAACGAACAGAAAACAAACAAAATGTTAGCGGAATCAACAACTTTTAGACGAGAGAAAGCCGAAAAAACTTTGTATTCTTACCATTTGAACCACGAATGACGAGTGGTCTAGATAGCATTTTTTAAATAGCCAATTTGCAACTAACATTTTTGACAAAAAAAAGCTTGCTAGCTAACCCAAAACACAAGGACAGTACCGCTAAAATGTCGAGAATTTATAAAATAAGTTGTAAAGATTGTGATGTGAAATATGTCCGAAAAACAAAAAGATCCATTGAAATTAGGTTTAATGAACATTTAGCACAATTAAGATACGGTGCTATATATAGATCTTCCATTGCACAGCATATTTGGGATAATATAAACATCACCATAAGGAGAATCTAAAATTGAATAAAAATTTTAGACAACCGGGACAGATAAACGATTTCAAAACTATATATATATATATATATATATATATATATATATATATATATATATATATATATATATATATATATATATATATATATATATATATATATATATATATATATATATATATATATATATATATATATATATATATATATATATATATATATATATATATATATATATATATATATATATATACAGGGTGTTTCTGAATTGATGCGAAAAATTTCACATGATTCTTTGGCGAAAAATAAGAGGTGTCTTTTCTACAAAGTTTTTCTTGAAACCCCTTCTCCTCTAAGTTACAGCCCTTTGAAATGTTTTCAAAGGGCTTTTTTGTTTGAAAAAGTTTTCATTAAATGTCACCGTTATGGAATAAATTTAAAAAACGAAATTTTGCAGATGCATAAGGCTAACAAAATGACAGTTTTAAAAGGATTTTATAACCCTATACTGTTATCACAAGAGGGTGAAAAAAAACTACCCTTACATTATTTTTTATCAGTATTTTTGTGTGTACCTTTTTCTATTAAAAAAAAATATTTAGAAAGATGGGATCATTTACAAACTTTTTTATGTCTTGACATTTTCTCATAAAATTGTTAGTTTTATCACAAAAAAATAAAATATTAGTCAGATCGATGTCACATGAATTTACAGAGTTATCTTATGTTTTGGTGATGAAACTAACAATTTTATGAGAAAATGTCAAGACATAAAAAAGTTGCTAAATGAATCCTTCTTTCTGAATCATTTCTTTTAATAGAAAACGGTATACACAATAAAAAGTACTGATAAAAAATAATGTAAGGGTGGGTTTTTTCACCCTCTTGTGATAACATTATAGGGTTATAAAATCCTTTTCAGACTGTCATTTTGTTAGCCTTATGCATCTGCAAAATTTTGTTTTTTAAAATTATTCCATAACGGAGAAATTTAAGGAAAACTTTTTTGTTGCCAATATTTCAAAGGGCTGTAACTTGGAGGAGAAGGGGTTTTAAGATAAACTTTATAGGAAAGACACCCCTTATTTTTATCCATAGAATCACCCTGTAAAATTTTTCGCATCAATTTAGAAACACCCTATATCTATATATATATATATATATATATATATATATATATATATATATATATATATATATATATATATATATATATATATATATATATATATATATATATATATACATATATATATATATATATATATATATATATATATATATATATATATATATATATATATATATATATAGCTAAATATAGTAATAATTAAAAGCGAATGAGCATCGCACTGCCACCTATGGTAAGTTGGTTGATAAATCACTTCACAAGAAAGACCAATAGAAGCATGTTCGATAGATAATAAAATAATTTAGGTATTTCTGCCAAACGAAATATGTTAATTTTTATGTTGTTGGATCACCCTCAATCGTTATGGACTGACTACCTTCACAAGAATATAAGCAGAGTTGTAGACGTAAGATATTAAGAATTATTCATCCTCTGAGGACGATAACTTGGTTAGTGAAACGATCATCAGAATTTTCTAAATGCGTTGTGGTGATTTGGGTTCTCCAAGTGTACTTATCAGTGCTCATCACAGGTTCCAATCTTCACTTAGTTGTTGCACTTTGTTTTGTGTAACTTGTTTGTTGTATCTGGCATCTTAACTTTTTATTCATATTATGATGTGCTATAAGCATTATGTAAAATTTGTCCACGGAATATAGACATTTTGTGACTGAGATTTTGGTGAAACGTTGCCCTTCCAACTATTAAGTTTCAATGCATTAAGATTTTTGTCATATCTTGTGAAAGTATCATGACTGTTTCTCCCACAATAATTTACTATTTTTATGGTCACTAATAACACAATACCTTCTCCTATTAAAGACAACTTCCATATAATCATTTGAACGTGCATAAAATCCATCTTTTGTCAAAGCACCCCAAAAGTTACTCCAGGCTTTACCAGGTCTTGTAAGTAATGGGGCTACTACAGTTCGGTTTTGTTCAATCAACAGTTTCAATGTGTGTGGATTGTCCAGGTGTGCTACAGAATCTACTGCGAAATAGTATTCACAATTTTTAGCCAAGCATTGGTCACTAAAAAGAAAGAGAATTAATTTTATAAAGCATCTCATTTTTAACTTAAAGTATTTAAAACTTACAGTGACAAATCACGTCCCTTGTGCTCTAAAATGGAATCATCTGGTGTTACTTGCTTAACAGAAGCATATTCTTCACCATACTTATCAATGAAGCTGGTAACATTTCTTACATGGTATTTTTCCTAAAATTTTAATAACCTTACTGTTCTAATCAAAATCTTAAAATAACAACAAAAACATGCTGAACGAGAAATAATAGGGGTAGGCGGGGTACAGTCGACAGTGGTATACAGTGGATCAATACTATAAACACATCCAAAGAATTATTAGGGGGAAAATAAGAGCGTCAAAGAATGACTGGTTAAAGAAGCAATGCGAGGAGGTAGAACAACTACAAGAGCTGCATGATGAATTTAACATACACAGAAAAATAAAAGAGGCGTCCGGAGTTTACCGGAAGAGACACTTTTCTAATGTAGAAAACGAACATGGGGAAATGGCACAAGATGATCAGCAGCGAAGAGTTATTTGGGAGGAATATATTAACAACCTTTCTGACGATAAAAGACCTGATATAGAGGTTACAGAGGGCGCAGACCTGTCTGGACCACCTATCACCAAAGAAGAAATTGTAAGAGCAATAAATACGTCAAAGGACAGAAAGGCAGTTGGCCCGGACTGCATACCTATCGAACTACTAAAAATGCTAGACGACAAGGGCATTTCTGTACTGCACAGAATATTTAACAAAATATATAACACAGGGGATTTCCCTGCCAAAAAAGAATAATGCAACGAAGTGCGAGAACCATAGGCTGATCAGTCTAATAAGCCACACGTTAATAATATTCCTCAAGGTTATTCACTACAGAATTTCCATAAAATGCGAAAGAGGGGTAGGGTCCACACAATTTGAATTTAGAAGGGGACTAGGTACGAGAGAGGCTATAGTAGCAACTCAAGTATTGATCCAGAACTGCAATGACCAGAGGAAGGATGTGATGCTATGCTTCATCGACTACGAGAAAGCGTTTAACAGGGTCCAACACCACAAACTCATTCAAATTTTGAGGAGGATGGATATAGACCAAAAGGATATCCGCTGCATAGAAAGCCTTATTGGAACCAAACAGCCGTAGTCAAGGTTGGCAATGAACACACAGAACCGACAAAGATCCTTAGAGGGTCAGACAGGGATGCGTTCTCTCTCCACTCCTCTTCAACCTGTATTCTGAAAGCATCTTTCAGGTGGCGCTCGAAGGACGCTACCTAGGTATTAAGGTGAATGGAGTGTGGATCAGCAACATGCGGTACGCAGACGACACAGTCCTAATTACAGACAACATGAAAGACTTGCAGGATCTTCTTAATGCTATAGGCGACAGTAGCAAAAACTTGGGATTTAACATCAACACCAAGAAGACAAAATTCATGATAGTTTCTCGCAAGCCGGAAGAACATTAAAATGCAAGCCTAACACACAACAGATGCCCAGTAGAACGGGTATATAAATTTAAATATTTAGGCACGTGGCTGTGTGAAGACTGAACGTCTGAAACGGAGATCAGATGCCGAATCGAAATGGCCCGAAACATATTTATGAAATTCAGGAAAGTTCTTACCAACACTGATTTTGACCTCAACCTAAGAATTAGATTTGTAAAATGTTACGTGTTGTCAGTGTTACTATATGGTGTGGAGGGCTGGACACTGAGGGTGAATGCCATGAATAGACTTGAAGCCTTTGAAATGTACATGGACATACAGACATACTAAAAGTCCCATGGACGGCCAGAAAAAGAAACGAGAGGATCCTAAGAACGGTTAAAAGAGAATGTGAACTGTTGAACACCATCAAGCGCAGAAAAACAGCATATCTGGGCCACGTAATACGGAATGAAAGATACCAATTCCTACAATTAGTAATCGAAGGAAAGATCGAGGGGAAGAGAGGAGTCGGCAGGAAGAGGATGTCATGGCTCAGAAACGTGAGACAATGGGCACATGTGACGCGAATATCCATTAATGGATAAGCAATAGAAGAAGAAGACAACTACGCACATATATAACATAGTCAAACCGCGTCATCTAATGCTTACCTCCCCAACCAGTAGTCGCCACGCCTAGCTGTGGATACGTTGCTGGCCATGTCGCTATTCATAAGTACGAAATCTAGTTTTGTTTGTTTAATGTTTTTTACTGGTAAGTTTTTCGAATTGTTAAAATATTATTATGCTACATATATAATAATATAATAGGCTCTCGAAATAAAGACTTTGTGACTTGACAGGCTATGTCAATTAGAGGAATGCATTAGCCTTTAAAATATGGTGTGTTGGGTAACAGCGGGCCGTTTCTTGATGGGACACAGTGGACTGCGATCCACTGTACCCCGAACTGTTAAGTATTAACCTCACTTAATTCGTTAATTGTTTCAGACTAACATGGTTCGCAATAGAAAAAGAAAGACCAATATTGGCCTTACCAGTGAGGAATAGATGAATAGTGCTATTGACCTCATTTTAGATGGTAATACAACTAGGAAGGTAGGCAAATTAAAAAAATAATCAGTACACTGCTTTGCCGAGGTATTTTGAAAAAGTGACAGGAAGCGGTGGTGACAGTCGACTAACACCTAATTAAAGAGTCACTAAAATATTAACTGAGGAGCAGGAACAGTTACTAGTTGAGTACATTATCACATGTAGTCAAATGTTATATAGTCTAACTCCAACAGAGGTTAGGCAGCTTGCATATGATATGGCCGTCACTAATAAGATTAAAATGCAACAAAAATGGTATGACGCACAGCTAGCTGGAGTGGAATGGTATTAAAGCTTCAGAAAACGCTATACGGTTTTAAGTCTCAGGTTTTTAAAATAATGATTCACTGTACCCCGCCTATTTCCCCTACCCATTAAAGTCAAACAGCATAGCAAAATTATTCTTAAATACTAACATTTTGACTACAGACTCTTTAAGAAGCCAACAACTACTTACAGAATTATAGACGAAAAGATGTATTTTATTCCTGGGATACTCAAGGCTGTAAATTTTTTCTAATTGTTCCTCCAAGAATGGAGTTGACATGGTAACAAATACGGCAAGAGATACTACAGGCATTTCTTCTGTTTTCTTGCTGGCCAAGTCGATCTGGTTTTTCTTGCAATGTACACAGCCATCTAGAGTATTCCAAGAATTGAATAAGTAATTACTCAAATAATTGAGCGTTATTTTGGAAGGCCCATTTCCATGAAGGATCACCGGTTTAGTGCCATAAGCGTTATTTCTTATTTCGTAATATTCTGGACCTTCTTTTTGCATCACGTCAATGATTTCAATGTCTGCTACAAGAAAACATTAAATTATGACAGTTTGTTGAAATAAAGTTTATTTAATTTTGATAATTTTGCATAATCTCATGGTCAGCTTTATGATTTTTTTTTCACAAACATGCGTAGACCCACATGTATGCATGAACCACAACATAAATGTTGCGGTTTCAACCCCTTAGAATATTGCAGGGCCCGTAGCGAATAAGGGTGTCCGACAGGGCGGTAAGTTATGAGAAAATATAAAAAAGGGGCCAAGGGAAGAAATAAATCCTTAAGCAACCTCCCCACTCTTAAACCTAGTCCACGTTTCTCCCCGAAGGACCCCTATTGTCTCAATTAAAAAGCTAGGTGAAGGGGAAACGACATTACAATGCACCTCTGTAGAAGTAATGAGAAAACTGTCAAAAACGAGGGTTAGGTTCGGGGAATGAGTAACCTGCTTGGTCGTGGTAGGGGGGCTTCCCTTTCGCTAGATTTATGCGGAGGTGCGAAGTGATATGGTTTTCCCTGCACCTTAGCTTTTTAATTTCAGGGGATGGTGGCGTTTTGGGCAACGGGCCTAGGTTAAAGGGGTGGTTGGTAGGGGTTTTTCTCTACTTGTTTTCCAGAAGCTGCATTTTCACATTTTGTATTTATGTTTCATTTTAGTTTTCTTAATTTATTGATTATAACAATTTTCTTTTCCACCCAGCATCCAATACTCGCACCATAACTTTCTTGAGAGTTGAAACCACATTTCTCTTGTGATTTATATATACAGGAGTGATTCTAAACATGCTTTAGAAAAAAATTCAGAAAGCTAACCTTAAGATTATCTGCAAACCTTAAATTTTTATACAACTTACTTTTCGCACCATTCAGGTTTTGGAAAATTTCGCTTCTGTGGTCTAATTTGAAGTGGACTTTATTTCTTAAGTCTTCATCTAAGTATGCTTTGGTGAAGAATAATTGATCATCATCAGCATCTTTAATCTTTTCGCGTTCTAAAACCTGAAGAAGCTCTGGAACATAACCAATGTAAAGTCCTGAATTCAAAAATCTATATCCATCTGTAACTTTAGGGTATGATTCCTGTAAACTGCTGTCAGGCCAGCAGAAACTTTCTGCGCCAAATAGTACTTTGGCGCCAGTATCTTTGAAACGTTTCAATACATCATCTAGGTTGCTTAGAAATACCACATCGTAAGCATCTGTGAATATAACGATTTTGTTAGCATCTCTGTGTGGCTTAAGGGCTTCCAAGAGTAAATTTACTTTCCAGCCTCCTCCTGGTTTCTTCTTTATGTCATCTCCACCTTTCCATCCCTCACCGAAACCAAGGACTTGAGGGGTAATTCCATATACTTGTGCAGAAGTTAAATACCTGTCGAAACCATCAGTATGTTCTGTGGCTACAGTAAAAACTAAGACATCATCTGTAAAAAGAAAAAGAATACAATTAATATAACTTCTTTGTCTGGTACAATGTATGATTTATGTGTACAAAAATATTACTATTATCACCGATATTGCTGAGAACCTCGGTGGTTCAGGGGTAAGAACGTGTGTCTCTGAACCGAAGGGTTCTGGGTTCGATCCCAGCATACTCCTTTCAATTTTTCAGTACAAACTGTAACATTAACATCAACCGAGGTTCTGGCATTGTATTTGAGCAAGTTGAATGTCTGAACATTCCGCCGTTCGGAGGGGGCGTAAAGCCGTCGGTCCCGTGTCCATGCGATGTTGGGCGCGTTAAAGATCCCTACTATCCTTACAGAAAGGCAGGGTTTCGGCAAAATTCCCAGGATAGTGAGGTGAAACTGCTCCCTGGCGTCGGTGATTGAACATAGTCGCGGAAATAGGCCGACGTTAAAGAAACAAACAAAACACACACACACACACACACTGATATTGCGTTAACCAATGCAATACTTTGGGTGCCTTGTGAGTTTTCTTGGTAAAAGTAAATTTACCAGTTAAATAATTTCTTGAAAAGTCTAATATATTTTTCAATTTGGATAACAGTTTACTTTTTCTAGAATATTTTGTATGGAAATTCAGTAAAGTTGAGAATTTCAAATTTAGTTTTTAGCGAAATTTCTTACAAAAAATCGTTATAACGAGACCAAACCTTAAAATAAAATTACAAAAGAATTTTGATAAGTGATTAAGATTTTTTGATAATAATAGCTGACAGTCATGAGTTATAATAGTTTTACATTACTTACATCAAAATTATTTATTTATTTCATCCACATCGCCACGTGTGGAAGTACCGCATCAGCGACAAAAATTTCAAGAATTTTTCGCTTAAACTTCGTAAAAAGTATCAAAACATATAGAAAAAGTTCGGGACGCAGCAAGTGCGTTATGATAGCGAATTTTCATTAAAATGTTTTTAATAGCAAATGCGAGCTGGCATCAATCTGATTACCGGTATAGCCTATGTAGTAGAAATAATGTACTATATTTTATCAAAATTACTTTTTGTTTAAAAACGTACAAACATTTTCCGAAAATAAACTTAAATGTTGGTTTCCTAGCCAATAAACCTTACGTAAATAGCAAATTGAGTTATTGAAATTTGAAGGATTTAATGAAAATTCGCTACCAAAACGCACGTACTGCGTTCAGATTTGTTTCTTACAAACATACATCATATTTCGATAAAAAAATGTAAGTTCTACGAAAACCAGCTAAAGATTATAGACAGTTAAACCAGAAACTTAACTAAACCTACAGCGAAAGCATCAACCTAACTAAACCGACAGCCAAAGCATTAGAGAGAAATGAATTTTCTGTAAATATTTTAGTAAAATGAATGGCAATGACGGTTGAAGCTGAAACTTAAGGATTCGCAGAACACTCTTTTTGCAACATTTTCTTTTCACAATCCTTATTTGTTTCACGTTCTTTGCCTAAACATTGCCAATTTTGACGTTTCAAATTGCGATTTTGACGTTTTGAGGAAAACTCCATTTTTTTTTCTTTAAGTGCCCATAACTTTTTTGCCTTTAAAATTAGAGACCTTGATTTTGGTACATGGTTCACTCTTTATAATGCAAACAAGCGTACAAAATTTGGTTGCCCTTACTTTGTTCTTTCCGGGGATATAATTTTTTTTATAAAGAAAACACAACATTTTCCGGGAAAACCTGGGCCGAATTTTCTGGCTAACAAATTTATCCAAGCCACTTGCAAAAGGAAGGCACTTACCAAATTTTATCAAAATCGGTCCATTATCTGAAACTTAGGGGTTCGCAGAACACTCTTCTTGCAACATTAAGACCAATAAACAGAGTCCAATTACCGAAAACGAAGAAAATGTGTTTGCGGTCATTGGACCCCTTATAGAAAATCACCACATAAGCCAACGCAAAGTCAGTCTGGAAACGGCGTTGAGCAGGCAGAGCATTGGCAGAATAATTCGAAAACACAAATTTCATCCCTACCATGTCTAATTAAATCAAGAACTTTCAGATGCTGACTTCAAAATCGACGACTTGATTTCTGTATGTGGGCATTAGAGATGTTAGGCGAGGATGAGCATTTTTTCGATTATATGCTGTTTACAGACGAATCGACTTTCCTTAGTAACGGCTTGATAAACAGGCATAATTTTCATTACTACGCTGATGAAAATCCACGTTTTTGCCGGTTTTAACCGCCAGATGTGTGGGGTGAAATATTAAGGTCAAGAGTAGTAGGTCCTTACTTTTTCAATGGACACCCCAATGGCGACATGTTTCATAGGCTTCTTCGTCAAAGTTTGCCTGGACTTTTTGAAAGACGTCCCACTATCTATTGTAAGGCGGATGTGGCTACAACTGGATGGTGCTCCGGTACATCTTCAAATCAGTGTGCGACAAGAACTTAGTAGACATTTTCCCAGTAAATGGTTAGGACGAGCAGATCACAAAACTGGCCAGCCAGATCGTCAGACCTAACATGTCTTGATTTTTTCTTGTGGGGACATGTTAAGAATACCGTATATGAAATGTCTCCGACCACACAAGATGACATGAAACAACGCATACGGAATGCTTTCAATACAATATCGCCGCAAATGTTGCTCAATGTCAAGCGGTCCTTTGAACAAAGGCTACAATTATACATTGAACAGGATGAACATCAATTTGAACATTTGTAGAACTATGTACATTATTATAATTACTCTTGGTTTTTCTGTTCTTATTTTTATCATTTGTTTACCTTGGATTAGTTTCCAGATTGAATTTGAAACAAAGCAAGTTAAATTTGTTGTTGAAAATTATTATTTTTTATTTATGCAAAAACAATAATAAAAGTGTGACTAGTGCCAGAACCGCTGCACTTGGGTATAGGGAACCCTAGTATTATATGAAAGGGAATTATTTTCTCTATGAAATTCAGCAAAAAAATATAGGGTGTTCCATTTGAAATAAATGAAATAATCTGCTTTGAATGTGCCGATAATAATACTTGAATTTTTGAACGCCCTGTAGAGTATTGCGAAATATTGACTACAGTAGTTGATGAAGTACCAAATCACCATCAAAACCTAGTGAGTTTTTTTTTGCGATATCATCTGACAATGGAGATAAGATTTTTTTTCGAAAACCTCACATTCGTCGAAAAATCAAGATATCTGGGAAACCGTTATAGCTAGGTATAGGGATCCTTGAAGTAAGTGAACCTTATTTTCCCATAGAATTCAAAAACGTTGTCAAATACCGGGTGTTCCATAAGAAAACAACATAACTTTGAGGCGTCACACTTTTTTGGAACACCTCTATATTTGAAAATAATGTTTCGTTGTAGTCTTTTCCAACCTACGCAATCTCCGTTTAAAATAAATTCGAAATATCGAAACATATAGACGTGAGAGCCCTGACGTATGTGGTGGGCCACCCTATATATACATCCATCCATCCATCCATCCATCCATATATATATATATATATATATATATATATATATATATATATATATATATATATATATATATATGTCTGTATGTATATAATAGGCCTATTTTGTTAAAACTGGGCATGTACCTTCCTTTTGTAAGTGGCTTGGATAAGTTCGTTAGCCAGGAAAATCACACCAGGTTTTCCTCCAAAATTTTGAGTTTTCTTTCGAAAAAAGTTTTGGCTCCAAAAATCAAAAAGCTATTGTAACAAAATTTGGTATGTAGGTTTATTGCATAAAAAGTAAACTATATACCAAAATTTAGATTTCCATGTTACAAGAAAAAACTTATAAAAAAGATTTGATGTCAGATCATTTCTATGAAAATTCACTACCGTAACGCATTTGCTGGGTCCAGATATTTTTATGCAGATTCGCGAAGATAATCCACTAACATGCGGCAAAAAAAAGCTTACAAAAGTCCATCAAACCTTTTTTCCACGAAAATACAATAGATCTCGGGAATCTATGAAATAGCCTATAAGGATTGTGAACTTTATATGTTACGCGAACTAAACTGAGACATGTAGATCGTCTTGAGTTGCTCGGCAAGTTTTGGATAATAATCACCATACAGATAAGAAAAATCTTACGCTAATCAGAAATCAAACAGTTGCAACAATTAGACGCATATGAAAGTATATATATATATATATATATATATATATATATATATATATATATATATATATATATATATATATATATATATATATATATATAATGAAGATAACAATTCCGAGCTACACGGAACAGGTCATCAAAAACTTGTCATTCAAACTCTAAGCGTATATGTATATATATATATATATATATATATATATATATATATATATATATATATATATATATATATATATATATATATATATATATATATATATATATATATATATATATATATATATATATTATATAAACCTGCGTACTAAATTTGGTTGCCATAGCTTTGTCCTTTTCGGATACAAAAATTTTCCGAAAAAAAAAACACATTTCCCAGAAAAACTGGACCGATTTTCCCGTCTAACGAACTTATCCAACTCACAAAACTTCTGGACGCAGTAAGTGCGTTATGGTAGTGAATTTTCATTAAAATGTTTTTAAATATTATTATTATTGTTTATTACCTTAAATTATACAATATGCCTATACAAAAAGTCTAAGACTTGTGTATAATAACATAATTTATAAAGTTTGATCCAGAATTCCTTGACAGCTAGTGCATACCAAATTCAACAAACTTCAAATTTTGACTTTCCAATTAAAATGACCTTTTGCTGCATGTCTCTCTTCGGATGTTTTACCACATGCCTTTATTTATAATAAGTTGTGATCGGTCAATTATACTGTCTTGACTACAATTTCTTTTTAACAGCCCATATTTTTTGCCAAAATTGTAAATTGAAAAGGTGACAGAGAATGATAATAGTGACATATCAATCACAGAATATACAATAATAATAAACATGTTTTTTTTAAGAAAGCAGGCATCAATCTATAGAGTAGAAACAATGTGCCAAGTTTCATCAAAATAACTTTATTGCTTGAAAATGTACAAAAATTTCCGAAAGTAAACTTAAATTGTTCCCGAAAAAACTGGTTTCTTGGTCAACCTTATAGGTTAATAGCAAATTAAGCCATTCAAATTTGAAGCATTTAATGAAAATTCGCTACCATAACGCACTTGCTGCGTCCCGAATTTGTTTTCTTACAAAGATGTATTATATTTCGATGGAAAATGCAAAAATGCAATAACATAGGGCGTGTTGGATTCAAAAAGAAAAAAAAAAGAAAATTTGAATTACCAACGACTTATGGGCCATTCTGTAATTGTGGAGATATTTTTTAAGATGTAGCTCAAGACACCCTATAATTAATGTATACCTTTTTTTTCCCGTAACTTGCATAATAACGGATATATTGAGCTTTAATTATTTTTTACGAAAATTTTACAAAAGTGATATACCATTAAACGATAAACTCTATAGCCAACACTATTGCCAAAGCATCAGAGAAAGGGTCTATTTTAAATTAATTTTCTTAGTAAAATGAAGGACAATGACGATTGAAACTAAGAGTTCAGGCTTTGTAAAGCATTCTTCTTGAGACATTTTCTTTCCATAGCTCATATTAATTTCAGGTTCATTGCCTAAATATTACCAATTTTGACGTTTTAAATCGCGACTTTGACGTTTTGAGGAAAACCCAAATTTATTTTTCTTTAAATGCCTGTAACTTTTTTGTCCTTTAACCTACAGAGCTAAATTTTGGTAGGTAGCTTACCTATGATGATATGAACCCGCGTACCAAACTTGCCCTTACTTTGTTAATTCCGGAGATATAATTTTTTTTCGAATGAAAACTCAAAGTTTTCTCGGAAAACCTGGGATATGGGTTCTAGGGGTCCTAGTTCGCGCTCATTTGCAAAAATTTTTTCAAAATTCAAAAGTCGGGATGTCTCCATTAGTGAATTTTTTCTACGAAAATTCACTAAAAAGAAGGTTTTTTAATTCAAAAGTAGCGATCTCTTCATTAACGAATTTATTCTACGGAAATTCGCTGAAAGACAAGTTACCTACATTTTCTGAAAACGGTAACCTTGGCAACATTGCATGGCGGCATCGAATACGGCATTCACAATGGCTCCCTGTAGCAAATTTTATTTTTTTTCCTTGCGTGTTTTCTCAAATCTAAGACCGTTCCCAGAATTTTGAAACACAGTGTCAGTGTATAAGAATAACATTTTGTTGTTCACAGACATTGTACAACTTCTGTTTAAAAGTTGATATAATGTTTTAATAGCTAATAGTATATGACGTTTTTGAATTGTTTTATTCGCATGTTTAAACGTAAGTATACTACCTTTAAGTATACTCGCACGTAATTTTATAGTTGAGTATCCAAAAATTATTTTGTCGTAAAATTCATACGTTGAAACATATTATTTTTGATGTCTTCCTAAATACTGACACCTCCGATTTCTCAGCATTTAGTTCGGTTTTCCACTTTTAGTGAATTTTCGTAGAAAATATTCACTAATGGGGAGATCCCAACTTTTGAATTTTGAAAATTTTTTTGCAAATGAGCGTGAACTAGGACCCCGAGAACCCATATCCGGGGTCACTTAAATTTTTTATATGTTTATATATATATATATATATATATATATATATATATATATATATATATATATATATATATATATATATATATATATATATATATATATATATATACAGTGTGGAACAGCCAAATGGAATAAATTCGATAACGGATAAATGAGGACGTGTTGGGAAAAACGCTTGGACACGTCGATTTGTATTTTTAACTGCGCATCTTTTTCAAGAAAAAAAAATTATATAGGGTGCGTCATGTGACAGTGGCCAATACCAACTTTGTTATTTTAAATACAAGCCCCAGTATATTATTAATTTTTTGGATTCTTCAGAAAATTCTAGACATAATTCATGTACAATGTCCTATACCTATCTTCAACTGTTTCGGAAATATTAAGTATTTTCAGATTTATTACAAAAATTAACATTAAAAATAGAAAATTATTTTATTTCACAAATTCTAATAAGAAATACTGATTATTTCTTAATAATTTAAAAAAACAAAAAAAAATTAATGTCAATGTAGTAAATGTTCAAAATGCTCGCCACGAATATCTTGGCAACATGCTAATCTGGTATAGAAATGTCTTCTAACATTACTCAACATCTCAGGCGTGACTGATCTAATCGCAAGCGTGATTCGTCTTTTTAAGTCATCTAAGTTGAGGGGCTTAGTTTTGTATACAATACTTTTGACATATCCCCACAAAAAGTAGTCTAATAGCGACAGATCAGGAGATCGTGCTGGCCATTCTATCGATCCGCGCCTCCCTATCCACCGATTTGGAAAAATTTGGTTCAGGTACTGCCGGACATTGATTTGGTAATGGGGCGGTGCTCCATCTTGCTGAAACCATATTTTATTGGCAGGAACTTGTGGGTTTGCTGGATCTGGATATAAGTTTGTCAAAGTTGGCACGACATTATTTTGGAGCAGTTCTAAATATTTATCCCCATTCAAGTTGCCATCAATGAAAAAGGGACCTACGATATGATTTCCAACAATTCCTGCCCAAACATTAACTTTTTCAGGATATTGCGTATGTTCCTCTCTCATCCAATGAGGATTCTCATTAGACCAATAGCGGCAATTTTGACGATTAACATGACCGTGAAGTGTAAATGTGCTCTCATCAGAAAACAAAACATCTTCTAATTGGATCACATTGTTATCTAACATTGCCATCATTTGTTCACAAAAATACGTTCTCCTATCGAAATCGTCCTCCATGAGCTCCTGAGTTGGTATCATTTTATAGGGATGCATTTTACTTTCCTTTAATGTTCGAAAAATTGCTGTGTGGCTAACGTTGAATAGTTGGGCTGCTTGTCGACCAGAAGTATGTGGGTTTTCTTGAAACTCAAGCGTAATATCCAATTTCGTATCATCACTTACTTCATTGGCAGCTACTTTTTTTATCTGTCTCACATGACCAAGCTCGCGAAACTGCTTTTCTATTTTAATTGTTCCTTGGGATACAGGCGGAAAATTTGGAAATTTTTCGTGAAAAAAGCGAGACACTTCCATCTGTGTCCGTGTGTTATCTCCATAACCAATCATTTGTAGAATGGTTATTTTGTGCATTTCTGTTAAATGAACCATTTTTCTGATATTATTACGTACAGTTAACGAAATTCAAACGACAATAGCACTGACACTAATCACTACTGTCATGCAGGCAGACAACAAGTTGCTAAGGCTACGAGTTTTATACGAACAGAAAGAAAACTGTTTTTGTTTCATTTCATATCAGTAAAAAGAAACGCAGGAATGGTTTTTGTTTACTTTCTCATTATCAAGAGCTGAATGGGAAATAAGTATTGAATGCAATGTAGCGAATTTGTGAAATAAAATAATTTTCTATTTTTAATGTTAATTTTTGTAATAAATCTGAAAATACTTAATATTTCCAAAACAGTTGAAGATAGGTATAGAACATTGTACATGAATTATGTCTAGAATTTTCTGAAGAATCCAAAAAATTAATAATATATAGGGGCTTGTATTTAAAATAAGAAAGTTGGTATTGGCCACTGTCACATGACGCACCCTATATAATTTTTTTTTCTTGAAAAAGATGCGCAGTTAAAAATACAAATCGACGTGTCCAAGCGTTTTTCCCAACACGCCCTCATTTATCCGTTATCGAATTTATTCCATTTGGCTGTTCCACACTGTATATATATATATATATATATATATATATATATATATATATATATATATATATATATATATATATATATATATATATATATATATATATATATATATATATATATATATATAATTTTCAGTTTTCATTCGAAAAAAATTTTATCTCCGGAATTAACAAAGTAAGGGCAACCAAATTTGGTACACGGGTTTATATCATTATAGGTAAGCCACCTACCAAAATTGGGGGTTTATTCAAAACGTCAAAGTCGCGTTTTAAAACGTCAAAATTGGTAATATTTAGGCAATGAACCTGAAACTAATATGAGCTATGAAAAGAAAATCTCCCAAGAAGAATGTTTTACAAAGCCTGAACTCTTAGTTTCAATATTCATTGTCCTTCATTTTACTAAAATATTTCCAGAAAATTCATTTCAAATATACCCTTTCTCTGATGCTTTGGCACTAGCCTTAGCTATAGAATTTAATGGTATATCATTTTTGTCGAACTTTCGTGAAAAATCATTAAAGCTCAATATATCCGTTATTATGCAAGTTACGAAAAAAAATTTATACATTAATTATAGGGTGTCTTGAGCTACATCTTAAGAAAATAATTCCAAAATTACAGGGTGGCCCATAAGTCGTTAATGATTAAAATTTTCTTTTTTTTTAACCGATGTTATTGCATTTTTGCATTTTCCATCGAAATATAATACATCTTTGTAGAAAAGAAATTCGGGACGCAGCAAGTGCGTTATAGTAGCGAATTTTAATTAAATGCTTCAAATTTGAATAGTTCAATTTGCTATTAACCTATAAGGTTGGCCAGGAAACCAGTTTTTTCGGGAACAATTTAAGTTTACTTTCGGAAATTTTTGTACATTTTCAAACAATAAAGTTATTTTGATGAAACATGGGACATTGTTTCTACTATATAGGTTATACAGGTAACCAAATTTGATGCCTGCTTTCTTAAAAAAACATATTTGCTATTAAAAACATTTTAATGAAAATTCACTACCGTAACGCACTTACTGCGTCCCGAAAATTTTTAAAGTATTTTTCTTGTATTTTTATTTGCTTTGCAGACACAATATAGCACTAAATGCGTATACATCAATAGCAGTATCGTCTGCAAAAAGCGAGCTTGTTTTTTTAAATTTCGGTAAATCGTTTACATATATGTTAAACAATTTAGGTCCCATTAATAAACACTGCGGGATCCCCGCTCCTTTGTCTATTGTTTTGGTTGTTGACCCGATTCTGTTGACTTTAACAGAAAAATTAATATTAGTGAATTTTCATTAAGAAGGATTTTTTTTAGAAAGAAAACACCCAATTTTCCGGGAAAACCTGGTCCGATTTTCCTGCCTAACGAACTTATCCAAGCCACTTCCAAAAAGGAAGGTATTCACCAAATTTAATCAAAATCGGCCCATTATTTTTTGAGTTATCGGTATAATGTATATATATATATATATATATATATATATATATATATATATATATATATATATATATATATATATATATTTATTTATTTATTTATTTATTTATATATACTATACAGGGTCATTGATTTTCGATGGCAGGTTAGACGTTTATGAAAAATGAGACAATAGGATCAATCTGAAAATTTGGATACTGTCATAAATAGACACGACCTGTCTTTCTAAAATATTTTCATTTTGGCGGTGTTGCCGCTTCTACTCAAAAGTAGTAACAACTTTCTTATTTTTAATGGGACACCGTGTAAATTATCTTATTTTTAGAGTTTAAATTTCTTTGTGATCATTTTTTCTTAATAGCGTCCTATACCGATCTACACCGGTTTTCGAGATAATACTTATTTAATTTTTTTTCTTAGAAAAATGGTACCACTAAAATTTTGATTTAGCTGCTATTTGAACCCATGGAAGGTACCTACTAAATACGTCTGTATTTAGTATGGAACGGTTTCACCAAGCAAATGTAACCACAATTAATACATTCCTCATAATTTATAACCGCTGGCGGCTTCAAGCATCAAATTTTTCGATCGCCCACCGAATAACATCGCATACACCTATGAACTTTTTGAAGAAAGCCAAGCACGACTTATTACCGTTCAACAAAGATGTGGTAGGTATATTATATTGCAGAAAGTAAGTACCTAAATGACTTTTAGCTTTTATGACCGAATGTTAAATTTAGCCCAGTAATAAATATTATGTTACAAAACCTCACATCAGCATTTCAAGAAGTGCTTCTTAAAATGTAGACACGTTAAAATTTGATCTGCTGATAAATATTTTATGTTAAGCCGAACATTGTGTTGAAGTATATTCAATTTAAACTGATTAAGCTTCCTTCTTTAAATGATGCAAGAAACATCTGTGCCAGTAATGTTAATGACATCACGCTTCTCATTTCTCTTCCTCAAGCAACTGGCATTTAAACTATAAATACATAAATGATAAAGCATTTGCATTACAATTCTGTATGAAATAAACTAGGATTGTGTGAAGGTTGCAAGCTGGTTATCGAATATTAACGCCTACACAACCAAATAAGGAGGATATGTCTAAAAAACGTTTAGATTATTCTAAGGAAGTGGCAAATTAAATGACGCTTTTAAATTATTTATAAGATTAATACAAAAAGCCGGTAAAATTTAACCTCGGTAAGGAGCAATTTATACAACCAAGAACTCGTATTCGATGATAAACACACATTAAAAAAAGTTCGGGACGCAGCAAGTGCGTTATGGTAGTGAATTTTTATTAAATAATTCAAACTTGGATAACTCAATTTTCTCTAAACTTAGAAAGTTTAATTTTGGTACGTAGTAAGCCCATTCCCAGGGCAACATATGCACCAAATGTGATTAAAATAGCTTTGTAATTTTCGGAGAAAAAAAATGTTTTCTCAAGAAAAGTAAAAATTTGAATAACTCAATTTTCTATAAACGTTGAATTTTGGTACGTAGTAAGGTCTTTACCAAGGCAACATATCCACCAAATTTTATTGAAATATCTTTGTAATTTTCAGAGAACATTTTTTTTTCGGAAAACCTTGCCCGATTATCCTGGCTAACGAACTCATCCAAGCCATTGATAAACGAAAAGCACTTATCGAGTTTCATCAAAATCGGTGAATTATTTTTTGAGTTATCGGTTGGATACATACATATATATATATATATATATATATATATATATATATATATATATATATATATATATATATATATATATATATATATATAAATTGAAACTGACCCAGGATATGGGTTCTAGGGGTCGTAGTTCGCGCTCATTTGAAAAATTTTTTGCAAAGTCTCATCATCAGTGCCTCTCTATTAGTGAATTTTTTAAAATAAAAAGTCACTAAAATCCGTAAAAAACAAGCATACAAACATGATACAAACGGAAGTAAAATTTAAAGTTAAATTTATGTAATGTAAAGAAATAAAACTATAAAACATGTGTACGTGACTATACGAAATGCAGCCCCATTTTGAATGCATTTGTAGCAGAACTTCCCTACATATCTTTGTCAGGTGTAAAATACCGTTTCCCATAGAAAAATCATTGGAAAATTGACATTTCCCGAAAAAACATTACCTATGTTTTGGGTTTACTCACCTTTTTGACATTCACATAATTTAAGACACACGACAATAAATATAATAAAATTAAAGCTCTCGAACCTCATGTTTACTATCTTAATAGGTTATTTAAAATTGTATAAAAAGTTTATTAAATATAATAATATCCCACCACCACTTTAATCACTTATTTTCTACATGGCAATGGCACAACGAAATTAAAATCTAAAATCGAGATTGAATTGAAGCTGAAGCTGGTGTGTTACTGCCTTGCGTCTGGCGTGGGATAACACTATACAGTGTTGCCGCTTCGTAAAATACAATGTCCCTAAATTAAAAATTATTTCCCAAAATAGTTCTACGTGTAATATCTATATTTATGTGATTTACATTTCTCTCTTATGTTCTCCGTTGTCGAGGGGTAAGGGAACTAGTATATCAGTAAACAATTTATCTCTTTTAAATTAATAGCAGCCTGTTTGATAAAATTAACGCAATCTCTTACGACTGTTGAAATATTAATTTATTATATATTTATGACCATGATTAATGAATCGAATGATTAAAATCTATAACACCATCCATGTTTCTTATATATACTCTTACAGTGGACATTCTTAGAATAAACAAGTAATTATTATATTAATTTTTGCACTGTTTTGTTAATTAGAGCAGGTACTCATATGTATATAGCGTCATATCAAAGATTTTGTACATTTTTAGTGAATTTTTATTTTAAAAAATTCACTAATAGAGAGGTATCGATGGTGAGACTTTGCAAGAATTTTTGCAAATGAGCGCCAACTAGGACCTCTAGAACCCATATCCGGGGTCAGTTTCAATTTATATATATATATATATATATATATATATATATATATATATATATATATATATATATATATATATATATATATATATATATATATATATATATATATATATATATATATATATATATATATATATATATATATATATATATATATATATATATATATATATATATATATATATATATATATATATATATATATTTATATATAGGTATCCGTCTGATAACTCAAAAAATTATTAACCGATTTCAATGAAACTCGGCAAGTACCTTTCTTTTATTAATGGCTTGGATGAGTTCGTTAGCCAGGAAAATCTGACCTGGTTTTCCGGGAAAATTTTGAGTTTTATTTCAAAAAAAATTTTTTCTCCAAAAATAACACAGCGGCTTTAATGAAATTTACTATATAAGTTGCCTTGGAGGAGACCTTACTACGTACCAAAATTCAACTTTCTAAGTTTATAGAAAATTGAGTTATTTAAATTTTAAATTTTTGTTCGAAAAATTTTTTTTTCTCCGAAAATTACAAAGTTATTTTAATGAAATTTGGTGGGTATCTTGCCCTAGGAAAGACCTTACTACATACCAAAATTAAACTTTCTAAGCTTATAGAAAATTGAGTTATTCAAATTTGAAGCATTTAATAAAAATTAACTACCATAACGCACTTGCTGCGTCCCGAGCTTTTATTATACCTATATAAGACTTAAGAAGTGTGTAAAACAATATTTATGTAACCCATATCCAACCCACTTTGTGTAAAATAGAATTTGGGCAGTCTATTCTCTATAAAAATAGTTATAATGACGTAACTCAAAAAAGATACAAAAAGTCTGGACGCAGCAAGTGCGTTATGGTAGCGAGTTTTGCATAAACCACAAGAAAAAAGGCCTCCCAAACAGCTCCCCAAGTGTGTTACGGGGCCAGGTGTGAATAGGGGTGCTGGGCGGGGAAGATGATAAAAAGTCTGGATGCAGTAAGTGCTTATGGTAGCGAATTTTCATTTAAATCTTTTAAATTCAAATAACTAAAATTCCTATTTTGGTGCATATTGAAGCATCTATAAAAGCATAAAGAAAACATTAAATTTTCAGTAGCGGTTGAAAATAAATGCATTCTCTTAAAAATAGAAAATACGTAAAATTACGAGACATGGTAGTGTAACCCTCAATAAAAATGTAATTTAGCTACTGGCAATCCCTTGCCTATGACCTAAGGGCGACTAAAGCAATGAGCGATACCACATTTTAGATTCTGTGACGATACCGTCGTACTTCTCATCCTAGACAGGCTTCCGTGCCGATTCACATTGGTCTTACTCGACCCTCGCGTTCGTGGCGGCTCTCGGATCGAATATTTTAAATGCTGGTACTTGTTTTTTCAACCTAGGTATCTTAATTTTGGCACATACTATATAACGTGTAGTAATAAGGGTCACTCCTGTACCAAATTTGCTTACAATAACTTTGTTATTTTCGAAGATATAACAATTTTGTGAATGAAAATTGAAATTGAGACAATGACTCACAGAACAGATCAACTGACTAGCTTATAAACAAATCAATTGTTTCATGGCAACATGAGTGTTTAATGGCAATATGTTTTTGTTTAATGTTAACTTGAATTTGCCTAATGCTGATATGATTCTGATTAGCGCCAATTTGAACCTGAAAAGGTATACTGGTTAAAATATATGCTCTAAAATTTGCTGCCCCGAGCCATGGCCTAGGTTCGCCTATCGGTATATCAGGCACTGATGTCAGATTTTTGTTTTTATTTTTTATTTCAACAACACACCACGAGGCCTTACAGCCTAAATAATATCGTACCGTGGGTTTCGACAAGGAGGAAAGAGGCAACTTGTTAATTCTGGACTTGAAGGTTTGGAGGTTCGGGAGAGGAGGAAAACATGTGCCGGCAAGGAATTCCACAACTTGAAAGTCATCGGGACAAAAGAGCAGGCATAACAAGATGTTCTATGTCTGGTGACCTGGACAGTAAAAGGGTGCATTCGCTCTGTTCCCCTGGTTGATCGGTTGGGGGCAGCAGGTGGAGGAACTATGGAAGAAAGGTCCTCTGAGCAGCAGGGCCCGATCTAGCTTTTTCGCCGCCCCGGGCAAAAATAATATTTGCCGCCCTTTACAATGATACTTTATAAGTCATAAACATTTTATTCCAGAGGTGGGATGGTGCAAATTGCGACTTAAAAAAAGAGGTTATTATTTTGACCCGTATGTATCCAATGTTGTTGGAATTGAATAATATTCACATATGTTTTTGAAGAGTATACTAAATTTCATGAGTATATGTATGTATGTAGCTGTTTTTTAAGAAAGTCCGGACTGGACTAAAACAATTATTTTTTATCGATTTATGTATCTTTTAACTTAGATAACAGTGAATATTTTTCATCAAAATCGGTTTAGAAGTTCAAAGATGTGGACCAAATGTTATATGAAGTCGGTTTATGTTTATGTAACTTTTGTTACATCGACTATGCAGTTTGGATGAATGGAAAAAAACAAAAAAAAAATGATTTTTTTAAATTTAATACAAGTAAAAAACTCAGTTATGTAGAGCCACAAAACGAATTCGTCATTCTTAAAAGATAAACAAATTAAATTAAAGCACTTTGTTTCGGAGAATATTAAACTCCGTCAAGTAACTAAAATAATTTTCTTCGCACTTTTTGTTCTGCAAAATCTTTAATAATTTGTGATAAGTTTATACTGTCACAAATCTTATGTTCTATTGAAATCATAGCCAATCCAGATAATCTTTTTTGTGTCATGGTGGACCGCAGATAATTTTTTATTATTTTTAATTTAGAAAAACTTCTTTCACCACTTGCAACTGTTACTGGTAAAGTCAAAAGAATTCTGAGAGCGATACTGATATTTGGACCAAATCTTAAATCTGTTATAAATTTTAAAACATCTTGGGGAGACAAATTAGTATCTAAAATCGTAGAAAGAACTGATAACTCTTCTGAAAGTTCTAATCCATTTATGTCAGATGAGGCCTCGTGGGTTAAAATAGTTTCGAGGTTCTTACATTGTTCTAACAATTCATCTTTTGGTAGTTCTCTTAAGGCATATATGTTATATAAAAAAGCAAAATGTTTACTATGCTCAGAAATCTGGGAAAACCTTAACTCCAAGGAGTTTATAGCTGTATCTATAATGTGAAAAAATACTTCGATTTTATATTTTTGACGAGGATCAGTGATTGGTTCATCATTACACTCGTAACCAAATTGCTTCTTTTTAGATCGAACACGATGTTTAGGCACATTTTCAAAATCTAACACCTCACTGTCCAATTCAGTAGCCAAGGTTTTGGCGTCTTCAATAACTTGAATAAAATACTCATCTGAACGTGAGTTTTCAAAGAAAACTTTGGTGTTTTTTAGTAATTTAATGACGGAAACTAACTCAAAATCTTTACTTTGCATTAACTTACTCACAGGATTTATCCGATTCAAAGTTTCATACCAAATTATTACAGAGCACAAAAATTTAAACTGTTTAATTTGATTTAACAAACCTGAAGCTTCGTCTCGTGTAGAGGTATCCATATCTGTGTTTTGGTAAACACTGAACAGTGCATCGTAAACTTGCCCTATTTGATGTCTTAGTGGTTTTATTGCCTCGATTCGACTTTCCCATCTCGTGTCACTAAGTGGTTTCAGAGTAATACCTTTTACATTCATCAAAAGAATTGACCATCTCAACGTTGAAGAGGCAAAGAAAACGTATATCTTTTGCACAATATTAAAAAAGTTTGTAGCTTCCAGTGAAGACTTTGCCATATCGTTTACTACTAAGTTCAAAGAATGGCTACTGCAAGGGACATAAAATGCTCGTGGATTGATGTTTTTTATCCTGGCTTGGACCCCACTTCGAATACCTTTCATATTGGATCCATTATCGTACCCTTGCCCTCTTATGTTTTCTAAAGGCAATCCAAGTGCTGATAATTGTTGTAAGATAACTTCTGTTAGTTCGAAACCTGTAGCTTTTTCGATTGGTATAAATCCTAAAAAACTTTCGTTTATCACAATTTCTGATGTTCTTGGGTGGCATTCGGTTTCATTAATAGAAATATACCTAATTATCAGGGTCATCTGCTCTGTTTTACTAGCGTCCGGGGTACAATCTAAAATTATAGAATAGTATTTCGATTTTATAATAGCTTTCAAAATATGGCTTTTTATACTGTCTTCCATTGTATTAATGAACTCATTCTAAATGGTTTTACTTAAGTAGATTTCTTGTTTTTCCTCTTTCTGCAAAACTCTGCGTACATGTTCCTGCATAACAGGATCAAATTCGGCTAACAGCTCTACTAGTTTTAAGAAGTTACCATTGTTAGATTGATACAGATTATCAGTAGTACCCTGAAAAGCCAAGCCACCTTTTGCCAACATTTTAATGATTGAGGCAATACGCAACAAAACTCCATTCCAGTGTTCTATTTCTGATCTAATTATTCTCTGTGATTCGGCATCTATCGTATGCGACGATTTGAGCCTACGTGAAAGTTCGAACCAAGATTTCACAGCTTCTAGGTGATTTTTTGATGTCTCATGACATTTAAGCGTATCACCTACATGCTTCCAATTTTTGTAGCCACCTTCAGATAGACCGGAAGTTGTAGTTGTATTAAATATTTTGCAGCAAAAACAATACAGTGAATTTCGTGCCACAGAATACACAAGCCAATCTCTCAAAATTTCTTCACCGTTATTAAGCTTTCTCTTATAATATCTCGAAGTAAACCTTCGACCATTGTTATCTCGTGGAAATTCATATTCATAAAATGGGTTAGGACAACCTCGATTTACTAAATATATTCTTTCTGCATCTGTCATTCTATCGGGCCACATTGCTGGATCGGCATCCAAAGAGAACGTTGGACCTATTGAAACACTTGTAGTTGCAATAGCACCTTCACCTGTAATAGCGCTTGACCCAGAAGCAGCAGGAGCAGGTTCACAGCAGATAATTTTTGGTGTACCTTCGTCATGTGGATTACTCGGGGCCGCAGCTGCTAGATCGGTTTCTCGTAATAGGTGTATGGGTGACGATGGTTTGTTAAGCTCACCTTTCTTCAAGAAGGATTCTAATGACCCTGCTCGCTTTTGTCGCTCTGCATCTTTTTCGAGCCTTCGTTTTTTATATTGGTATCCCGACAAGCGTGATCTACCGTCAGCCATTTTGTACTATAAAATTAAAACTATATATTAAATTCAAATAGATGTAATATAAGCCTATAAATACCACATTGGTTAGGCACCTACTCATCTACTTGAGCTTTAATAAAATTGAATTGAATTATGAATAATCGGCTATATAAATCAAACAGGATTTTTGCTTAGGTTGTATTGTAATAACTGATAGCTGTCTTCCTGATCATCATTTGAACCACAACATTATTTATTATTCAAAAAAATGAGTAGGTACCTTACTTTTATATTCTCTATTATTTCGGGTAACTTGTTTGAGACCTAAAGTTGCGCTCCCCTGCGGCAACCTGGTAACGTTTCGCAGCTGAAATTAACGTGGTCTACATCTATAGGTAGTAATCAACAAGATTACCCTGTTTCGTATTAGTGAATTTTCGTAGAAAAAATTCACTAATGAGGAGATCCCGACTTGTGAATTTTGAAAATTTTTTTGAAAATGAGCGCGAACTAGGAGCCCTAGAACCCATATGCGGGGTCAGTTTCAATTTATATATATATATATATATATATATATATATATATATATATATATATATATATATATATATATATATATATATATATATAAATATTTGGTGCTAGACCATTTCTATGAAAATTCACTACCATAACGCACTTGCTGCGTCCAGACTTTTTGTTTCTAGATCAAACTAAGAACCAATAATTAATTAATAAATAGGTAGGTAGATACTTACTTAGTAAATTCACAATTCACACAGGCACTTTAATATATGTACGATTTATTTATCACCAACTCACCAGCAACCACTATTCTACTTCAGAACACAACTTACACACTTGGCATATAACTATTATATGAACCTTATGAAATATAAAATAGAAAAACACTTTAACACTTCTTTATTCTTTATGGTGCACTATTGGCGCTATTTGAGTTTCTGTAATATTGAATATTGAATTGTACTGTAAACTTATTATGACATACTATCTTCTCATTCCATTCATCATTCATCTTATTAACACTTGCCTTCATAGGCATGTCCAAATATAAAGAAAGCAAAAGTAATTCCAAGAAGTAATAAAAAATGGGTTAAACTTGTCTGCCTAGCTTATTATTGATTATTTGTGGTGCTACTGACCTTCCCTTGTTCCCTGTTTCCTTCATTCCCAGTGTATTATTTAAGACAGCGTTAAGAAATTTATACTCAGCACAGTAATACATATTGGTCCCTCTACGAATTTACAGGGGCTAAAAACATTTTTTTTGTCGAGAATGGAACTTTTTACTGTGCTGTTTTACAATATTTTGTGAATTGTGTTTTAAAAAAAAATATTTTTTGCTCTAAATTTTTTTAGTAAGAATTTTAATTTTGCTATTTTTGCCGTATAAAATTCACTACATTCGACTTTCGCTCTTCATTTATCTACAGTGTTGAGCAGTGTATTTTTTATAAGATTTTTCTCCATACAACCGCCCTCAATTTTGCCGCCCCTCATTTTTGCCGCCCTGGGCATTTGCCCGGCCGGCCCCCCCCTAGATCGGGCCCTGCTGAGCAGTGCAGATAGCTATAAAAGAGAAATAGGTCACCAACGGCACGTCGGTGGGCAAGGGATTGCAACCTTTGGGTGAGGGTAGGGTCACCGACGAGACGTATAGCTCTCTTCTGAATGGAGTACAGGATTGCGAGTGTAGAAGCGGCAGCAGCATCTAGAGATTAGCTGGTGAAAAGTATTTGCGAGCCCGGAAGAGGAAACCTAATTTCTTAGGAGCCGCTTCTGAAATTTATGTGATATGTTGGTGCCAATTGAGATTTCGATCCACAGAAATGCCAACAAGTGAAAAAGACTCATTACTTTGAATAACTTGGTTGTTCAATGTGATGGGTCTAGGGCTGGTGTATCTCTTATGACAAAGAAAGCAAGACTGAGATTTGGTGGGGTTGAATTGTACAAGACTTCTACTTCCCCAGTCTAATATTTTTTAGAGATCCACGGAGACAGAACCCTTCATGTGTCTGCGATCCTCATCTAATTGGGCTAAAGAGACAGGCTTAGAATATTGTATATTTGAGTGGAGGGTGCTATCGTCCGCGTAACTATGAACTGGGTTGGATGTGCTAGAGAGGAGGTCATTGATGTGGAGAAGAAACAAAGTAGGGGCTAAAGCTGAACCTTGAGGAACTCATGCATTAATTGGATACAGTTTAGAGGAATGGCCATCCACGACAACAGAAATGCTCCGGTTGCAGGGGAAATTTGCTTTCCAGGTACAGAGTTTTGGTGGTAGGCCATAGGCCGGAAGTTTATTAAACAGCGCTGCGTGCCAGACCTTGTCGAATGCTTTGGATATGTCCAGAGCGACAAATCCAAAACAGGTGGAAATAATAAGATTAGTGAGTGAAATGTCATATCAGCAAGGAAAGCTGCTAGATAATTTAACAATCGGCATCCAGACCGGCCAGCACTAGATCATGTACCTAAAAGTTTCTCAAATTGATAATTTATTCAATAGAATGGACAAACTGCAACAAAAGTAAAATCGTATGAAAGTTCGCGTTGGTGAAGAAAAAATTATCCACTTTGTGAAAGAAAATTCAAAGTGTATCTTAAGGAAATGTCTGCAATTTTAAATGTACCTAAGAAGAAGTTTGACGATGCTTCCACCGAAATAAAGTTTGTCCTTTCAAACCTGTCTTATTGCACACATTAGAAGAAGGTGGCGAATAAAAGGGGCTGAAATATTCCTTTTGGTGTCAGGGAGCTTTACTTAATAGCCATTTTTTTAACAATTTATTCTTAGGTCAACATTAGACATTAATTATTTCGTTGAAAACCCTCATTAGATTATTAACAGTGGACGCCAAGATTCACAGAAAATAAATGTATGATGCAGTATTTTTAATTTTTGGGCCATATTTCTTTTAGAGAATTTGGAACGCGGAACGTTTTCTGCTATTTTCACAAAATGCAATTAAGAACTTGCTTTTAATTGCGTATAATAATCAAATATTTCAAATGGATGGTGCCCCATTTCACAATGCAATGAAAGCACTGGAATGGCTGAAAAAGCCATTTTTCTAGAGATAGATTGGAAAAATACCCCCTTATTTCACTGGCCTCCGACGTCACCTGATCTCACACTCTCAGGCTATTTTATGGGCGTTTATGAAAAGTAAAGTTTGCAAAGCACCGCCTCGAAATATACCATATTTGAAAACTCGAATGAGAGACGTTTTAACCCTTCAAAACGCTATGAAAAACCACAGGAAGAAAATCGAGGCATGCATATTAGCCAATGGAAGATTGATAGAGCAGTGCAATATTCTTTCGTCGCATTTAATAATTCACAAATATGAATGTTATAAGCAATTATGTATACTACGTTTATTAAGTATATATGATAATAATACGAATATTTTTTATGGCAGGATAACTTTTAGTGAATTTTTATTTTAAAAAATTCACTAATAGAGAGGTATCGATGGTGAGACTTTGCAAAAAAATTTTCAAATGAGCGCGATTTAGGACCCCTAGAACCCATATCCGGGTCAGTTTCAATTTTTATATGTTTATATATATATATATATATATATATATATATATATATATATATATATATATATATATATATATATATATATATATATATATATATATATATATATATATATATATATATATATATATATATATATATATATATATTTATATATATGTATCCGTCTGATAACTCAAAAAATAATTAACCGATTTCAATGAAACTCGGCAAGTGCCTTTCTTTTATTAATGGCTTGGATGAGTTCGTTAGGCAGGAAAATCGGTCGGGTTTTTCCGGGAAAATTGAGTTTTCTTTAAAAAAAAAATTTTCTCCGATAATAACAAAGCTGTTTTAATGAAATTTACTATATATGTTGCCTTGGGAGAGGACTTACTAAGTACCAAAATTCAACTTTATCAGTTTATATAAAATTGATTTATTCAAATTTTAAATTTTCTTTTGAAACATTTTTTTTCTCCAAAAATTACAAAGTTATTTTAATGAAATTTGGTTGATATCTTGTCCTAGGAAATACCTTACTACCTACCAAAATTAAACTTTCTAAGATTATATAAAACTGAGTTAATCAAATTTTTATAGCTCACTGCAGTGTTAAAATCAATGGTATTTTCCGCACTATTTTAAACACGTGGGTCGGGGACTGACCGAATTCATTCCCGTTCCCAGAGAGAGAGGTATTGTCACAGCATAATATCTTATTAAAGTTCATTTGTAAAAAGGTTTAATTTATATATACCTATATATATATATATATATATATATATATATATATATATATATATATATATATATATATATATATATATATATATATATATATATATATATATACATATATCTGTATCCGTCTCATAACTCAAAAAATAATTAACCGATTTCGATGAAACTTGGCAAGTGCCTTTCTTTTATTAATGGCTTGGATGAGTTCGTTATCCAGAAAAATCGGACGGGGTTTCCCAGAAAAATCTTGAGTTTTCTTTCGAAAAAAATTTTTTTCTCCGAAAGTAACAAAGCTGTTTTAATGAAATTTACTATATATGTTGCCTCAGGAGAGATATTACTAGGTACTAAAATTCAACTTTCTAAGTTTAGAGAAAATTGAGTTATTCAAATTTTAAATTTTCTTTTCAAAAAAATTTTTTTCCTCGAAAATTACAAAGTTATTTTAATGAAATTTTGTGGATATCTTGCCTTAGGAAAGACCTTACTACGTATTAAAATTAAACTCTCTAAGTTTATAGAAAATTGCGTTATTTAAATTTGAAGCATAATAAAAATTCACTATCATAACGCACTTGCTGCGTCCCGAGTTTTTTATAATTTGTTTCAGTAAAAAAATGAAACTTAAAAAGTGTGTAAAAGTTTATTGTACTTATTCACCTCTAGGCCCCTTGTACAATATATTGTGACGTAGTTCGTACTCTCAACTTGGATCTGATTGAAATATTTATATACATATTAGGGACATCATAGCAATAAACTTTAAATTAATATTTAGAATAATGACACCAATTGCTTTGTCCCCTATCAAAATGACACCTTTGTAAACAAGGGAAGCAAATTTTGATCATCTCTTTGTTATATTTTCGCCTCCGTATGCATTAAAGAGTATCGATACCGATTCCTGTTGGTCCTTTAAACAAATATTCAGGTCATTCTACAGAATGTCATTCCAAAAGTTGCTTGTTTTAACAATGCTATGTATTGTGATTCTGATTTCGGTATGTCAAGCTCAGAGAGGGCGTGGTGGCGGTAAATATAATTTTAATTATTATTATTACATATTGTTATTATTGCAATGTATCTGATTATGTGCTTGATTGCCTGAAGCATGTAATGACACCTGTGAAAAATTGGCCACTTATCTTGCTAAAGTGCCCCTTGATCTTAAATTATATCAGTTCAGCTATCTTTTCCAACGATTCAACCGTTACTAAAACGATTTAGAGCTCTGAGAACATTTCAATGTCAGCTTAACAATTTTCATGTCACGTGAGCAAAGTACGACAATACAATTTTCCTGACCCTAAGCTCTGTTCACTTTAAAGCAACAATTTTGCATAAGAGAGTTTGCTTGAAGATCATATAATTCTTATTTGGTTTGTTAGTAAAAGAATTTGAAAACTTGTATAACATTTTCATTTCGCACTTTTCACCATAACAAGTGATGATGACTATATATTAATACTTGCATGCCCTTTCTTGTTGTATAATCATCACAGTTTAAAGGCGATGTCGCCTCGTCGTTGTAACCATGACTCATGGTCTCCCGGAGTATCATTTCGCTATAGCTTCGCATGTACATCAATTGAGACAGGTTTTCCAAAAGCTTCGCCCGCTGCCTCTGCCATTTCTTTGAAGGTCATATCCTTCATTTATTGTTGTTAGAAGGCTATTACCTAGGTATGTATCAGAATATGCCGAACAAAAATGTTGCCTTCTTTCTCTCATTGTCTTTCAATGAACATATTTTTCCTCCCAGCTTTTCTTACACACGTTATTTATTCGTCTTTCCATCGATGCACTTTGTCTTTCTCGAAGCCCCAATATTCTTCAGAGTATCCAGGAGATTTTTGGATATGTGCGTCCGGCTAGAAAAATTTGTAATGGAAAAATAAAAGAGTGTCGGAATATTGCTGCTACGATAGCTTGTGCAAAACACATTGCATTTGTCTGCATTTTTGCACTATTTTCTGTCAGCGTGAAAAGTTCTTCCATGAACAGGATTAGGATTATTGTCACACACTCTCGCCTTCCACTTTTCATTTTCTCTTATGATGGGTAAACTGACGTGTCGTAGCACCGAGTTATATTTCCTGCCTTAGAAGCAGCAATATGAGTTATTCTTAGTCTTTCACTGGCCCGATTGAATTTCCTTTCAGCATACCAGTTGTCCACATAATATATCTTTGAGCTACATCTGTGAAACACATTACGTTTTAACCATCAGTCAGTTCAGCAAAAGCGACGGATTCGAGTCAGCGTACCTTTCCTGCAAGTGGAGGTGTTTTCATTGTAAGGTTCCTAAGATGTGTCATACCCTCTCAGTATTAAAGTGAACTGCAGCACTGTGTATGGAGAATCTTCACATTCTTCTTCCAGGCACACCATACTAAATGAAGCGCATTTATTTCTTCCGCGAAAACTTGCCAGGGAAGAAAGAACCAGATCTCTTGAAATAATTGTGACAGTCTTTATGATATCGCTCTTCGGTAGCAACCAAATCTGTCTGGACCTGAAGTAACACCCCTTCCCCATGTAAGTACTAAATTAGCAGAATGGTTGAATGCCTTGACGTGTGGGATCAACAATTTGTTTCACAAATTATATGGTGCAATTTGAAGTTGATCGTAGGCGGGGACATTCTCCGAGCGCGTTCTATTTCTTGAAGGGTTTCAGGAGCTATGGGTCTCCTGGTCTAGACTTTTCTGCACTTGGTGTGTAACTCAACAGTGGGTATATTATACCTAAGAAAGTTCATGCGTCCCCATTATGTTTTATCACACTGCACTTTACTATTTTTCAAGACCTGTGTTTCCACATATTATTGAGTCACCTACACAGCACTTCACAAACTCATACAGAAGAGCAACAACGCTCCACATAATCCATGGCATGTAACTGAAGTTCACGTGAAAACTTAATAAGCGGCACCAAAAGAAGTCGCCATGAAAACAGATCAACGGAGGCTTGAAACATGCACGGACCTGTCACAACAATGCACTCGCGAATCGCTAGACCAATCCACTGCAATGGAGCGGGCGGTGGACAGTCACTAGTTTCTAGCGATACCAATTCTACTTTGGCTTACTGGCTTCCGCATGCGCAGGTACCGGGATAATTAACATGGTGCGCAACTCATGGTTTTTTTGCCGTTATAACGAAATAAAAGACCTCCCTGACGTGCTGTTCACGCACAGTGCTCCCAACTGACCTTCCTGACCTGCCCCTACATCGGCTTGGTCAATTAAAATCTAAAAAAAGTAAAAAGGGGAAGGAAAAGTATACATTATGCTCACATGACCTTGATACATGACAGGGTTGATTTTTCCTTCCCCTTTTTCCTTCAGGCAAACTGATGTCAGGGCAGGTCAGGAAGGTCAGTTGGGAGGATCGTGTGCAGACGGCACGTCATGGAGGTCTTTTATTTCGTTAAACCGGAAAAAAAACCATGAGTTACGCGCCATGCTAATTATCCCGGTAACTCAATGCGCAAGTCCTAAAGCCAAAGTATAATTGGTATCGCTAGAAACTACTTGAACACCAGGTACCTACGTCTCGTGGCTTGTATTAATAAGCGCACTTTTACGTTAGTGATGTTTATTGCGAAACGTTACATAAATATTTCCACCTCATAACACGCTTAATGAGGGGCAATTTTAACACTGCCGAAATGTCACTGAACGTGTGGTATCACGTCGCAGGCAATATGTTAAACGTTAAAGTACACAATGTTATGCAGTACGTAGTAGGTACTTGCATATTCGAATCACACGTTCACCCCCTCCAAAAAGAAAAGTTTTTTTGATGCAGGAGGGGGAAATGCTCATGCAGACCCCATTCACGGCCCCGTAGGTTCCGTGGAATATCAAGGAACTGTGAGACTGTACTCACTAAAACCCCCTCCCTGGGAGTACCTCAGTCGGAAAGAATTACACACAATGACTTTTTTGGGTATGAATGTTTCCATTCTGTTTTTGCCGCGGGGGCGTTAGCTGGTAAGTATAAGCTTTGGACGCTTATGCTTGTGTGGAAGTTGCTCGTCGTAGTCGGTGGCACTACGGAGAAGAGCATTTGGGTGAGCACAGGCTTTTGCGAACTGGGTTGTGGATAGTTGAGTTATAAACTCAAGTATCGAAGGCATTTCCAGATCAGAGTGAATCTGACTGTTTCGGACAAACCATGGCGCTCCGGTAACCATTCTCAGAATTTTGTTCTGGATGATTTGAAGGGTCTTGATGTGTGTTGCGGCCGCGGTGGCCCATGCAGGTGATGCATAGGTCAAGGCTGGCCGGATAATGACTTTGTACATGAGCAACTTATTGTTCATGGATAATTTGGAATTCCTATTTAGAAGTGGGAACAGCTTCGAGACGAACATCGAGGCTTTTTTTCGAGCGTGATCGACATGGGGGCGCCAAGTTAAGTGTTTGTCGAGGAAAACCCCGAGGTATTTGGCGGAATCTTGCCAGGGGATTAGACGGTTGTCTAATGAAACGTGTTCGTGAAGTGTGTGTCTCCTCTTGGAAAATAGGACAGCTGAACATTTATCGGGGTTTATGGCTAGAAGGGATTTCCTATACCATGATTGCAGCTCGACTACGGCGGTCTGAATTCGTTCGGTTATTATCCTCGGCTGAGTGGAGCTGCTTAGGATGGTAGTAAAAAGCAGACGCTATCTGTATTTATACCAATATTGGCTTTGTTCAGAAAACTTCCAGTGTTTTCCAGGGAAGCCTGGAAAACTAAACCAATGTTGTAGACACTTTTATAATAGCGCTCTACGCGTCAACAACATGCCGCCGAAAAAATAATGAGCGCGTTATCTCAATTTATATAAATGTTGAGTTATTTAGGAAAATTCCAGAAACCCTTGAAAAGAAACAGCCTTACGTGGTACGTGTATGCATATCCGTGTTGTGCGCAGAAACAGCTGCGAAATGAAACAAAAAGAACTCGCATACCTCTATTTTAGTAATTTTAGCTTTTTTTTTTCAGGAAAAAATCGAGTTTTTCCAGGTTTCCCGGGATACTTCAGGTATCTCATTAGAGGAGATTCGGGACTTTTTTCTGGAGCTTTTGTTAGCTCATTAGGAGGGGTCCTGTTTAGTAATTATAAATGTCCGGCTTTGGACAAAATATGAGCTAATATTACTAGCCTAATTTTTGATAGTGGAAATGAGCGAGTGACCGGTTTTTGCTTATACATAACCGCGTCTTCGCATCAAGTTATGGTCGGCCAATCGTTTAACCGGTTTTTAGGGTGATCTAAAGACATCTATTTAAGTCATTAGTTATTGTTACCATTCCACACTAAATACAGATGTAGAGACTACCTCTCTGCCTTCAAAGGTGTTTGTTTTCTTCTCTATAACTTGCTGCACCTTAAAGCGGCGAAACCGGTTACAGTGAAGACAACAAACACTTGCGAAGCCAGAGAAATAGTCTCTACATCTGTACTATATTTAAGAATTTTTTTCTCTGCTAATATTGCCTAAAACTAAGTTTGGAAAAATGTGTTCATTTTTTAGGGAAAAGGATGAGGGGAAGATTGGGAATGAATAGCGGAAGAATGCCTATTATTATACATAGGAATCCTGCATCTGCTAGCTATTACAATAACAAGGACGTACGTACCTATATAATTTATTACACAAATAAAATCTGTCTGAAATTGATAAAATATTTTTAATATACAGGTGTTAACAAAGTACGCGGCAAAATTCTAGGATGTGACTCCTTATATCCACGCCTAAGCCAAAAAGTTCATACCAACATAGGTCCCAAACTCTTTTGTTTTCCAGATACAGTGAAATCTTTTCCAAAAATAAACAGTTTCTCCCAAATATCGAAAAGACCCAAGACGGTTGGAAACTGGAACCCAGCGACAATTATAAATGCATCAAAGAGAATCATTCAAGTCAAACACTCTTTTCTATAACCATAGTAGTGCTTGAGGGTTACCTGTAGCATTCAGTTTAAAGAAATACTGTACGCTACTGTTTTCCTCAAACTGAAACTCTTATTTTATACGCCTTCACAATCAAAGCTAAACAAAAGTAGTCTGCTGGCTCTTTTGCTCAAATGAGCCGATTTCGAAAAAATTATGGAGATATTAGTTTCGGCATAACGTTTTTATTAGCGTGAATGTTTTTAAATAAAAATTCGCTAATACAGATGTATATCGATGGTGAGACTTTGCAAACATTTTTTTAAATGAGCTTGAATTTAGGACCCTAGAACCGGAAACCAAGGTCCCTTTGAATTATATATATATATATATATATATATATATATATATATATATATATATATATATATATATATATATATATATATATATATACATATATATATATATATATATATATATATATATATATATATATATATATATATATATGTATATATATATATATATATAGATGTGTGTGGGTGTGTGTATGTATGTATCCAAGCGATAACTCAAAAAATACTAACTGATTTGAACGAAACTTGGCAGATACCTTTATTCTATTAAGACCGGGGACGAGTTCGTTATACAGCTGGATCGAACAGTTTTTCTAAACAAAACGGATTTTTCTGAAACAAAATTGTATCTCAAAAAATAACAAAGTTATTTTGATGAAATTTGGTAGATATGTTGCCCCGGTAAAGACCTTACTATATACTAGCACTAAACTTTCTAGGCTTATAGCAAATGGAGTTATTCAAATTTGAAGCATTTAATAAAAATTCGCTACCATAACGCACTTGCTGCGTCCCGAATTTTTTAAAGTTTTTTGTTTGTTTCCTATACGACTATAGGGATATCTTATATTCTTTAATAACTAATAGTAATTCATCTGACTAACTAATTATATGGCTTGGTATAAATATTGATAAAAATTATTTATATTAGCCCAAAAAAAAATTATTCTATATGATAATTTATCTGAAAGGTGAATAAGCTTGTAACAAAAACATTTTTTAATGCGACAACAAAGAAAATAAATTTGTCAAAAGTGTAAAGGAGAACGGCTCATTTGAGCAAAAAAAACCAAAGAGACTACTTTTGTGTAGTCTTGATCGTAGAAGTGTATAAGTCCCGGTTCGGGGAGAACAGTGGCGTGGAGTTCTTTTTTCCAAATTGAATCCTATAGCAACCACGACACTGGTAATATTTTGAAAAGGTACCCGTTGATGCATTTATAATTTAATTGTCACCGGGTCTCAGTTTTATATCGGCTTTGGTCTTTTCGAAATTTGGTAGAGACTGTTTTTTTTTCTTGCAAAATATTTATCGCCCTTATCTGGAAAAAAAAGGTTTGGTACTTAAGTTTGTATTAATTTTTCGGCTTAGGATTGAATGAGGAATCGCTTTGGAGTTTTGCCCCGTATTTAATTAACCTCCTCTATATCAAGAGTAATTTTCATATAATAATAATATTCATAACAATACGTTTGTTGCTAAAAATTACACAACATGTCTTATACAAGAAGGCGGAGACTTGTGCAGTATATTAATAATTTAGGTACTTTGCAATCCAAAACTGTTAGATAGTTACATTCCAAAACCGCAAAACTTCAAATTTTGACATATACAAAGCAATAATTGTCTTATTATTTATTAGATTAGTAAATTCATCCATTTTCATGTAAGAATTATCATGTTTTTTTAAATAAACTTAATACTTTCTGTACATATAGGTAAACAACTCTTCACTGGGACGAAACTCGCTGAATTACTTATTGATAGCCCCCCCCCCCCCCCCCTAGCCGCAAAAAAAAACAAGTTTTCTTTGAAATAATACTTACACGTAAACTGTTCGTTCTTGGTTTTTTTGTTCTTTAACGTCGGTCTATTGGTTTCACCTCACTATCCTGGAAATTTTGCCGAACCCCTACCTTTCTGCAAGGAGGGTATGGATCTTGAACGTGGCCAACATCGCATGGGACACGGGACCGATGGTTTTACGTCCCCTCCGAAGGACGGAAGGTCCAGACATTCAACTTGCTCAGATACAATGCCACAACCTCGGTTGATGTTAATGTTACAGTATGTACTGAAAAAGTGAAAGGAGAACCCTGGGATCGAACCCAGTACCCTTCGGTTCAAAGGCTCGCGTTCTTACAACTGAACCACCGAGGCTCTTCCTCCTTAGTTATAACAAGTTTACTAATTTGTTAAAGAACATGTTTTGCTCATTACCAACATATTACTTTTTTGTGATGATATACCTATTGCTAACTTATTACTTAATTTTATTATTTATCAAAACAAATCAATAAAATCGAAAGCCTTAAACGCAATATTTAAGTAAGAATGTTATAATCTGAATTATTGAAGTAACGTTAGGTTTTTTAGCCGTTTGATGTTGGCTTTCAGCAGTCATTACTTATAAATTCTCTTGGACTGCTTTTAAGACTACAAAAAACACATTTTGCATATAATATAATGGGTTTTAAAGGAGATATAGCGAGTTCCTTACAATAAAGTTTTTCTTATTTTGGAATGCCGTATATAATAGTAAAGCATTACTAAATAAAACTGATGTTGTTTATGTATTTTAGGGTGCCAAGATAGTAAAGGCCAGTCATTTTGAGTTGGAATACATGCTAGGAAGAAAAATTACATTTTTCTGTATGGCTCAAGGTAATAACTGATAAATATTAAGAACACAGGTTCTTCTTTTAGTCTCTAATGTTCAATATTTTCTTTAACGAACTGCCCGATAAATAAATTTCTAGTGAGAAACTGATGATGGTGAGATGGGGTTGTTGAACACTTTAAACAGAAAGGTTTTTTGAAAAAACGTTCCTTTCTCTTTCAAAAATATTTTTATTTCAGCAACCTTAAAATCATATTCACATCGGAAAAGTCTAGGGATATTTTTAAAAATGCACCTATGTTTTTCTTGATTTAAGAAGAAAACAAAAAATGTATGGTATAAGTAAGTGTTTAATATTACATAAAATGAAATGTTTTATTCAAGAAACCTAGAAGATTATATATATATATATATATATATATATATATATATATATATATATATATATATATATATATATATATATATATATACTGAAAGACAAATTTTAAGAATTTTTCAAAAACTTTTGAGCATGTGAGAAAAAAGTTCAATACAAAGTATGACCTCCACGTTGAGTAATTACAGCTCTACGTCTATTGCTCATAGGCAAAAGATATTGTCAAGGTCTCCTTATAGTAAACGTGCCCACTCTGCTGTCAGAAGCTTCTGGAATGTAAACGCATTGTGGATGTTGCCCATATGTGGAGTAATTCTTCGTTGAAGAATATCCTAGACATGTTCTATCGGATTCAGGTCCGGGAATTATGCTGGCCATGGTAAAATTTCAATTCCCGCGTTATCCAGCCAGTTGGTTACGATGCGCGCGGTATGTGGACGGGCATTAGCATGCATTAGGTGGAAGTTTTGACCAACAGCGCCTGCAAATGGACGGACGATGGGTTGAAGAATGGTATCCAGATAGAGCTGAGGTGCTAATAAACGATTTGGAACAGCGAGTTCGGTTCTGCCACCAATAATTATTCCGCCCCATGCCATTATTGTACCACCTCTGTATGGGTACACTTCCTGAATACGTTTTAATCGTTCCGAATTTCCAGATCGTCTCCACACCCTAATTCGACGAGAATCCGGATGGAAAGAAACCTATATTCGTCTGTGAATAAAACTGTAGCCCAGTTATCTGCAGACCAATTCAGATAATTTTGACACCAGTCCAATCTTGCAACGCCATTGTCTCTGGAAATAGGTGGACATCTGAGTGGACGTGTACTAGAGAGGTTTGCTTCGTGAAGATGATTTATTACAGTATATCGGCTAATAGTTACATTATTCGCCTTTTGCAAAGTCGTAATCAATTTAGGTGCCGCAATTGTAGGCTGCCTTCTGGCAGTTAAACGTAAAAATTTATCCTGACCTGCCGTCGTAGAGGGTCCTCGTCCTGGATGTTGCTCGGCCGGACTTCCAGTTGACCCTAAAATGCCTCCATAAACGAGTTATTACACTTTGGAAAACACCCATCCGCTCAGCTACTTCATTCTGCCGTATGCCCGCTTGAAAAAGCCCTACCGCTCGTCTAAAGCCAAATTTCGCCGTTCCATGGTGAAACACAATATTTTAAATGCAGCCACTAAACAACAACTGAAGAATGACTGAATTCGAAACTAAATTCACCGGTACATATGAAAATTATACTTTTATGATATATCGGGTTTATCAATTTTGATATCATTTTAACTTTTTTTTAACAACAGATGGTTTTATATTGAGTGGTTGATTAAATACATACACCGTGAGTGCAATTTGACCGATTCCAAAATCAATTTGTTCCCTCTTTTGTATTATTTAAAAATATCCCTAGACTTTTCCGATGTGTGGATTTATGGTATTATAACCACACGTGGAAAAATATTGCATGGATAAAAAATGTAAATTGTATCAAATATAAATTAGATTTAATCGAATTGTCGATTTAATCAAAATGCTATTTAAGGAATACCCGTTTGCTCAATTTTCTATATTTTGCAGGTTACCCGAGGCCAGAAATAACATGGTTTAAAGATGGAATTGAATTATACGCTCATAAGTTTTTTCAGGTAATTACATGTTTATATCGTTTTATTAACCCACAAAAACATGTCTGTAAGGTGAGATGGGGTAAATGAGTAGCAAAATTTGGATAGTTCAGTTCAAAGTACATTTTTTGAGAGAAGCACTAAATATTAAAACCAGGCCTTGTGGCATCGTGAAGATTATACTATTTTGTTTTAGTTCTCTAGGTTAAGAAACATTTAAGTAAAAAAATGTTCAACTTTTTTTTAAAACATTGGCTTACTACACACTTGCCCCTTGAAATGGGGTAAATGTGTAATCATAGGATTATAAGTAAACAGTATATGAACAGTTTCATCTGGGGTAAGTGGATAAAAGTACAGTATTTCTTCTACAAATTAATGCCACCAAACTTTCGATAAGACGAAATTTCCCATATAAACAACTCGTTCCAATTTTTCATACAAGGAAACTTCCTTTGAATCGAATTTGAATGTACTGAATTGTATCTATTTACTGATACAACTCTAATGCTTATTTGGAATTAGCCCCTACATCGTATAATTATTAACAGTAAAGTACCTAGGTAGGTATATTTATCCAAAACCATCAGATCATTGTGATATAGTAATTGTACTATTTCCAGGCGTGTCATGTGGGTCATAACACCACCAGTGTATACAGGGTGGCGCATTGAAAACTAAACAGACCGATTTGCCTCCAGAGACTTTTTTTTTTAAGAAACGCTCAATTTTAATATTGAGGGAGACATGTTTTGACATAAAACTCAACTTTGTCACATCAACCCCTTAAGGGTGGTGATAACAAACCTTATATTTTAAATAGGGAACATGGAGCGAGTGTTAGATCATTTGAAAGCTCTTTCTTTTCTGAATTCAGCACACTAATTTTTTCCGGAAGTTTTGTCAACTCGTTTATAAATTATTCACAGTTGAACATGCATAAACGCTTTTCACTCATTCCAACAAGAAATGTGCTGATAGTCAATATTTTGTTGGTTTGTAAACAAAAAATTGAATATCAGAACATTTCTTATCGGAATGAGAGAAATGCGGTTTACTATTTCAGTTTATCGGTCGGTTTGATACTTGATAGTACTACCGAAAATTAATTTCACAATGGTTGGTGTGACAAAGTTGACTTTTATGTCAAAACATCCCCCCCTCAATAATAAAATTGACGTGTTTCGCGTTTCTTAAAATAAAATTCTCTGGAGGCAAATCGAACTGTTTCGTTTTCAATGCGCCACTATATACAGGTGGTCCAACAGTGCATTCAATATATCCTTTATTATCCAATAATAAAAAAATGGTACCAATGTTGCAGGTACTAACGTTAGCTACAAACTAAAATAATTTTTGTATATATAGGTGTTGCATAAGTTAGATACAACCCAAACTTTACTTTTTAAATGGTACCCTGTATATTGTTTCATTTTTGAATTTCTCTTGTTTTGCCGATTCATCCAGTTGGGGTCTATACATAGTTGTTCAAAAGTTATGGCCACTTTTCTAAAACATCAGAGGCACATTTGACGGTCTGTATCTTCATTAATATGCCATGCAACACTCTGTCATGCGAAAAACCTGAAAAAGTGTTCTTCTTTCAACTTCAATCAATACAGAAAGAATTCCTTGAAAACAGTCTACAGGGTGAGTAAAAACACAGGAGTCAAGTTTTCTCGAGAAATTCAAATGGAACACCTGTATATTATAATCAATTTAGATACATCAACACATATTCTATGAGTTTCATGAAGAATTCCAGTATTTACTGACATATTAGGTGTTTCTTAAGAAAAAATGTACATTTATACACAGGAACGAATTAGTGTATTATATCGGAACTATGCAAAATAAACAACGTATTGACTTGTTGTCAAACATTAACCTAAATTGTCGAGTAGTTATTTTTTCATATTTGCATTATGACATGACGCTAAAGTGATTTTCTCTCGACAATAAATGATTGATATGATTTATGTGTTAGGATCAAGTAACATAAACTGTTTATTCGCGACAAGAATCTATCATGAGAAATAATAATAATAATAATCTTTATTGACTACAATCATACAGCATGCCTATACAGATAAGTCTTATGACGTGTAAAGTGTTTAGACATAATTTAGTTAAATGTCAACCTAAAAAATGTTTCGACAGCTATTTTCCAAACATTATACTTCAAATTTTGACACATTAAAAGTCTAAAATTATATCTTCCGTTTGCATCACAAAAATGCTTCCAAAATTTTCGCTCCTTGATTTCCCTTTTTTTCCCTCAGGGCTCGTCCGCGGCCTAGCCGCCCCGATAGCACTGCAACCTTTGGTTGATTGTGCATACCCTTAGTCTTGCTACACCCATTCCAAAATCACTGTGCCTTGAACTAGTCTGCACAGCGATTGGTAGGGTGAAGTTTTATAATGCTCTGTCTCCGGTCTAGACTGACCGTAGATCAGTTGTCTTTTGCGGTCCAGAGCTTTACACTCGCACAAGATGTGCTGGGCTGATTCCTCCCCTCGCCGCAGAGTCTGCATGCGAGGTCCTTTTCGAACCACCCCATTTTATGCAGGTGTTTCTTGACGGCCGTGTGTCCCGTCAAGAGACCTGTTGTGTTTCTGAGCTGTCCTCTGCTAAGATTTAGCAGCTCCACAGCTCTCTTTGAACTGGGTCCGTCAATTATTGACTTCCCATGTCTGAGCCCTGAACAGCCTGCCCAGTACACCTTGTGTTAGTTTCTGGCCCAGGACTTAATGGCTTCCCTGGCAGGCCCAGACAGGTCGCTCGTCTCGTCTCGGCACTCACTCACCAGCCAGGAATTTACCCGTGGGCTACTTAGTGCCTTAAGGGATGCGTGGCTGTCTGTGGCTATGAGGATTTGCTTGTTGGTGTAGCCCCTCCTCTTGTTCTCCAGCATACAGTTCAGGATGGCGTACATTTCGGCCTGAAACACCGTTGCATGGGCTCCGAGGGAAATACTATGACTTACCCTCGGTCCCTCCGAGTAAACACCTGCCCCCGTCCGACGCATTCCGCCGGATCCGTCCGTGAACCAGACGAGCGCGTCCAGTGGCGGCTGTTGGGGTTGAAGACATGGCCCCTGTTATGCCTAGACAAGCCATCTTTTGGATCTTGCCTAGTTTTTGTTTGGCACTGGATTGTGTCACCTTAGGCCATGGATTTCCCTTTCTACTTAGCGATGCTGCACAACTAGAATCTGCTCCATATTTTTGCCCAAAATACAAATTTTGTAACGAGACAACTAACATTGACTTTTTTAATGACAGAGTAAACTAAATATCCCAATAGAAGACAACTACACAGAAGCGCTCTTGAAAGGCTGATACGACGTTTTCACGAAACGGGGCACACAGGATAAAAGAGGACTGAGAGAACTAAGCCTGTTTTGAACAAAGAGAAAGAATTGCTAGTAAATTTGAAAGTGATAGAAGACCATCATATTAGCTCAATAAAAATAGCAAGGGAAATTGAAATTAGTAAGACCTCTGTTTAACGAATTTCACGTAAAAACAAATTTCACCTGTACCATCTTCAACTCATCCAAGAACTGTCAATGATGATCGTCAAAGGCGACTATCATTTTGTCACTGGGCACAGCAAAAAATCAAAGAGATACAAGATTCTTCATCTTTGTGTTGTTCACTGATGAAGCAACATTTCATAAGAACGGACATGTCAACAGACATAACTTTCATTACTGAAAACCCTCACTTTAGTCACACGACTAGTCAAAATAGGTGGTCTCTTAACGTCTGGGGTCGAACTATCAGACATTTTGTCATCGGCCCACATTTCTTTTTTTTTTTCTTTGAAAACGGCTCACTGCACAGCAATATCTTCAGTTTCTGAGAGAAAACCTTGGCCCATTATTAGACAAATTGCCTGTTAGCATACGTGATCATGTGTGGTTTATGAATTAGGGTGCTCCGGTTCGTAGTTAACATTCATGCTTTTCTTAACCAATAATTTCCAGAACGCTAGATTGGGAGAGTAGCGCCGAATGCATGGTCGCCTAGGTCACCTGATCTAACAAAAATGGATTTATTTTTATGGGGTTATGTAAAAAATCTAGTTTATCAGACACAACCGTCGACAAAAGCAGATATGAAGGCACGAATCTATTATGTATTTGATAATGTTAATTTAAGTGGATTACGAGACGCTATTTATTCTTTTGAAACTCGCTTAAACTTATGTGCTGAGCAAAATGGTGGTTATTTCGAACACTTAATCAACTAGTTTTCACTGTTTTTGTCTAGTTGTTATATCATTGTTATCACAATTTTCCGTGATTTGATACATTTTAGTTTTATTTCAATATCACTAAATCGAATAGTCTTTCAATTTATACTTGTTAAATTTTTCCATTAAATGTTCTTTTGCAGTTATTATTTTTATTCGAGGTATATTTTTTCTCCATGCTTTCGTATATTGGTAACAATACATTCTTTAAGGAATATGTCACAGTTGAAAGAAGCCGACATTTGCAATTCTTCTGAAAAAAGAAAACGAGGTCGGAATAAGTACTAGGTTTTGAGAAGTAGTGACCGCAAATCTTAATATAATTCTTCATATGCCTCAACAAACGATTACTAATCAAACGCAGAGGTGTCTAGATAAGAAACTGTATACAGGTGTTTCAAAAATAATACACTAATTCGTTCCTGTGTATAAATGTCCCCTTTTTTCTTGAAAAACACCCAATATCTCAGTAAAAACTAGTTTTAGGTATGGAGAAACTTCATGAAACTGAAAGAACATTGATTGATGCATCCAAATTGATTATAATATATAGGGTGTTCTATTTGAATTTCTCGAGAAAACTTGACTCCAGTGTTTTTACTCACCTTGTATACTGTTTTCAAGGAACTCTTTCTGTATTGATCGAAGTTGAAAGAAGAACACTTTTTCAGGTTTTTCGCATGACAGACAGCATGCAAAAATAATTTTAGTTTGTAGCTAACGTTAGTACTTGCAACTTATGTTCCAAACTTTTTTGAATAATTAAGGAGATATTGAATTTGAACGCACTGTTGTACCATTCTGTATATGTAACCTAGCCATCATGACCACCTAATTTTAGATCATATTATTTCAAAAATATCACGTCAAATTTATTTCATGCTATTTGTTTATTAACTTTTATATTAATATTTACAATAACATTAATAGAAGTAACATTATTGTCCTTGTTTTCCATTTTTGATGAGGGAAGATTGGCGACAAACAAAGCTAAAGGTCGAGTTTCTTCAACATTACATTTTCAGTAGTAGCTGTTACCCCTTTCATTCTTATCCACTCATTAAAGTCCGATAAGTCCTTTTCATGTGTATTCTTAGACTTTGACACGACTAAATTTAAAGTTGCTTTTTCAGCCTCTTGGAACAATTCTGTTGGTATCTGTTTAATTACGTTTTGTACTGATGTACCACATTTTATTTGTATTTATTTCTTGATTAGCTCGAAGGACCTGATTATTTTTTGTTAAATTAAACGCTGATTTTAGTAACACTTAACGTTTAATAACAAATTGTAAACTTATACAAAATTACTTATATTATGGTATCCTTTAGAGTCCACGAGAACTCTACGAAATGAGTAGTGATTATACTATCACAAGCGTGTTGCTTGTGTCGAGTCTATAGAAGAACTGACTTGAATAAATATCGAATTTTCCTACGATATCTACCTGAGATAGGTTAGCAGACTTATAGTCAATTGTAAACAAGAAATGTCCCTTGTTGGGTTATTCCTAACCACGTTTAAAATTGCATTGTACAGATGGTAAATATCATAACAAAGAAGTCAACTAAGAAATATGTAAATTTGAGAGGTCTAATCCTCCAGACGAGACGCCTTAACAGTATCGTTTCTTCTTCCATTATTAAAGCCACATTTTGAATTCAGTATCACCAAATCACGTACATTACACAAAATAGAGTCCATAAACAATCGAGGTACTAGCATAAATAAACAAATGCCTATAGCAACCAGGTAATCCAAGACTGCTCAATTCATATAATAGGTTGATAACTGTCAACATGGTAGTGCATGAATGATTTATAATTATTATATTTTTTATTACAGTACCTGTTTGTTGCCTTTTTTTGTAGACAAAATGTTGTATTGCATTTGTGTCTTCTTAGCATAAAAAACTTAAGAATGTGTGAGTTAAACATCTGATAACTAGTTAAAACTATCAAATTCTACTATATACTTATTTGATATCTATCGATTTCAGGTACACGAATGGCCCATGGGGAATGACACTGTAAAAAGTAAAATGGAGATAGACCCAACTACTCAGAAAGATGCGGGTTACTACGAATGTCAAGCAAACAACAAATATGCAGTAGATATAAGAGGTTTTAGAACAGATTATGTAATGGTTACATATTAGGAAATACAAAGTGATCAAAATTAATTATACTACTTTCTTGTAGTTGATAAAAAGAAACTGGCCTAATTATGTTGATAGCCTTTTTATACGCCTGCGCATAAGTAAGTAACAAGGAGATAACTTAAGTCGAGAAAGGCATCGGACTCAAAATTTGTAAGATTGGATAACAGATTATTTGCGACTATTTGGTGGAATCATCAACATTTTTCGAAGCACCCCCTTTTTGGGGGGTGATAACTTTTTAATTTCTTAAATAGTAACATGGGTCATGCGACACATTTCTGGAAAGCGTATTCAGCGTACTTTTTGACAGTATTAATTATTTTTAAGTTACCTTTGACAAGAACGAAAACAATCGGCTTGCATGAAAATAAATGAAGTAAAATAAAGACTATTAAAGTAAATTTTATCTCTGTCCAAAAAAGCCTAAAATACATGGCCTTATCAGACATGGAATTTATTTAAGCGCTAATACAGATTACGCTTCAAGCAGAGCAGCTACATTTCAAGCAGAAAATCAGTCTTGTTAAAATGATTACCCTGATTTTCCACAGTGGCAAGCGTTTTGGTTTCTGAATTAAAACATCAGCATTTTTGTTAATTTACTTTTATTTTAGCGAATTTTTATTTTTTTAAATCGCTAATATATATATATATATATATATATATATATATATATATATATATATATATATATATATATATATATATATATATATATATATACACACAGGGTGTTTCACCGGTAACGGGACGGTCTCTTACGTCTAAAGGTCACACTTTTAAAATATTTCTATGTAGTTGCGTTATGTAGGTCAATGGTAGCTACATTTTAAATATATTTTTTAGTATACACGTGTTCCAAAAAAGGGTGCCACATCAAAGTTATGTTTTTTCTTATGGAATGGCCTATCTTTGACGGCAATTTTGAATTCTACGCAAAAAAACAAATTCACTTCTGTAAGGGTTTCATATACCTATTTATTATGGTTTTTGATATATTTTCATATTTCGGTGTTTGTGAAGGTTTGAAAAATATATATTTACGTACAACAAAAAAAGTTGTGGAAAAATTCCTTTGTAACCTGAAATTTTAGGACTATTGGTATATCACCTAATACATTTGACAGTTTTGAATCGTTTACAAGGTTCTCAAATTACTCTGGAATTTTATGGGTACATTTAACTCCAATTATCTTGGTTATTTTAAATACAACAACCTGCATTTTACTTATTCATCATGTTGCCATTTTTGTTCCCTTTAAAACTATTATAGCATTGCATATATCTAAATGTTAAGGTTTCGATGCGAAGTAAAATTTTGCCAAACATGTGCTAATTTTCTTTACAATCAATGTTTAAGTGTGCCATTGCAGAATAAATTGGTTTGAGAGGATTTGAAAATTCTTATCTACTTATTTGTAAACTTTAATTTTTTCAAGATGCGCCATACCCTAATGCAGTTCACTTAAATCGCTTATCCCTTAGCCGACGAACAGAGTGTTTAACTGACTATTCTTCGCACCATTCTACAGTCGAATCGCAGCAACCAGCCTGTACATAGATACTGCGACAATATAACATACGACTTCGCGAAACTAAACTTAAGATGCACCTATCTGCATCATATAGTCATAGGGGAGGCCTACCTAATTAATGCAACAACAACTCTCGAAAAGTGAACACGATTATAATCTTACGTTACAAAATAACCGTAACGTCTTGCCACCAAGTCAAGTGCAAAACTGGATCGTCTGTGTCTAGAATCCAGTCTACCACCTAGTGAACTGCCTGTACCGCGCCTCCCGATCGAGTAGGCTCGCATATCTCGCTAAATCGGCTCCAGCGAGAGAACACCGGAACGACGCAACTGGTTCGCTGCTGTTTTCCCAAATAAATTGTATGAAAAGCCAATTGCTTTTGTTCCTACCAATGGTAACTTTAAAATAATTAATACCATCAAAAAGTACGCTGAATACGTTTTCCAAAAATATGTCACATGACACATGTTGCTATTTAAGGAATTAAAGGGTTGTCACCCTTCAAAAAAGGAATGCTTTAAAATGTCGATAATGCCATTAAATAGTCGCAATTAGTCTGTTATGTAACCCTACATATTTTGAGTCCAATACTTTTCTCGGTTTAAAAGTTATGGCGTTACTTATGCGCAAGCCTGTATAATGTATAATATTTGATAAATTCATAACAACCAAAAAGTTCTGAAGATATTGTGCCCTTAGATGATTACCTTTTGACAGAAATATGACAATAAAAGAACGTTTTGACCAGTTAATTTTTAATTTATTAGGTACCATAAAATCGGCCCTGTTGAGCTTATAAAATTTAAACACATTTCAAAACATGTTTCATGATGGCAAAAGTACGAGGGCGGGCCAATAAGTCCGTGACTTTTTGAATGAAACACAGGTTTTTTGACAACAAATCATTCACTTCGCAACATAGTCTCCTTTGAGCTCTATACACTTCGTCCAACGTTTCTCCATTTTTGTTATCCCTTCCAAAAAATAATATTTGTCGAGACCCTCAAGATAGGTATTTGTTGGTGAGATGGGTTTATCATTGGAGTCAAATCTCTTTCCACCGAGCCATTTCTTTATGTTTGGACACAATAAATAGCCACTGGGGGCTAAATCCGGAGAATAGGGCGGATAAGGCAGCAATTCGTAGCCCATTTATGCAATTTCGCCATGGAGACTACACATATGTGCACCATTGCATTGTCTTGGTGAAAAAGAACTTTTTTCTTGGCCAAATGCAGTATTTTTTTCTTCAAATCGTCATTAAATCGATCCAATAAGTTGGTATAATATTCACCATTGATTGTTCTTCCCTTTTGAATGTAATCAATGTGGATTATACCGCGTGCATCCCAAAAAACGGTCGCCATGACTTTATTGGCGGACAAACTTCGGCGCCGATTCGCACGGAGAGACCCACTTTTTTGACTGCTGCTTGGTCTCTGGTGTGTTGTGGTGAATCCATGTTTCGTCTACGGTTACGAAACGGCGCAAAAACTCGTCCCTATTGCGGTTGAACAACGCCAAACACTGCTTCGAAGTTGTCACACGATTGCGTTTGTGGTCAACACGGCACCCATCTTGCGGATAGCTTTATAATACCCAAATGATCATGTAAAATCTAAACCACTGAACCATGTCATATGCCTATGGCTCCCACAATCTCCCGCACTTTCAATATCCGATCGGCCAATACCATATCGTGAATTTTTTCAATTGTTTCGGGTGTAGCGACCTCAACTGGGCGTCCAGAACGTTCCGCGTCATTTGTGCTTGTACGGCCGCAACGAAATTCAGTAAACCACTTTTTTTTACCATGGAAATTGATGGTGGAGAGTCCCCATAGTATTTATCAAGTTTATCCTTGCTTTGAGTGTTGTTTTTTCCGCAAAAAATAATGTTTGATGAGCATACGAAATCCACTTTTTTCCATTTTCGTTATAACTCAAGAGGTTGTCTGCCTTCAATAGCTATCTAACACAAACTAAATAACGCAGCTTGTTTAAAATTTGACAGGAGTCAACTGACAGATGCCTGTTGACAGGGGCAGTGTGGCCCTTCCTGTAAAGAGGCGGGAAATTAAAAAAGTCACGGACTTATTGACCCGTCCTCGTATATGTAAACACTGGATTTCAAATTATTAAAAACTGTTTAAAACTTCCGTTAAAATCAAACATTTCCCTTTAAAAAATTATACCTGACACCAAAAAATATTAAAATGTATTATAATTATTGATCTTCAGATAAAATGATGTGTACGTTTATCAGTATAAAATCATGTTATGGAGATACATCTGTCTACGAGAATTGAACGCATATTTTAAGAATTACTGATTAATGGTTTATGAGTCAAGTAAATAGCATAAAATTAATTAACCCTAAAACATTTTTTACGAATGATTAAACAATTTTATGGTTTACCATAATTAGTCGAATAATTTTAATGGCGTAACTGGGCTCTGTATACATAACTCTGCTTTGAGATTTTGTAGCCAATTACAAAATTATTCCAATTTCTTTTAATTAATATTGATCAGACGGTGCAACCATATTATTTAATATACAATTTTATGTCTTTATTATTAAAGATGTATTATTAGATGACAATGTATTGATTATTATTATTATTATCAATAAATAAATGTCTAATATTTTTGTAAAAACATTGTGATCTAGTGAAATAATATTTAATTTTTAATTTACGACAACCTTCTAAAATAATTATTTCAATAAAAAAGTGACACAACTTATTTTTATAAGTACTACTACTAGTACGACCCTCTGGCAGTTGCGCTCTGTGATAGAGAGGACCTGCAGACTTAATCCTCGGATCCTTACACTACGATCGTCAGGCCGAGTGTTCTTTATGGGGCAGTGGTCGGGTGGTGCGATGTGAACTAAACTGTTACCCAGAAGCTGGCTAAACCTCAAAGGTCTGGATATCACTAGCGCTATGAAGACACACCCTTAGCCACGCTAGAGGCTTTGCTGATGCTGCCACTCAGCTTCCCATCTGTATCAAAAAAGAGGCTATAGCGTTGCATCTCAGAATCTCTAGCAAGGATCAATGGAGGAAAATAGTTTGCTTTCCAGCCTGGTCTGTTTTACTGACGGATCACGGCTGAAAGAGCAGTACCCCTCCCGGGAGGAAATTTACATCGATAGCCTGGGGATACGCGAGATATATGCTCTGGGCGCATATACCAAGGCATTCGAAACGAAGGTATACGCTATTCTGTCTGTAGCTACGTGACAGGATGTGAGGATGAGCCCTGAGCAATGTGTATACATTTTCACGGATAGTCTGGCGGCTTTTCGGACAGTGTGTGCGCCCAGAATTAGGTCAATGCTGGTTCAACAGTGCGCTCACGCTCTTGAGGGACTGTCCAGGACAAAGGAGGTACAACTTATGTGGGTTTCGGGACACTGTGGCGGGGCGGGGAATGAAGTGGCGAATGACCTCGCAAGGCTTGGTTCTCGGCGACCGTTATGTGGCCCGGAGCCTTTTATAGGTATAAATAGGAAGGTGGTCTCCGACGCCCTAGATATATGGACTGAGGAGGCCATGGAGAAGCACTGAAGGTCGGTCAGTGGCTGTAGACAGGTGAGGGACTTCGTGGAGAGGCCAGATAGAAACGAGACTGTGTAGCTTCTTTGTAGGAGTCGTTCTGCGCTTCGCCGCATCATTGAGGTGCTAACAGCCACTGTACTCTCAGAAGGCACTTTACATTCGTAGGTGTCGAGAGGGATCCCATTTGCCAGGAATGCTGGGAAACGTCTTATCTTCACCTATGTGAATGCGAGGCTTTTGGGAGTCTTCGAACATAATTGTTTCATTCGAGGACTCTACAGAGGAGCCAGGTAAGTTCCGTCCAATGGAAGACCGTCATGGTTTTTATTTTGAGGTCGAGGAGGTTTGGTGACGGGACCGAGGATGAGTAGGGCATGCTTGCTGGGTGAAGGGGTCGGTAAAAAGAGTCCAATGTGGCTTACTTGCCTGACGCTAGTCTCCCCACAACTACCACTACTACTACTACTATTACACCATGTTCTCTCAAAATACTCCACAGCTTCTGCATATCTACAGTAGCATACGCCTTTTCTAAGTCTACAGACGTGCAGTATACTTTCTTTTCGACATTCAAGCATTTCTCAACTACCTGTTGAAGTGAAAACAGTTACTCAGTACAGCCTTTTTTCAGTCATGAGCCCACACTGAACATCCCAAATCTTCTTATTCATTCTGTCAATATTCTCCCAAATAGCTTCCCCACAAGTCTTTAACAAAACTTATCGCTCCATAATTTTTGCATTCACTCTTGCTTCATATACCTTTAACCAAAGCCACAATGATAGTTTCGTTCCACTCACTTGCCACTTGACCTACTTTTATGCACACGCTAAACAGCTCACATAGCCACGCAGTCAAATTCGAGCATCTATACTTTCCATTTCTCCATGGATTTTATCCACACCTGCTGTTTTCTCGTTCTTTAGTTTGTTGATTACTAGTTCAACCTCATGCACTTCAACGGTGTCTCATTCTCTCTAACTTGCAATCGGAGGAGGTTTCTGATGGTTCTTATTGCTTCCATATAAATTCTCAAAATATTCCTTCCAGCATTCTTTCACATCTTCCTCGTCTCAATGCAATTGATTGATTTTCAATCGAGTTCAACATTGAAACAAAAGTTTATAGATTTGAGAAATAATTTGGAAGTTATTGAAAAAGATCGGTTATTAGGCACAATGTAAAATAATGTACAAGAGTAAATACTTACTGATACCCTGGAATAGCATCCCCGAAACCTTTAATCGATTTAAGACACTAGCGACGGCAATATTGTCGATATTTTCTTCCACATATCCGGTGAGTCATTTTTTTCAGAAATTAATTTTATAAAGGACAATTTGAAAAATAGGATGACTAATAAATCAAGTTGATGTGGGTTCTTTTGAAAGTAATAAATTATAAACGTGACATTAAATATTTGTCATCCAAGATGCAGCAACAAAAATCGCATCAATTAACTTAAAGTTATAATCAATTTTTAGATTTCACTTTAATCTGTAATAACTTTAATGTCTATTTCTCTCCTTTCAGTTGTCTCTAAAGTGATAGAAAAGTATATAAACACCAAATTACTAAACTTTTTTGAAAAACATAGTCTAATCCACGACAGTCAGTATGGATTCCGTCAGCGCAGATCGACTGCCGACCTCCTTTCCTTTGTCACCCATTCTTGGAACAAGTCTATGGAACAACACGGTGAATCCCAGATTGTTGCTCTAGACATATCCAAAGCATTCGACCAGTTCTGGCACGTATCGCTGCTTAATAAACTTCCGGCCTATGGCCTACCACCAAAACTCTGTACCTGGACAGCAAATTTCCTCTCCAACCGGATCATTTCTGTTGTCGTGGATGGTCATTCCTCTAAACTGGAGGAGTCCCTCAAGGTTCAGCTTTAGCCCCTACTTTGTTTCTTCTCCACATCAATGACCTCCTCTCTAGCACATCCAACCCAGTTCACAGTTATGCGCACGACAGCACCCTCCACTCAAATATACAATATTCTAAGCTTGTCTCTTTAGCCCAATTAGATGAGGATCGCAGACTCATGGACGGTTGTGTCTCCGTGGATCTCCAAAAAATATTAGACTGGGAAAGTAGAAATCTTGTACAATTCAACTCTACCAAATCTCAGTCTTGATTTCTATCTCATTAGAGATACACCAGCCCTAGACCCATCACAATGAACCACCAAGTTATTCAAAGTAATTAGTCTTTTTCACTTGTTGGCATTTCTGTAGATCAAAATCTCAATTGGCACCAATATATAACATCAATTGCAGAAGCAGCTGCTAAGAAATTAGGTTTCCTCTTCCGTGCTCGCAAATACCTTTCACCAGCTAATCTCTATACCTTATATACTTCAAGAGTAAGGCCAAACCTCGAATACTGCTTCCACAATTGGGGTCCCGCTGCCGCTTCTACACTCGCTATCCTGGATTCCATTCAGAAGAGAGCTATACGTCTCATCGGTGATTCTACCCTCACCCAAAGGCTGCCATCTCTTGCCCACCGACGTGTTGTTGGTGACCTCTCTCTCTTTTATAGATATCTGCACGGGCACTGCTCTGATGAGCTTTCTTCCATAGTTCCTCTACCTGCTGCCCCCAACATATCTACCAGGAGAACATAGTGAATGCACCCTTTTACTGTCCAGGTCACCAGACATAGAACATCTTCTTATGCCCGCTCTTTTGTCCCGAGGACTTCCAAGTTGTGGAACTCCTTGCCGGCACATGTTTTTCATTCTCCTCCGAACCTGCAAACCTTCAAGTCCAGAATAACAAGTTGCCTCTTTCCTCCTTGTCGACACCCACGGTGCGATAGTATTTAGGCTGTGAGCCCACGTGGTGTGTTGTTGAAAAAAAATCACCCACCAGTGCTAGACTCAAGGCGACATCCGAACGAGTCCCGTCACGAGCATCACCCAAGCGAGGTCGTGTGTCCAGTTCGAAACACACGGTGGGGGCCTCAAAATTCGGGCCAGAGATCTTAACTTCCTCCGGGTCGTTTGGACACCCGACACTTGCAAGCGCTTAACCCAATGCGGTGTCACCTGGAACCGCGCTTCCGAGTAATAACTAAGCGAGGTCAATTGTCCATTTCGGAGCCCACAGTGAAGACCCCAAAATACGTGTGTATATCACTCCCCAGAGATATCCGCCTTTTTCCAGGCTCGTCTGTACCAGATCCCCGCCAGTGTTTGACTCCAATTAGTCGTCTCTTACAACAAGCAGCAGTTACCTTGGGCCTATTATTTTATTTCATCGCCATTTTTATTAGACATAGTAACTTTCTGACAACTTTATTTAATGGACTCATATTTGAACAAAGGGGAAGAAATAGCTCAAGAGAAAATTTCGGAAAACCTGCCCCGTTTGAGGAGGTGCATGAACTATAATGATATGAAAAGAACTGCTGGGGACAGAGAGTCATGACTGCGAAGACAAAGTGACATCGCTTTTAGACCATAATGATGATGATGGTGCAAGGCTGTAAGAAATACGTCATTCAATCAATATGAGGAAATATCTTGTTATACTTTAAAATATTGTTCTTTAATAATTTCATATACACTCTAAGTTTCGTATGTTTTCGTTTTTAGTTTGTACATACCCTAATCCAACTGAACAATAATAAAGTAACAGCAAATAATCTTTTTCACCTCATGACCTGTAACTTATTTTTTGTTTCCTACATTTAGTGCTTAATTTCCCGTGCAATCTCTCAAACAATGCCATTATAAAACAATGTATGCTTGAAACTGTCTTACTATGCTGAAGATCAGTTATCTTTAACAGCGTAAACATAAAATATACTTTGCTAGTGACGCTGAAAGAAAATTTTAATAAAATTTTACAAATGCGTTTTTGGTGAATTTTTATTTAAGAAAATTCACTATTAGAGAGGTATCGATGGTGAGACTTTGCAAAAAAAGAGACGAGAAAAAATTGTATAAGTTAATTATAGGGTGTCTTGAGCTGCATCTTATAAAACTATTTTGGCAATCACCGGCTGGCCCATTGGTGATCCCTGCTTTTTTTTTCGAATAGCCTTATTTTATTGCATTTTTTATCGAAATATGTTTGTAAGAAAAAAATCAAGACGCAGTAAGTGCCTTTTGGAAGCAAATTTTCATTAAATGCTTCAAATTTCAATAACTCAATTTGATATTATCCTAAGGTTTGTTGGCTAGGAAACCAACATTTAAAGTTTATTGTCGGAAAATTTTTGTACATTTTCAAACAATAAGTTATTTTGATAAAATATAGCACATTGTTTCTACTATATAGGTTATACCGGTAACCAAATTGATGACTGCTTGCATTAAAAAGACATATTTGATATTCAAAGCATTTTTACAAAAATTCACTGCCGTAACGCACTTGCTGCGTCCAGACATTTTTAAACGCATATATTGCAAAAGTTTGTTCATTAGCCCCAAACTCCAAGAGAAAGAATAAATCACACTCTCATTGAAAACATTGTTTGGTGTTTATGACTATTTTTATAGAGTTGGAGGGTGTTCAGTCTAAAATGTTTCTTTAAAGAAGATTTAAAACATGTCACTGATATCAACATTTGAAAGTTCAGCTATATAAAGCTATCCAAATCCTTTGAACGATCTATGTATGAAAACCACTGGTACTTAGCTTTTCTATACCTTTCATTTTATAAAGACTATTTTTTTAAAAGTTATAATTAACAAGCCATCGCGACCTTCAATTTCAGTTCTTTGCTATATTTACCATTATTTATAATAATACGGCCAAGGTACGTTAAATTTATTCTTTTTTAAGTTGTTCGTCATATAGTTTTACCATTTCGCAACCCTATTCTTACTTATGTCTTTAGTATTACTTTTGTTTTCGTCATATTGATGTTTAGATTGATGCTCCTTAATAAATTATTCGACAACTCAACATCTTTTTTTATTCGTTGTCTGTTTCTTCAATTTATTTATTAGAACTGCTCCATAGATCTCTACAAGATATCGGAAATAGTCAAACACAAAAAACAGCTTATCAACGCTAAAATTTAAAATTAAAATATTCGTCCACAGAATAAAAAGAATGCTCTCCAAAAAACGATTTCAAAGCAAGCTTAAATTGCCTGAGGCTGCTCAAATTTTTGACGCTGTCAGGCAAATGATTATATAAGCTAATTGAAGTGTTGCGAGGTGCCCGATTAATCTGTTCGATCATATAAGGGGGAACATATAAAACATTTAGCCTGTCTTGTTTCATACGCTGTAATATTACCGCAGGTACTAAACATTGCAGTCTTTTTTCTGACATAACAAAGCGCCTCAAGCATATATAGGCACGACACTGTTAAAATACCATACTGTATAAATTATGGTCTACAAGATGCGGAAGACGGCAGGCCAAAGATGGTGCGGACAATTCTCTTCTGCATCAATAGAACCCTCACCAGATGCACACACCCGCCCCAACACAGCAAACCATATGCCAGGAGACAGTTGACACTACCATAGTAGCATGCTAACAACGCCTGAGTACTCAAGTAATCCCTCAGCTGCAGCAACGCGTAATTCCTAGATGCAAGAGAGGCCACCACATGGTCAACATGGACATCCCATGATAAGTTAGAATCCAGATGGATCCCCAAAAGCTTTACAGACATGCCCTGTCTTATTGAACCGTTATCAGATCTCACATATAGGCTCAGACTCGGATGCACACCCACCGGAGAAAAAAGAAACATTTCAGTCTTCCGCGTGTTAAGAACCAGACCTTTTCGCGAACACCAGGCTGACACCTGAGACACACATACATTAGCTGCACAAGCTCTTCAAAACTTTCCCCTGAGATTGTAGCAGTGGTGTCATCTGCGTACAAAGTTAAGTGGTATTTCTGGAGATCATAAACAATATCGTTAAGAAAAATTGTAAACAAAACAGGGCCCAATATGCTGCCCTGCGGCACGCCGCTCGACACGGATGAAAATCCAGACATATAGTTCTTACCTGTCTGTTGTATCCTGACTTCTCCCAGACAGGTAGCTTTTTAGCCATAAATATGCATTTCCTCTTATGCCATAATGCTCCAATTTTTGCAATAGCAGGGAATGGTTGACCGCATTAAACGCTTTCGAAATGTCGAAGAACAGCCCGGCGGACTTGGACCCATTATTTATGTAATCCAAGACTGTCAGGTAAGTGCTAAGCACGGCGTCCTAAGTTGACAGCTGGCCACGAAAGCCAAACTGGCACGGAGACAGCAAATTGTATCTCTCCAAAAAGGACCTGAGTCTTAGCAGAAATGCCTTCTCAAAGATCTTAGAGAAAACCGCAAGCAGCGCAATCGCTCTGTAGTTGTACAAAAGGCGTGGATCTCCCTTCTTAAAGAGAGAGACGACAATGGCCGTCTTCAGACGTTCAGGAAAACAACCGATTTCAAACGACACATTTATAAGGTAAGTTAGTGGAGCTACCGCAAGATGAGCAACCCCGCCAAGCAGACTACATGGAATTTCATATATTCCTGATGAATTTTTAACTAAAACTAATTTTATGATCTCTAATACATTGTCCTCTGAGACAGGATATAAAAGGGATTAGAGTTACTTTTCAATGCACAATTTATGTCACAGTTTTTTGTCAGATACTTAACAGAGTCGACAAAGTGCGCATTGAAACTGTCAGCAATTATATTAGGATCTGTCATAACGACTCCGTCACCAGACAGAATACTCAGATTTGCCGCCTTGCTGTTCATCTTCCCCACGTTGACATTTTCTTTCATTGCTTCCCACATAGCTTTATTTCGGTTTGAAGCCTTAGAGATTTTATTTTTATAGTATTTTTTCTTGGCGTCTTTTAACTTAGCACCGTGCTGTTTCTTTAGACTATTATAAAACTCATTACACCGCGGATCCGTAACCGTATCCAGTAGAAGTGAAAATTTAGTATATTAACACCATGCCACCAGCGTACGTTATGCAATGGTTTTTGTAAAACTGCTATATACAGGATTGGCACACAGCAGTTGTTGTTTGTTATGCTGTGGTTAGAGGTCGCATCACCAACCGAGTTGCTGGGATACCATTAGTGTATCATCCTGTTTCCGGTTGTTGCAATGTCCTCATTATTCTTGCGTTGAAGGCTGTCAAAGCGGGAAGGGGGGTCATTTTTCTAAATATGTCGAATTAAGATGAATCAACCAATTATGATATGTTGAATAAATGACTTGAGCACTTACAAACAATGGCAGAATTGATATTCAATACCCTCCTCTAACACCCATGGTATAGAGTGGGGGTAGTTTTTGATATTTCTTTTTATAAAGGTATTAAAATTAAATTATATTAATAAACTACAATCTATTCTAATTCATTTGGTGTGCCGGGAGTCTAATGGTTACCGAGATAAATAAAATTATATCACGGACGCAACCAGATTTTATAGTTACAAAAATACAATACGTATACATAAATTAACGAACTAAAAACTATTATAACATTATTGCAGCCAATGATCACAGTTGACTTGCAGATATTTCCCACATATACGTATTGTTTCGCGATGAATAGATTTAAGCACTTGTTTTTTAAGCGACCAAATGCATCTATGACCCGCTGTTACAATTCATTAATGTTTTCAGAAGCATACATGTTTCATAACCATGTTGCCTTATGATTCCCCATATTGCGAAATCTAAAACGGCTAAGTTGGAGATCTTGGTTGCCAACAAGTGGGACCATTTCTGCCAAACCAGTTCCCTGGAAATCGGACATGTAACCATTCAACTACTTCATGTCCACTATGAGCTAGAGCTCCATCATGTACATAATACATATTGCGCAGTATCAACGGTAATTCTAAAATAATCTCGTCAAGTTGTTCTTATAACGCCGGCTCCACACATTGGGGCCAATGTTGGGACCAACGTTTGGACCAGCTTGACTATGTTGGCGATGAGTTTTATTAGAGTTCCTACACATTGGCGCCAAGCTCATTTCTTCGAGCACCCGGCCAACGTCAATATGTCTGGGCGTGAAAAAGAAATTGCGCTGTGTGCATTTGCCGTAATGAGTGCTAACAATTATATTTTAAATTTAATTCTACAAAAAAGAAGTCCTCGTAAAAGGAGATGGTGGGTTACAACTCTTCATAAATTACGGAATCAGTAACTATAATAACGTACATATAATGATAAATACTTTTAAACTTTTTCCTTCATTACATGCACTATTTTTTCATGTCAATCATCTTTGTTGTATACTGGTCCCAAAAACTGTCCATCAGAGCATATGCAAACCAATTAGTTGTGTACAGCTCATCTGTCAATGCACCGGAACGACTAGATTCTTTTATTTTTCTGCTCTGTAGTCTATAAGTGGACATCAATGACTCTCTCTTGTTTTTTAGTTCGGCAATTGCAAATGGGCAGTTCATGGCAACTTGTATATGGTGCCATGTGTCTATCACAGCATTCCTATTTTTGTGTTGAGAATTGCGGGTGTTCCATAGAACCGATTCCGTTTGATACAGTTCTATAAATTTCAAAACTAATTCATTTGTCCAACACATTTTTAATAAAGCTCCACTTCATATGTTTATACGCCTTGACGTCTTTACTACAACTGAATACGAAACCAATGTGTGATCGGCAAGACCACCGACGAGGCAAATCCCTTTGATCTTTTTAAATAAACCGACAACCGACGGGTTACTCCCAACGCGAACGCCAACGTCCCCCAACGTTAACGCCAACATTATTTCGTTCATCCACACATAGGACGAACGCTGTTGGCCCCAACATTGGCCCCAATGTGTGGAGCCGGCGTAACAATTGATGATATGTTTGCCCAGGGAAGTTTTATTCGCAAAGATAATAGAACACCTGGTCATTTGTCATAGCAATACACATTTCTAGAAAACTGGCGTTGAAAATTGTGCTGCCATATCATACAATTCTCATCTGCATAGAAATCATGGTTATGCTGATTAAATGGACCTTCTCTACTAAACTTACTTTCGTCTGCCCAAAATATTTGAAATTGAAATCGTCTGTTCCTATATTGTATTAAGCTAAGGACTAGTTGCAGTAATTCATTCTAAATATGTTATCACCATCTTGAAGATTTTGCACCTGCGTAAATGGTGTTTCTTACCAATGCTGGAAAAATTGTGTAATCTTTGGTATAAGAAAACTGCACCCAGATGTTGCAAGGTTCTTTCTAATAATATGGGTCTATTTTATTTACCCATATATCGTTTCTGACACAATTTAAAATTATGTTTTAGTAACTTACCTTTTTTTTTTTTGTAAAAACCGCTGCCAATTATTAAAATACCAATTTTGGTAAGCTGTGACAGTAATCGAATATCAATTTCAATACTGCCTTTTTGTAGTAAATAAATTACGTAGCTTAAATTTTATACTGAGAATCCGTTTCTTTGCGAAGAAATTTGCAATGTGCAAATACTAAAATACCCACGGTCTGCGCCCGTAGATATTATTCATAATTCTGAAACGGTTTTTGTCCCATAAAACACTTACAACGTACCAACTTTTACAAAAATCGCATTATTCATGTTGAATTTATAACAAAAAACTATTTCATAATTGTAACTTCGAGACAGTAGAGCGCCCAAAAGTAAGCAACTGAATCCTGAACACCAATCTCTCCCACTTATTTCAGCCTAAGTTACAACCCCTAGCTTGTGGTGACACCCTGAATGTAACAAAAGAATCCGCTCGTTTTTCTATAATCGTGTCTTCGCCAGCTGGAATTCTCTCCCAGAATCGTATCCGTCCAAAGTGTTAACGTATTTAAGAACCACCTTGATGCTCTCATGTCGTCCTAGTATGCATATGTGTAATCTCAATGACACCTGTCGGCTCACTCTCACTCTCACAGCGACACTCGCTTAGAATTATACTATATTGTATGTCTTTTTCTTTTTCTTTCTTGTTCTTAATATTCGATTTAGTCATAAGTTTATGTTTAAGTTATAAATAGTTATAGATTTATATCTTTAATTTAATTATCTTGTAATAATAATAATAATAACAATAATATTAATAATAATCGGCATAAGCTGCAAACTTGGATGTAGAAACCTCTCCGTGAGCGAAATCTGAGTGAGACCTCCCAGGCATATGCCGACGAATCGGCGTCGAACTACTGGTGGATGGCCAGACAGGTGTTTCCAGAGACACAGGGATTTTTGCTGGCCATGAATGGTGAGGTCATGGTGAGGTCATTCCCAAAAGAAACTGCTTGAAGTATATAGTTGGCGATAATTCGGTCCAAGATTTGTGTGTCAATCATCAGAGACGATCCAGCACTTCACCGGAGGATGTCAAGCGTTTGCGGCAACAGAGTACAAAGAGAGACACGACGCAGTTGCGAAAATACTTCATCAAGAACTAGCTCTGCAAGTGGGATTTTTGAATCTTATAAAGCTTCCTACTATAGATACACTCTGAGCCTCTTTCAGAGAACTCGGGATACAGGTTGTACTGGGATCGGACCGTGCTCACAGACCAAAGAGTTGCCCACAACAGGCGAGATATAATAATAGTGGACAAGTCTTGCAAACAAGTGACGCTGATTGATGTGGCCACTCCAAATAGCAATAATCTAGAGATAAAGTACTACGAGAAGATCATTAAGTACAGAGACCTCGAGATGCAAGTAAAGAGACAGTTGAGGGCAGATTGTGTCCGAGTGATCCCGATAATCATGTCGTTAACTGGTCTGGTTCCTAAGAATCTTCGAGATAACATTAAGAGACAGCTTTATAAGGTTAGATAGTGTCCGAGTAGGGTAAATTCACCGGTTGTACCACTGTGCCTGTTCTGGCCATCCATGAAAACATTATCCCATATTTGCTATTAAAATTTGAAATAACCAATAGAATGCTAGTTTATCCACTTCACTGATGCCTTTCCGTTGACGCTTGGGCATTCTGGGTCTTCAACGTATTTACCATTTGCTTAAAACTAGTTCATATTCAGAGAGGGTTGTGAGAGCAGAACATTTCTTAGCAGATTTCTTAAGAAACGCAAGGTAAGTAACAAGCATATTTTTTCTTAAATTTTAGATCATGAGTGTCTGGAAAAGGTTTCGTTTACTTTTCTATAGATATAAGTGCCATATTGCAATACTTTCCAGAAGATTTATAACCTATGAATATCTAAATTTGCAGTGGCCACTAAAGGAACAGGAATGAATACCACTGTACCGTTTGTGGCCTCTTGGTGGCCACAAAAGGAACAGAAAAAAAAAACAGTTGTGGCCATATATTAGAATAAGATAGTAAACAACAACCTGACTGAAATAGAAAAGGATACAAAAAATGTACTTTTTTGCAGAAATCATCATGTCCAGAAAGTTATTTCAGTATCCAGATGCTGCTATGTAGGATGCTTTGAGGGCAATAAGACAAGAAAATATGCCTGTAGCTAAGGCCTGTAAATTGTTCAACGTTCCCAGGACATCAGTGCGAAATAGATTAGCAGACAAAACCTCCGATGACTGTCGACGAGTTGATCCTCAATGTGCTTTAGGTCCAGAGATAGAAAACAAATTGGTTACTTGGATCCTTGGCTGTGGAACAAAGGGGTTTCCCATTAATAGAGGGGTCCTAATTTACTCAATTCAAAAACTGTTACAAGAATGCTGTATCGATGTAAAATTCTTTAAAGAAACACCAGAAAGAAAGTGGTTTGATTCCTTTTTGAGACGTCACCCCGAAGTAACTAAAAAGTACGCGGAATTTATCAATAAAACTAAAGCTGCAGTTTTATAAGGAAGTATGCGTCGCTGGTTCAATGACACGAGAGAATTGTTGGGACCTAATTTAGCTATTTTGAACTATCCAAATAGAATATTTAACATGGATGAAACGGCCATATTTCTGTCACCAAAGGGTACGCTGGTTCTTGGTCCTAAGGGCAAGAATGTTTATGATGTCGGTACTTCTGACAAAGATAACGTTACAACGTTAATTGCAGTGAATGCAGCGGGAATGATTGCGCCACCACACACAATTTACAAGGTTAAACGTCTACCAAAAATATACGCTGAGTCGGCTCCTAAAAACTGGGCTATCGGAGTTTCGAATTCTGGGTGGATGCAGAGCAAACAATTTTATGAATATTTTACCAATGTTTTTATAAATTTTTTAAATACCACTCAATTCTTCGGCCAGTTATTGTTTTGTAGATGGACACGCCTCACATTTATCGTTAAACCTAAGTAATCTGTGTCGTTCAAATGAGATTATTTTAATTTGTCTGCCTCCAAACACAACCCACCTGCTGCAGCCACTAGATGTGGCCTTCTTTTTTCCTTTGAAGCAAGCATGGAAGACAATTACGAGGAAATGGTTAATTGATCACGACGGAAGAAGTATTCAGAGGCGTTAAATTCGATTTTTACCCAACAAGACTTTTCTAATACAATAATATCTCGGTTCCGTACGTGTAGACTCTATCCATTTGACGAAGATGCTCCTCACTACCATGGATGTGTTAGAAGAGATTTACCAAATTCTAATTCGGAGATAGTGGAAAAACCTGAAAGTGATGGGAGAATGGAACATTTTCAGTATGCGACAGCACGAATAGATCCTGTTTTGTTGCAGACTTTCGAGAATACCTATCATAGTGATTATTACTGGCAAGGTGAGAAACGGTTTATGGAACTCTACAATTTTTGGCGAAAAATGAAGGAAAAAATTGCACCAGATTCTCACACGACAATCCCACTGAATTTGGAAGTTGGGAAGACTGAAGGAGATTTCATTACTCTAGACGCTTACCCGACCATGACCATCAACGAAGAAGCAGTACGAAGCACTGAGGAGGATATTCTTGTTTTTGAATTCCCTGAATATACCAATGAAAACGTGACATCCGTAAATGAAAACAAAATCAATATTCTGCAACAAATAATGCTGCTGAAAAAACTGGATCAGAAACGAAATTGTTCAAAAAGAGGACTGTTAGCGATGTCCTTGAAGATGTGGGAAAATAGCCTGAAGACAATAATTCCCTCGACAGAAGCAAAAAGCAAAAAACTAGCTTGCCTTCAGTGGTAACCTCAGACAAGTGGGTACAAATTTTTGAAGCAAAGGAGAATGTCAAAGAAAATATAGCTAGAGCAAAGAGTAACAAAAAGGTCGCGTCTCGCGAAAAGATTATAAAACGAAAAAACTGACAAAGATAACGGTGCCAAAGAAAACATTGTTGCCGGAAAGACTGCGGACAACGAGACTACGCAAGAAAGGATTCAAGAAATTTCTGCCGAAAAGAGAAGTGAAACTTTAGTTACTAAAGAAGGACTAATACAGAAGAAAATGTTGCCAAAGATAAAACGACATTGGAAAAAACCATTGAAGAAGGGGCTACGAAAAAAAGATTGAAGAAGGAAATATTACCATGGAGAGAAGTACTGCAGATGAAAATAAAGAAGAAAAGGCTGCTGTCCTCATAAACGAAGAACAACCACTAGGAGTTGGATCATTTGTCATATTTCGATACGACGGAAACTTTTATCCGGCCAAAATTTTCAGTGTGGAAAATCGCGAATTTTATTGTTGTGCAATGTGCAAAAATGGAAATAACTGGAAGTGGCCATATCCACCTGATCTTCTTTGGTACAGCAAAGAAGATATTCTTTTTGAAATAACTGAACCTAAAGTTATTAATACAAGAGGCGTTTATACAGTACCTGAAATGGAAGCTTTATTTATTTAAATTATTAATTATGTCTTGAAATTTAAAGATGATTTTTTATAATTTCTACATTTTTGAAGCAATATTTGTTTGTTTTTTAAATACGTCTAATAAAACAGTTGCAATATGATGTTGATACTTGTATTCTTTAACCACAATGGCCACAACCGGTTCATTCCCTGGCCACATCTAGTGAAGTGATGGCCACAACTAGCAAAACAGTACTTGGCAATAATTTATTTAGTTTAGCACTGTCTAGTATGTTGTATCTGTATTTTGTGTCTTGTTCTACATACAGAACCAATGGTTGATTCGGTTTATCCAGGTAAGGTTGGCAACTGCTTTGAAGTCAGCAAATTATCCAAAGTTAAAAAATGAAAACCTCTTAAAGTGGCCACAACCGGTGCATTTACCCTAATTCCAGTATCTATGTCGTCAACTGGTGTGATTCCTGCGATACTGGGATAAGTGAATGTTCCCCTTTGAGGGAGTGTGAAAGCGCTTCAGGCTAAAGTCATAATAATAATAATAATAAGCCTTACCCTGGGGTAATATTTACTCATTTTGGTCTAAGAATATGTGGTAGGATTTTATAAGGCCCTTGTATCGAGACCATATATGTTAAAATTAAACGAATACCTATTTATTTGTTGTCGCTACATTTAAATCCACGATAAAACTTTCGACTAATATTAAATAAATGACAACTAAATTAATAAAATCCTAATAGAACACTTATACCCTTTGAACTTTTAATGCAGCTAAAGATAAGGATATTTTTCCTGTCCTGCATATTACAATATATGGTATGGAAATTTTTGTATATGCTCTATGTAGAGTGGGACTACATATATATAAAGTTGCCGATTTAAATATCCACCTCAATTGAAACAAATTGGCACCAATCTCAGCCAGAAAGGGAACAGTTATTACAACAAAATGATTTGCCTCGTCCACTTATATTATATCAGTGATACATAAAACACTGTCTATATATTACCTACATAATAGTTAAAATATGAAAATAGAAGTGTCCTTTTTCTTGCTTTTATTTCTGGTAATTTGTGATCTGTCCTCCGCCAGAAGAGGAAGAGCAAGGAGTAGGACTAAATCCAAGGTAAGAACTGTTTATATTATGTTGGCTGTACTAGTACGTACGTCTGTATGTGTGTTTCCTGTTTATCTTTAGAGATTTGCTGATGTTTTGATGGCGAAAACTAATCAGTTAAAATTATATAATGCGCAAGTAGCTTTATTTAAAGTAATTTTTACCGGTGGGTGCAATGTGGTGATATGTACCCACTGACAATGCATGCAACTTAGTTGAAAGAGGAATTTTTAACAGTATTATAAACTACTTACAAACTACTCTCTTGGTTTGTAATAAACAAACATTTCGGGACGCAGCAAGTGCGTTATGATAGCGAATTTTCATTAAATGCTTCAAATTTGTATAACTCATTTTTTATAAACCTAGAAAGTTGAATTTTAATACGTAGTAAGGTATTTACGAGCGCAACACATCAACAAAATTTCATTAAAATAACTTTGTTATTTTTTGAGATACAATATTTTTTCGGAAAAATTAAATAATTTTTTTAGAAAAACAGGTCTGATGAACAAACTCATCCAAGCTATTAATAAAAGAAAAATTCTTGCCGAGTTTAATCAAAATCGATTTAATATATATATATATATATATATATATATATATATATATATATATATATATATATATATATATATATATATATATATATATATATATATATATATATATATATATACCAGATGTCCCGTATCGTTATATTCAAATTCTGTGAGCATATAGTAGACTTAATTATAGGACAAAAAAACACAAAAGTGGTATTTTGATTTTTATTCCTTCCGAAGTTATAAGCCTAAGAAAAGTATTTTTTTTTAATAATGAGAAATGTGAATACCAGTTGCGTTTGTGGTTTAAAGTTGCTGACTTATTTCAAATGGTCCCCTGTGGGTCCGGGGACTAACTAAAAGAATAGGCCCAAGGTAACTCCTGCCTGTCGTAAAAGGCGACTAATTGGAATCAAACACTGGCGGGGGTCTTGTCCATGTGGGCCTGGAGGGAGGCGGATATCTCTGGGGAGTGATGTACACCCGGATCTTGAGGCCTCCACTCTGGGCTTAGAAATGGATGGTTGCCCGCGCTTGGTTGTTACTCGGGAGCGGGGTTCCGGATGGGTGCCGCCTTGAGTTGAGTGCTGGCGGGTGTCGTGTGTCTAGACGACCCGGAGGGGGTTAACAACTCTGATGAGTGGTAAACACCCGGAGTTTGGGGTCCCCGCTGTGTGCTTCGGAACGGACGGACGTCCTCGTTTGTGCTATGCTCGGGAGCGGGGCTCGATGGGATGTCGCCTTGAGTCTAGCACTGGTGGGTGTCGGGTCTAGACGAGCCCGGAGGAGAGCTGAGATCTTTAGGGGTGGAATAAAACTAAGGGTTGAGGCCTCTTCTGTGAGCTTCGAAACGGACAAACGACCTCACTTGGATGCTGCTCGGATGCAGGACTTCATGATACTGCACCGAGTCAAACACTGACGGATGTCTGGTCCAGACGAACTCGGAGAGAGGTTATCCCTCTTTGAGCTTTGAGACGGGCAAGGGACTTCGCTTAGATGGTAGTACTTCTGACAAACAAAGTTTCAGCTCGCAGGTTTCGTCTCCTGTCCGAAGCTCGATTTGTTGGGTGAAATTTAAGCTAACGCTGGCAGGTGTTGGACCTGGACGTACCCGGAGGTGGCTGGGGTCTCTAGGGGTGGTTTACACCTGGAGACTTGGGCCTACTCTGTGAGCATCGATAGAGGCTAACGACTCTGCCTGGATGCTGCTCGAGGGCGGGACTTCATGATACCGCCTCGAGTCAATGAAAAACTGGCGGGGGTCTGGTGCAGGTGAGGCTGGGGGGAGGCAGACATCTCTGGGGAGTGATATGCACCCGGAGTTTGGCGCCTCCACTGTGGCCTCAGAGACTGACAATTGGCCTCGCTTGGTTGTTACTCGGGAGCGGGGTCAAAGATGATACCGCCCTGCATTGAGCCCTGGCGTGTGTCGTGTGTCCAGACGTCCCGGGGGGCTCTGATCTCTGATGAGTGGTAAACACCCGGAGTTCGGAGCTCATACTGTGTGCTACGAAACGGACGGACGGCCTCGCTGGGGTGATGCTCGGGAGCGGGACTCGATGGGATGTTGCCTTGAGTTTTAACACTGTTAGGTGTCAGGTTTGGAAGAGCCTGAGGGGAGCTGCGATCTCTAGGGGTGGATTACAACTGGAGATTAGATGCTGCTCGAGAGCGGGACTTCATGATACCGCCTGGAGACAAACACTGACGGATGTCGGGTCCAGACGAACTCGGAGAGTAGTTATCTCTCTTTGAGCTTCGAAACGGGCAAGCGACTTTACTCAGATGGCAGTACACCTGCCAAACAAACTCTCACCCTCAAGAAAAGATCGACTCCCTCAGGGAGCTGAAATTGATGAATGAAATCAAAATAATTAGACGTGAGCCACAATAGACCTAAGGTCGCGGTGGAGGGACTGAAATAGCCCACTCACAATAAAATCTAATCTAATCTGTTTCAAATGTCTTACCGATTTTCTAGTGAAGAGTGTGCGGATATGCACTTTATTTGTGGTTTTTGTGACGGAAGTGTACGTATTCATTTACCAGATGCAGTATCATCAATATGAAAAACCTGTGCCGGTGGGAACTAGAAAATCCCAAAGCAATACGTGCGTCTAGCTTCCAGCATGAATATGCCGTGAACGTTTGAGCTGCTTTAATCGATGATTTGCTAGTTGGTCCTTACATTCCTCCTATAAGATTAAATGTCGCCAATTACCTAGGGTTCTTTATGAAAAAGTTAACATCCCTTTTAGAAGATGTTGCCCTGATCAAGAGCAGACACATGTGAATTCAAATGGATGAGGCACTAGCACATTTAGGAATTGCGGTTCGGAACTTTATTAACAACAATTATCGGTCGAGGGGTAGCCATTATATGGCCGCCTAGATCTCCTAATCATAATCCTTAAAATTATTATTTTTCGGGGAAAATCGAAGATTTGGTATACGCAAAAAGGGTCAGGTCAGGTCAGTTTCTATATCCCGAAATAAGAAGATTATTTTGTGAAATATGGTACAAATATTTCTACTATGGGGATCATACTATCTAAACTATAAAAATGGAGTGTTTGACTTTTAAATAAAATTCGCTACCATAACACACTTGATGCGCTCAGGCTCCTAATAACTTATATGCGGTGTTTTATTTTAATTCAAAGCGAAAGCAGAAAAAATTGAGAATGAATTAAATAACATCAATTAATTATTGCAGTTTCAAATTGGGCTTCCAATAACAGGCAAATACAGGGATCCAGAGTCTGATCAATACTACAACAATAATAATGTAAGTATTAGTTTAAATATTATTAAACTATTTAATCACATTTTAGTATTATAATGGACAATAATTATATTAAATGAAAAAGTACCACTTACAAGTAAACAAGGCGATGCTGATCAGAACTGGTGTTTGTTTTTATGTAGTTTTATGTGTGTTTTTATTGTTTTTGTGTGTAACTAATTCTATTGTTTAATTTTAGGTTCAAATTTTGTATATTTAGTTTGTAAAGTGTATATATGTTTTATTTTCGTTTAATTTTGAATGTTGGGCGGCTTTTGTCTTGTTTATAATCGTTATCTAATTATTTCCTTTGCAATATGACTTATCAAGTTACCAATATTTTAATTTATATCAATAGTGTCATTTATTTTTGGAACACTTGTTATAATGCACCTATTTTAAAACGTAAAACCTTTATAAGGCTAGATGTATTCTCTCCACAATTAGAACCGTAGACCAGTTTCGCTCTAATTAGTGCTCTTCAGTACGGCATACTAACTGTAGCGAAAATACACCTATAAAGTAAAACGGCTAAGGTAGCCAGCCTTCCAACACTAAGTGAATGGTAAGACACGAAGCAACGTCCCGCCACCTAGTTGCGGAACCAAGTAGTATTTTGTCACGCCAGCTCCAAATAACACAAAGTGTTAAAAAATAGAGACTGTATACAACCAACTAACAATTTAGTAAGTTGTCAGCCCTGGCCCATTTCTATTATAATATAGGGACAAAGTATGTAAAGCTAGATGTATTTCCGCCACAATTAGAAACGTAGACAGGTTTCGCTCTAATTAGAGTTCTTCAGTACGGTATACTAATTGTAGCGAAAATACACCTTCGTGTCTTATCACTCACTTAGTGTTGGAAGGATGGCTACCTTAGCCGTTTTGCAATTATATGGCATTTGATCTGTTAGCTTGGCGAGCGACTTCAATGAAATATGTTCCAGGATCTTCAAGTGCCCAACCAAATCTCCTGCTTGAAAGTCTCGAGGAACTTAGTGCTGTTTCCCTCTTCATGCGTATCTGCAGTGGAGTAATATTCAGAATTTCCTCTATTGCAGCTGTAGGTCATGATACCATAGCTCCGTTATTCCAAGACAAAGCAGCCCCTACAATTTTTGCTATTAACTATAAATATTGTGCTAACTTTTCATAAGTTTATTTGAAAAATGACGTTCACAGTATGGTTTAATGAATGTTTTTTTGTTCAACAGGGCGCGAAGATAACCCTAGCCTCCCATTTTGATTATGAATACGTTCTTGGACATAAGATCGCCTTTTTATGTACAGCAAGAGGAAATCCCAGACCACACATCACTTGGTACAAAGATGGAAGCGAGATTTATACTCATCAGTACCTAAACGTAAGTATATAACGTCCAAACTTAAAATATCAATCTTCTAAAATGCTGACATTACCACTACGAATACTACACGCTATTGCCATAAAAGTGTAGTCAAAACACTCGTACTTACATAGCCTATGCTGTTTCGTAACAATACTAGGAGGTGCACCAAGTATCCTTCTATGTATGGTTTTTTAAAATTTGAAGATCTACAAGATCGGTTAAATTAGAGAAAAGTTGCGTAATTATAAGCCTATTAAAATGTCATTCAAAAATTGGAAAAAAGTTCAGCAGTTCTCAAAATATTTGAAAAAAATAAAAACCTATCACAACCAAAAATCGTTATAACTTCGTTATTCCTGAAAATTTTGAAAAAGTAAGGTCCACATGTAAACATACATATTTATCTACATTTTCATCCAATTTATGATTTTTTCGCCTCCTAGATTTTGAGTTATAACCACCATCTTTTGCTTTTCTTAATGCCGCCATATTGGAATTTTACGTGGTTAGATATAAAAAAATTAAGGAATCCAACGATGTATCAACCTTACTACTCTAATTAAGAACAGACCCATAAAACATCTTTTTAAATTTAATCCATCAAACTGACGTGATAATAGGTATAAACAATTGAATAAACAATTAACAAAAACAATAAAATAAACAGCAATAAAAACAATTGAATAAGCAACAAACGTAAACAATTAAAAATAAGATGAATTTAAATACTCCAACTGTCTACCTTTTTTTATATATTTTTTTTCAACAACGCACCACGAGGGCTTACAGCCTAAATACTATCGTACCGTGGGTGTCGACAAGGAGGAAAGAGGCAACTTGTTAATTCTGGACTTGAAGATTTGGAGGTTCGGGGGAGAAGGAAAAACATGTGCCGGCAAGGAATTTAACAACTTGGAAGTCCTCGGGACAAAAGAGCAGACATAACAAGATGTTCTATCTCTGGTGACCTGGACAGTAAAAGGGTGCATTCGCTCTGTTCCCCTGGTAGATCTGTTGGGGGCTGCAGGCGGAGGAACTATGGAAGAAAGCTCCTCTGAGCAGTGCCCGTGCAGATATCTATAAAAGAGAGAGAGCGAGGTCACCAACGGCACGTTGGTGAGGGCAGGGTATAGCTCTCTTCTGAATGGAGTCCAGGATAGCTAGTGTAGAAGCGGCAGCAGCACCCCAGATGTGGGAGCAGTATTCGAGGTTTGGTCTTATTTGTGAAGTATATAAGGTATAGAGATTAGCTGGTGAAAAGTATTTGCGAGCCCGGAAGAGGAAACCTAATTTCTTAGCAGCCGCTTCTGCAATTGATGGTGCCAATTGAGATTTCGATCCACAGAAATGCCAACAAGTGAAAAGGACTCATTACTTTGAATAACTTGGTTGTTTATTGTGATGGGTCTAGGGCTGGTGTATCTCTTATGAGAAAGAAAGCAAGACTGTGATTTGGTGGGGTTGAATTGTACAAGATTTCTACTTCCCCAGTCCAATATTTTTTGAAGAACCACGGAGATAGAACCCCCCATGAGTCTGCGCTCCTTGTCTAATTGGGCTAAAGAGACAGGCTTAGAATATTGTATATTTGAGTGGAGGGTGCTGTCGTCCGCGTAACTGTGAACTGGGTTGGATGTGCTAAAGAGGAGGCCATTGATGTGGAGAAGAAACAAAGTAGGGGCTAAAGCTGAACCTTGAGGAACTCCTGCATTAATTGGATGCAGTTTAGAGGATTGGCCATATACGACAACAGAAATGCTCCGGTTGGAGAGGAAATTTGCTGTCCACGTAAAGAGTTTTGGTGGTAGGCCATAGACCGGTAGTTTATTAAGCAGCGCTGCATGTCAGACCTGGTCGAATGCTTTGGATATGTCCAGAGAGACAAACTGCGATTCACCGTGTAGTTCCATAGACTTGTTCCAATAATGGTTGACAAAGGAAAGGAGGTCGGCAGTTGATCTGCGCTGACGTAATCCATAGTGCCTGTCGTGGATTAGACTGTGTTTTTCAAGAAATTTTAATAATTTGGTGTTTATATACTTTTCCATCACTTTAGAGACGACTGAAAGGAGAGAAATAGGCCTGTAGTTGCTAGGAAGCGCTTTGGGTCCTTTCTTGGGGACGGGTTGTACTCGAGCAGTTTTCCAGTTACTAGGGAATATGCCTCTATTGTAAGATGTCTAAAACAGACGAGTCAGGACAGGAGCAAGTTCTGGTGCGCATTTTTTTAGAACAATTGCTGGGATCTCGTCAAAGAGGCTTTCCTGGTATTAAGAGAAGAGAGCATCTTTCGTACCTTTTTAGTTTTGAAAATGATATCCGTCATTTTATGCGCGACATTGGGGATTGTTGGTGGTTGAACATTTGGAGGTGGGTTGAGAGTAGAATTGCCGGCGAACAACGAGGCAAAAAGTTCAGCCTTGCCCAGGGCGGTAGAAACAATTTCATCCCCTGAAACAAGAGGTGGGAACGTGCTCTTGCAGAAATTATTTCCAATAGATTTAGCAAGAGTCCAGAAGGGTTTGCTGCCGCTAGAGCTTAAAATGACTTTGTTTTTGATGTGGTTATTAAACGAGTTTTTTGCCTCAGAAAGAATGCGGACATAGCGGTTTCTTGCGTCGTTAAATGCTTGACGGTTTTCTTGACTGGGATTGTGTAGAAGCTTTTTGTGAGTTTTGACCTTTTCAAGTCTGGCCTTGTCACAGGATTTAGAGAACCAGGGCTTTTGAGTGGCTACAGAGGTTTTCTGTGTACGTAGAATTAATAATCCCATGCCAGCTTGGATAATTTCGGTGACGTTTTGTGAGATATCAGAGGGGTCAGGATGAGAGAAGCAGACAGACGCCCATGGAAATGAGGAAAAGTAATCTCGCTTTTCGTCCCAGTTCGCGGAGTTGTAGTGACAAACGATACGTGGGTGTGATGACTGTGTGACCTCGGGTTGCATTGCGCAGGAAGCAGTGGCCATGCCGTGGTCTGCGCGACCCAGGGCGCGGTGACTGATATATTATAGCAGTCAGGATTTGTAGTAAGAAGGAGATCCAAGGGATTCGAGCTGTGTGTTGGGATGCGAGGAAAGTAAGTAGGTTGCTGAACCATATTGACTAAAGAATTGCGAACTGCAAAGGTCTCCGCTGCTCTTCCTTTGTAGATCGGTTTTTGAAGATCCTAGCCATTCCTTATTATGTACATTGAAGTCACCAATAATAGTGACCTCGGAGGAAGGATATTCAGTAATCAGATGGTCTGTTTTTCAGAAAGGTAGTCAAAGAGCTGGACAAAGTTGTTGTCAAAAGGTGACCGGTAAATGCAACAGATGAATTTAGTTGCAGCCCTGAGAGAGAGAGAGAGAGAGTTTTATCCATAGTATGTCTTTTCTTCCAGCTTCTAAATTGGGGAGTCTGGTGCAGGATAGATTGCTACAGACGTACGCGCACACGCTTCAATGCAATCTAAAGGAAGTAAGGAGCTCATACCTTGGGAAATTAAGGTGATTAGTGGCTGTTTTGGCACTGATTTGGGTTTCGGTGAGGAAGAGGAGTTGGCGCCTGTTAGCCTGCAGGAAATGGTGGATGGAATTCAGGTTAGAGTTTAGGCCACATATATTCGAGAAGGATATGTTAAATCTGGATGCTGGCGCCCCCTGTACACCCCTCTCCCGGAGATCTGAATGGAGGGGTATTTTACCTCCGGAATCTTTTGTACAAGGAGGAGCCATCATAATTTTTGTTTATAAGGGAAACCGACTCATACACCAGAACCGGAAACGTCCGTTGGGACTTTACCGGCCCCTTGATGTAAGGGGTGGTAGCTCCTCAGGCGTGAAAATATCCTTTACTATCACGTAAAGGAAAATTCCACTACCACCTACTGCCTCTATTGCAGCTGTAAGATATGATGCCATAGCTCCTGTTATTCCAAGACAGTAACAATATGCTAATTGGGTGCGTTCGATTTGAATAACAAATATTAATTAAGACTGATTAAAAACGTCGGGTATTTAACTTATTATATTTTAAACTCTTACTAACATTTGCTGTACCTACCGTAAAGCGTATTTATTTATTTGAGAAAGGCGGCACCCAACAGACCACAAATGCCCAATTAGAGAATGACACAGAAATACAAATATTTACAAAACAAAATAGTCGTTAATGTGACTACAAAACATCTTGCTGAAAAGTATCATATTAACTTAAATACATGTACTGGTTATAAAATCGTAATTTTTTTATCTTTTTCAGATACACGAATGGAGTATAGGATCAGATAAAATCAAAAGTAAGCTCGAGATTGATCCAGCAACACAGATGGACGCAGGAGTCTACGAATGTACCGCTGACAATATGTATTCTATAGACAGGCGCTCATTTAAAACCGATTTCAGTATTGCCTTCGACTGAGGAGATGTTTTTGGCAGAACCCAATATTTTATATATATATTTTTAGATCACTGAAAGCCAGTATGAAAAATTATAATTGTGATAGTATTTAGATATTTATTTTATCAAATTTTGGCAATATTTATTAGTATTCTTGTATCTTAATTTTAAGGTACTTTTATGGCAGTTAATAAAAGGTTTGTCTAATATTTATTTTATCGCTCTGTAAAATAATTGCTGTATAAGCTTAGTTAGTGCACAGCGATTCTGTGAGAGTGATAAAATTGTGCATATATTTTAGATACGTTTTTACAAAGGTAACTCGGAGACTTTGTGGCGTACAAAAGAAAGCACATGCTTTTAGCTAAAACATCAAGATTAATACATTTCTTCCAGTAATGTTCAATACAGGATTCCTGCTTTGTAAGCCGATGTATCTAAGTGCTTAAAATACCTGTCTCTAGCCGCTATCACCTCGGAATTGGAAGAAATATTTTCTTGATGAGCATTATTTTAAGTTGATGTATGTGCTGACGTATTACCCTGGTAAAGCAAAATTTTTCTTGTCACGCCGTAGCAGTTTTCCTTCGTATTCGCCCGGACACTTTTCATCTCAGTAACATATTTTTATCCATAAAGAATAAAGTGGCAGAATCTGGAAATGTACTATCTCACTCATCTTTCTATTAACTGACTATTTCTCAGTCTCGGATATAGGGGGGGGGGGGTCAATCTGAGATGCCTGCCCCGGGGGCGACTTCAGTGGGCGGGAAATTCAAGTGTGGTACACCGACAGTTCCTCACAAGATGGATTATCAGTGCCAAATAGGAAATTGGACGAACAGACCTAAATAGAATCACCCAGAAAAGATAGTCTGCAAAACATATGGCTGTGAAAACCCTTCAAAATAATTAGTCAAATAATTAGTCAAATTCTTGGAAGAAATTCAAGACATTTCTCTCGATGATCGATCAAAGCACGAGGCAGGTCATTTGCTACAGCGATTCTGTCGTGTCTAACCGCTATAAGTCAAACTACCTTGAACATCGTATGGGTGTCTCTCAGGGATCCGTGCTGGGGCCGTTTCTTTTCGTAGTTTACATGAATAATTTGCTAGCGGACCTGTCTTCGTTAAATATCACTCTGTATGCTGATGCCACAACAACTCTCGGCTCCAGCAGAACGCTTGAATTCGCAAGCTTTGACTACCCATGCCCTTTCGGAGCTGAAAAGTTGGTTCTCTAACTTTGACCTTTATTAATATTAGTAAAGCCAACTTTCTTATATTCCGTACTCCTCAGGCGGGAACTTTAGATATGGATCTATGTGTGTAATGAAAGACCTGAAAAGAGGCAGTTTGTTAAGTTCCTCAGTCTGCAGCTTGACGATACACTCAGCTAGAGTCAACATTTTAGTTGTGTTAGCAATAAATTAAATAGCTTATGTTACCTTTTTCGGAATTTAAAACAGGCCCTAGACTGGTCCGTTAAAATGTTTATATATATATATATATATATATATATATATATATATATATATATATATATATATATATATATATATATATATATATATATATATATATATATATATATATATATATATATATATATATATATATGTGTGTGTGTGTGTGTGTGTGTGTGTATCCAAACGATAACTCAAAAAATACCAAACTGATTTCAATCAAACCTGGCAAAAATTTTGTTTGGGCGAAAACCGAGGTCGAGTTCGTTAAGCCGCCTTTATGCTCAAGTTTTTCCGGTGGAAAATCGGGGAAAACTATTTGAAAACGCTATATTTTTGTAAGTATCAGAGTAACTGGAATGAGACTTTACATGTCGGTAGAAATAGTGCAAGTAAACCTATGTTGTGAATTTTAAGTAATTTGGTACACAAAATCCCAAAGACATACGTTGAAACGACTTAGTGGTTAACGTCCAATGCCTGACAGACAGAGTAGTTAACTGCCACGCATAGATTAATTCTTACAACAGATATAAACCATACATCAACGGTAACCAAACTAAATATATACCATGCAGAAAACATACTACCCGAACCAACAATCGTGAAATTTCGGCCGCAATTATGGAAAATGACAGACGACATGAAATTAAAATTTTGCCAATTGATTGTTATTTAACTGGGGAATTCAATAAATTATTAAAATACACTATATTTCTAGCTTTATTAACGGCCCCAAACACAGTTTTAGCGCAGCATAGATATATTATGCTGTCGCATAATATAGCAGAAATTTAAACAAAATCAAGCCAAATCTCTATAAAAATAATTGTAAAATAGTTTCTTTTATCTTTAGACTTAAACATAAGACGTCATATAAGACCAAAACAGTGGTGCGATGTGTTTCAATAGTAATTCTACTAATTCTGTAATTAATTAATTCTGTATATTTTGAATATAATATCCCGGGCATGAAGCCGATCTAAAGTACCAGGCAAATAAAACGTTAGTTGACGTGTGCCTAGATGGCGCAGGGGGCATCGCGCTTGCCTCCTAAGCAGAAAGCTACGCGATCAAATCCAGTTTGATGAATGTATATTTTCTTTATGTTTTATTTTGACATTTAGAGAAACAATAGTGCACATATTTCATACGTTTTGAACAAGATCTTATTTTGGTTTAAAACGCCTAAATAAGTTTGTAACCTTTGAGTCTGAAAATATGATTTTGTTATTGTTGATATTGAAAAAACCAGTTTTATTAGGTTGACCAAAACGAAATCATACTGGCGATTAATAAGAAAAAGTAACTGCTACGTTTATGATTTGGCAGATACTTTACTTTTCTAAATATGAATTAAGTTTCCGTCTGGAAATCTTCTGTATAACTTTAATGAAATTTGTAATACAAGTTTCTTTTAAAGAGATTTACACTATCTACAGATATAGCAAAAGTTAGTGCTTTAGCTTAATAGAAAATTGAGTTTTCGGATTTTTTCTCAAAAGGAGTTAGAACGCAAGATTTTTTTGAAAATAGAGAGATATCGATGGTAACACTTTTGAAAGAATTATTCAAATATGCGCGTACTAGGACCTCTAAAATCAATCTTCAAGGGCTGTGTAAGTTTAAAGTATTAACTTTGCTAATATGCCGTATAATAATAGTGTACAATTCTTATGAAAATTCGCTACTATAACGCACTTGCTGCGTCCCGAAATTTTTCCTTTAAAGTAATGGCTGTTATAATCAGTCATACAATAATATATGTAATATTTCTGTCAGAATATACTTTTAAAAGCTACAATGAAGTTTGAAACATAAAAATAAAAGTAAATACCTGTATTATAAACATTGTCACCATTGCTGTAAACATCACCATTACTGCTTTTCTCGGAATAAATATTTTTTTCGCCTCTTAAACAGTCTCCTTCAACACTACACTGTTGTTCTTCGTTTACCACCACATCTACAAAATCAAACACAATATGAAAACAGACAAATAGGATTCAAATTTATGTTCTTACCAAAAATCAAAATAAACACAAATACAAAAAGATTTATCCGGAGATTTTTGACCAGCATCTTCTTCCGCTGACGAAAGATCGGCGAATGATTCCGGTAAAGGATCATTACAAGTAGAAGGAATGCGTGATCAACGGACCAAAAAATTGTTACAATAAACTAACTTTTCACACTTGCACACCGCTCAACATTGTATAACAACAATCACTTGTTGGTTTTTGTCACTATTATACCGTTAAGTATCCAGCTTTAAGAGATAAAATAAAATACTATTATATTACGGTGATTGTATCGAAGATAAAAGCTGATGCTTTTGCTGTTATGTTACGAGCACACCAACAAATGAAGTGGAGAACGAAATAGTAATAATATTACTACTTTTTTACTTTCTAGAGCTAAATAACCATTAAAGCTCTTCTTCGGTTTATGATTCTCAGGAAGTGTTCCCTTCAGTCTAATAGAGAGCAAGTTTTGAGAGCTGTGATGAACACTTATAAACACTTACTGCCCCACATTATTTGAAGATCACTTAGCGCAAGATTCTGAAGAGCAGGCAAGCCATCTATTGCCGTGCACATTCCGCCAATAATAGATAGTGCCAATAAGAAATAAATAAATAAATATATATATATATATATATATATATATATATATATATATATATATATATATATATATATATATATATATATATATATATATAGTCTACAACTGACCCCGAACATAGATTCTAGAAATCCTAGTTTACGTTCATTTGAAGAAATTTTTCGAAACGCAAAAGTCGCGAATTTTTGTAGAACTAAAATTGATTGAATGACAAAAAAACTTAAATACTTACTACATAAAACATAAGTCCTTGAAGTGATTTTATAATCTCCTGTCCTATGGAGAAACAAATGGCAACGTTACTATAAGCCCCATAAATAATATAAGTTATTTATAATATTTCTACGTGCTTGTGGTAGATAATAGAACCTAGAATATCTATTATTTGAAATGTTAAACCTTAATCTTGCTAGCAAACAAGGAAAGTCAATGGAATATATTCTCCAACGTTTATCAAGTAAGTCTAACCTGTTCCAGAGATTTGATCCAAATCGGCTTCTTACTACGCTCAGGGTAGCGTCCACCCTCTTTAAATGATAAAAGTATTCAATTTTTTCTGAACTTGATCATACAGCTGTTATATTATGCATATAATGGTTACCACATCCGAGTGGCATACAACAGACGAGAACCAGCAGACTATTTATCCGTAACATGAAGCATCAAAAATTGTCTGTGAAATATGAAGACAACCTAATTAAAAATCCCTTACTTCTAAGACCTACATATATGTAGATGTTTGGCCGAATGTAATACCCAAGTCCATGGTACCATAGTGAACTCTTTTAAGACTTTCAAGTTCCATTTTATGGTTAAAACAGTCCCATTTTATGGTTAAAACAGCAGAGATTTGACTTCTGAAAAAAGACATAAATATTATATATACGAAGATTATTTGCTATGTATCATGTTATCTTAAGCTTGCTACAATATCCCACAATCACTAGTACTGTAAATTACACGGTAAAATTTACGATAATCTACGTAAAAAATAAAAATAAGAGAGGGGGGGGGGGCATGTTTAGAGCCTTGTGGCATACCGAATGTGGCAACGAATTCATATGGTTTATAGCCCAAGTATTCCACAAGGCTAACGGGGTCCTGCAAATCAAGTAAACGAATCGGAAAAATAGTTATTTAGACTAAAAACTGACACAACGTACTATATATATATATATATATATATATATATATATATATATATATATATATATATATATATATATATATATATATATATATATATTATATATATATATATATATATATATATATATATATATATATATATATATATATATATATATATATATATATATCGATGGATATTTGACAAAACATCGTAAGCGACAATTTTACCAAAATTGTGTTTTTTGGTCTAAACGATTCCTTGGGTAAAACTTGATCATCCCGACACAATATCGTACGTCAGTTCTATTGTTTTCGCTGAATTTTATCGTTTTGTATATTATCGTATGCGACAATATTGTCTAACAGTGTTTAAATTATACCTAAAACTATCGTAACTGTTGATGTATTCCCGACAGAGAATCGTAAGCGCCGTCGGTTACGATAAACTAGCGAGAACATACGACAGTTATTAGTGACCATTTATTTCTTGTCCACTGCGCATCAGTCCGAGTTTAAGAGCTGTTATGCGTTATTCTAATGATTTCAGTTTAGTAGAGTCATCGTAAGTGTCTGCACGTAACGAAATTTGTACGATTTGATTGTGTTTAAGGTTTAGTGTTTTTGTGGTTTAAATTTGAATTGAATAATATTAATTTAGTGGAATAGAATATAGTACCATGGTAAGTACCATAATTTTAGTTATTTGTCGATAATCACACTAACTTAAACCGTTTATAGATGATGGCTTCTTCACGAGGGTATAGAATAGCATTAATGGGAATACAACAAAGTCAAAAAGTGATGCAAGTAGAACAAAAAAGGTCGAACAGTTTAGAAAACGTGGAAAATAATATTAATATTATAAATCATTTGAATCTAAATACTGCAAATGTTAAAAGTAAGACCATCATCTCAAATAATATCTCCTTAAATGAACATGTTACTGACAACGGTCCCTCTAATAATACTACACCAAATCAGAAGCACTTTGAAACAATTCTTGATGATATAGACAGCATGCCAATTGTATTTTTAGAGAATGAAAGTAGTACTGTTTCTGCCACTGTATTATTGGACAACAATTTAGACGATGTATTGAATGAGGGTTCCACTTTTATTTTAAATGAGTTCGAAAACTACATTGATGATAATATTGAAGTTATCGATGAAATCCTAGTTGAAAAGGCGCCGGAAAATAAGCAAAGAAGGCTGGTAAATTATTCTTCAAGTTCGGAATCAAACAACTCCGAGTCAGAACCTGTCCAAAAAAGTACAAAACTGAAGAGGTTTGATTCAGATTATTCGTTTCATGAAAAAAAGGATTCCGATTTCTTCTATTCAAGTTCCGATTCCGAAGATACCGTTGAAAAGAGTACTGTTGGTGAATCTGGGTTGAGAATACCAAAAAAAGCTAACAAAAAGAAAATAAAAAAAATTGAAAAGTGTTTGGGAGCTTTAAAATCAGTACAGGAAAATCCATGCAAAAATAGAAATTGTCAAAACTCATGCGCCAAAAACTTTACAGAACAACAGCGTCATGACATTTTCGAATTTTATTGGGGACTAGGTAGCCATCAAAGACAGCGGGATTGGCTTTTATCCTGCATTAAGGAAACTATTCTTAAACGAAGACGCGTAACTACCGAAAATAGCAGGCGGAATAGAACTTTTAAATATTTTCTCTCATGGAATGGGACTGAAGTCGAAGTTTGCCAAAAGTTTCTTTTAAAAACACTATGCATCTCGCAAATGACTCTGAGATACACTAAAGACAATGCATTTTCTGAAAAATTTGCTAAGACTGATCAGAGAGGGAAACATGATCCACCTCATAAAACAAAGCAGGAGGACAAAAAAAGTGTTCATGATTTTATAAAAAAGCTACCAGCAGTTCCGTCTCACTACTGCAGAGGTAGTACAACAAAAAAGTATTTGCCAGCGGAAATGAGAAACGTGTCCTTCCTGTATAGAATATTTGTAAAGGATCAACTAGAATTATTTAATGTCACGACCAAAGTGTCCTTGAAAGTATTTAGAAATATTTTTCGTAAAGATTTTAATCTTGGTTTCCATCTTCCTAAGAAAGATAAGTGTTCAGTTTGCGAAACAAGAAAAGATAATGGACTTACATTTACAGAAGAAGAGGTGGATGATTACGAGGCACATGTAAGAGATAAAAATGAGAGTAAACAGAATTTTCTGTCGGTCCAAAAGTTGGCAAAAGAAGACAACAGTTTTGTATATGCTAGTTTCGATTTACAAAAAGTTTTGAACACGCCACATGGCGAAAACATGATGTTATATTACTCCCGAAAATATGCTATGTACAACGAGACTGTATATGAAAGTGGAACTAGGAACACCTTTTGCTATGTATGGGGTGAAGCTGACGGCAATCGAGGATCAAACGAAGTAGGCACAATCATAAATAAATATTTAGAAATGATTGACCAGAGAGGAAATGTTCAGGCCGTTGCGCTTTATTGCGACAGTTGTTCTGGTCAGAACAGAAATAAGGCTATTTTGGCTATGATATATACGTTTTTAAAATCGTCGAAAAATATACAAGACATAAAAATCGTATTTCTCCTTCCAGGGCATACTTACATGCCCGTGGATGCAGTCCATGCTACGATAGAAAGATTCATTTCTAAACGTATTGTTTGGGCGCCATCAGAATGGGCTACATTGATTTCCAATGCTAGAGTTCACCCAAGACCCTTTGAAGTTATCTCCATGAAATATTCTGACTTTATAGATTGGAAAACAACAGCAGAGAATTTACTGAGTAGTAATAAAACCAATGATGGACAGAAATTCAAAATAAGTAAACTCAGAATAGCGTATTTTAAGAAAGGGGAGGATAGCATACACATAAAATAGTCATACTCCGATTCTGTGGAAAAGATCGTTTTACCAGTATCCCTTGTATCACAGTCTAAAGGTTTGTAAACTCTATCATAATCTAATTCTATCAAGTTAACCACATTTTGTTATTAGGTCGTAGATCAAAAAAATCACCAAAAGCAGTAGATGTCCTTTATTCGTCTCCGTTGCCAATTTCTGAATTGAAATTAAAAAATCTTATGGAGCTGTGTGAAAAAAAAGTAGTACCCCATAGATATTGGGACGAATACAAATCCTTTGTGGCGACGGTTGATGTTCCAGATACTTTGGCTGAGACTGATAATGAAGACGAAATTCGTGAAGAGAATTGAAAGTCTAAACTTGTATTTGTACTGCCATTTTAAAGTTTGTGTGATACTGTACGTTTTAATTTTAATGCCATTGTAATTAATGTTTTAGTTCAAATAAATTTATGTATTAGTACAAATGTTTTTGTTCAAATATTTTAGTTCAAATATTTTGTCTAATTCTGTACTTTTAACGTGTTCAATAAATGATAAGAAAAATAGCCTTTACGTTATTTATAACTATTTTAATGGTCATGCATCGCAATGTCAAATGTTTTAGTTTAATTCTGCACTTTTAACGTTTGATAAATAATGATAATAACAATAATGATAATTATTAATATAATAATAATAATAATAACAGCCTTTGCGTTACATAATACAAATTTTTCCCATATTATAACGAGAATTGCCAGATATACTAAACATCGTATGTGTATCGTAAGCGACAAAAATCTAGTAACATAATGCCTGACAAATTATCGTAAGTAGCAAAAATTAATGTAAATAATTCGTTTTCTCAAATTCAATACGAAAATTCAATTAATATTTACAAAACAAAAGTGTTACAAACATTTTTATTACTCATAGTCTGAGAAAGACATCAATTATAAAAAAAGTTGGTTCCTGTAAAATTTACTGTGTGTCGCTTACGATGTTTTGTCAAAAACCCATCGATATATATATATATATATATATATATATATATATATATATATATATATATATATATATATATATATATATATATATATATATATACACATATATATATATATATATATATATATATATATATATATATATATATATATATATATTTCAACAACACACCACGAGGGCTTACAGCCTAAATACTATGGGTCTCGACAAAGAGGCAACTTGTTAATTCTGGACTTGAAGGTTTGGAGGTTCGGAGGAGAAGGAAGAACCACCAAATTGTGATCAACCTTGTCAAGCGCCTTGCGAAAATCTGTAAATGTTATATTAGCTTGTTTGGCGCGATGTATGCTTTCAGATATTAATGAAGTAAATTATACCAAATTCTAAATTGGTAGTTGTTGACCTTTCTTTTACAAAACCATGTTGTCTTGGTGTTATAAATAGAGGTGCTTCATAAAATAGATGCGGTGGTATAGAATATTCGCAAACACCGTAAAACCTAGTAGACCTTTTGGTCGGCAGTCAAAAATTCTAGTAGTATCATCCGACTTGAAAATCGATATATTTACACACGCTAAAATACGACGCCATTTTAATTCTGTAGTTTATTATGTTGTAAGAGGAGTGCACATAAACGGTCATTTACTCCCAAATAGATTTTGTTGACTGTTCATTATAGACTTGCGGGCTTGCTGATCTTTAAGCCTATCTTAAATACATATAATCCACTTGTAACTCCAAGTTTGCATAATCATTTGATGGTTTATTTTAATTAGTGGTGAAAGCTGAGAATGACATCGTCTATTTTTATAATATTCTAAGAACTTAGGCAGTTAAGCTCAGCGTACAGCTACAAAATCATTTTTGCGTCGGCAAAATGCCACTCATGCAATTTTTAATTTCTTCTAATTCCTGCAGGAGATGATGGTAATCAAGGTGGCTCGGATTGTGAGCGTGTGTTGTTTCATCTGGGGAGTTTAAAGAAACAAGAGCATTAGTTTAGTAAGCTATTTCGAAAAGTGTTGATATAACGCCTGAGCAGTTGAATAATTTAAGACTAACGCAACGAGGTGGCGGCACGGGCTTCGTGTCTTATATCTCACTTGGTGTTGAAAGGCCGGCTACCATAGCCGTATTACTTTATATGTGTATGTTCGCTGCAATTAGTATGCCGTACTGACGAGCTCAAATTATAGTGAAATCGGTCTACGGTTCTAATTGTGGTGAAAATGCATCTAGCATTACATACTTTGTCCCTATATTAGAGTAGAAATGGGCCAGGGCTGACAATTTCTTAAATTGTTAGTTGGTTGTATACAGTCTCTAATATTTAACACTTTGTGTTATTTGGAGCTACCGTGACAACATACTACTTGGTTCTGCAACGAGGTGGCGGCACGTGCTTCGTGTCTTACATCTCACTTATTGTTGGAAGGCTGGCTACTATAGGCGTATTACTTTATAGGTGTATTTTCGTTGCAATTAGTATTCCGTACTGACGAGCTCTAATTAGAGCGAAACCGGTCTACGGTTCTAATTATGGTGATAATGCATCTAGCCTTACAAATTTAAGATGTTAAATACGATAAAAGATTACGGCTGGACGCTGTGGCTGAAAACTGAAACAAAAAGCAGAATCATCCCAAAAACCACAAAAAATATAGAGCTGTGCGCTAGATACGTATTTCGAAAGCGAAGTTGTCTTCATCAGTAGCTGTAGCTAAACTAACTCTGTAGGCCAAATTATCATATTTATATATCTAAACTATACATAAAAATGTTGCATCATCGAGTACTGAGGCACCCTATATTGCATAATACGATGTTGCATCATCCGGTATTGCATCATCCGGCATTGTATCGTCCGGTATTGCATCGTCATCCGGTGTTGCATCATCCGGTATTGCATCATCATCATCCGGTATTGCATCATCCGGTATTGTTTCATCCGGTATTGCATCATCATCCGATATTGCATCATCGGTATTACATTATTTTTAGTATGTAGTTTAGGTATATGAATAGAATAATAATACAGTTACTTTAGCGACAGCTACTGATGAAGACAACTTCGTTGTCGAAATACGTATCTAGCTTATAACTCTCTGTTATTTATTTTTGTGGTTTTTGGAGCGATTCTACTTTTTGTTTCATGTTAAATATGCATTAACAACAAACAACAGAAGAAGTCCAACATTTTCACTTCAGCAGTTAGTTGAAATATATTCTCCGAGGAAAACCTTTAGCTTTAGGGCGGCAGGTCAAATATCTGGGGGTGATCCTGGACTCCAAACTAACATGGGGGTCGCAAATAGAACGGGTTGTAAGGAAGGGAGTAGCGACCCTCTGGCAGCTGCGTCGAGTGATAGGGAGGACCTGGGGAGTTAATCCTCGGATCCTTCACTGTATCTACACTGCGATCGTCAGGCCGAGAATCCTCTATGGGGCGTTGGTCTGGTGGTGCGGTGTGAACCAAACTACCAGCAGGAAGCTGGCCAAACTCCAAAGTCTGGCAATCCTGGGTATCACAGGCGCTATGAGGACGACACCCTCAGCCGCGCTAGAGGTCCTGTTGATGCTGCCACCGCTTCCCATCTGTATCAGAAGGGAGGCGATGGAGTCGCATCTCAGAATGTGAGACGCTGGAAACTGGTGCGGGGAGGGAGCAGTAATAGGGCATGCAAGAATCGCCAAGGAGGTGTAAAAGGAAATTCCGATTTCCGCCATAAAGGTGCGGGATGCCGAGGATTATATTAAGTTGACTAGGCCATACACCCTTAGGATTCCCAGTGGGGATCAGTGGGGGGAAAATAAGGTTGAATTCCAGCCCGCAAGCCTGGTCTGTTTCACCGACGGATCGCAGCTGGAGGACCAGCAATCCTCCGGGGCTGGAATATACATCGAGGGCCTGGGGGTGCGCGAGAGCTATGCTCTTGGCACGGCATTCGAAACAGAGGTGTACGCTATCCTGTCCGTGGCCAATAGACAGGATGTGAATAGGAGTCCCGAGAAATGTGTGTACATCTGTTCGGATAGCCACGCAGGTCTACACTGGTTCAGGAGTGCGCTGACGCCCTCAGAGGACTAGCCAGGACAAAGGAGGTACAACTAGTGTGGGTTCCGGGACACTGTGGCGTGGCGGGAATGAGGTGGCGAATAATCTCGCAAGGCTCGATTCCCGGCGGCCGTTCTGTGGCCCGGAGCCGGCAATAGGTATAAGTAGGAAGATGGTCTCTCTCGACTTAGACAGGTGGACCGAGGAAGCAATGAAGAGGCATTGGGGGTCAGTTGGTGGTTGCAGTCAGGCGAAGGACTTCGTGGAGGGGCCGGACAGAGATAAAGCTGTCTGGCTACTCGGAAGGAGTTGATCAACGCTTCGCCGCATTCTTGGGGGGCTCACAGGCCACTGTGCCCTTAGAAGACACCTCACATTGATAGGCATAGAGAGGGATCCCATTTGCCAGGAATGCGGCGAGGATGAGGAAACGTCCTACCACTACCTGTGCGAATGCGAGGCTTTTGGGAGTCTTCCAGCAAAATTGTTCGGATCGAGGACTCTGCAGAGGAATCAGGTAAGTACCGTCCAATTGAAGACCGTCACGGCCTTCATCTCGAGGTCGAGGCGGTTTGGCGACGGAAGCGAGGAGGAGTAGAGCATGGTTGCTGCGTTGCTAGGGTTGGAAAAAAGGGCCCATGGTGGCCTACTTGCTTGGCGTTGGCCTCCCCACCACTGCTACTACTACTACTAGTTGAAATATATATTTCAATATTGGAAAGAAAGTGTACTGTACTTTTGTAGATTAGAAAACGCATATAACACTATCGAAAGACAGAAGTTGTGGAGTACTATTTAGGAATTTGGTATAGATGATTGACCGATTTAAATTATTCACAAATTTTATTATTAATTTATAATACACACTATGTCGCAAAAAGAAGCTACCTAAGCATGTTCTTGTATTGAGGCATGAGTTTATTAAACATCCTGATCCATAATGTTCTAAGTCCAAATATACAAATATTTGGCTTTATTAAATACAGATATATATATATAATTCATCACTGACTTCACAACTGTTTATTTTCTTCCCTGCAACCGATTGTGCCTTTTAGCGAAGAAATTTCTACAACTGTATTTAGTATAAAACGGTTTCACCGAGTAATGGCAACAACGATAAAGACATTTTATTTAAGTATATAAAGTTTTATATTACTACATGTTACCTCTGCTGCAGTTCGAACTGCCGCCATTGATGTCATGCTATGCTATGAGATAGATGTCTAATATTACTTGAAGTTAAAAATTATTGTTATGCAGCCAATCGTCAATGAGTCCGTGACTTTTTGAATTTCCCGCCTCTTCACAGGAAGGGCAACACTGCTCCTGTCAACAAGCATCTGTCAGTTGACTCCTGTCAAATTTTGAACAAGCTGCGTTATTTAGTTTGTGTTATATAGCCATTGAAAGCAGACAACATCTTGAGTTATAACGAAAATGGAAAAAAGTGAACGTCGTGTGCTCATCAAACATTATTTTTTGCGGGAAAAAACCATCACTCAAATCAAGACTAAGCTTGATAAATACTATAGGGACTCTGCACCAACAATTTCCATGGTAAAAAAGTGGTTTACTGAATTTCGTTGCGGTAGTACAAGAACAAATGACGCCGAACATTCTGGACGCCCAGTTGAGGTCGCTACACCCGAAACAATTGAAAAAATTCACGATATGGTCTTGGACGATCGAACATTGAAAGTGCGGGAGATTGTGGAAACTATAGGCATATCACATTCCTCAGTGGTTTCTATTTTGCATGATCACTTGGGTATGAGAAAGCTATCAGCAAGATGGGTGCCCACAATCGAGCACAAACGCAATCGTGTGACAACTTCGAAGAAGTGTTTGGCGTTGTTCAACCGAAATAGGGACAAGTTTTCGCGCTGTTTCGTAACCGTGGACGAAACACACCAGAGACCAAACAGCAGTCAAAGCAATGGGTTTCTCCGTGCGAATCGGCGTAGAAGAAGGCCAAGGTGGGTTTGTCGGCCAATAAAGTCATGGCGACCGTTTTTTGGGATGCACGTGGTATAATCTACATTGGTTACCTTCAAAAGAGAAGAACAATCAGTAGCGAATATTTTATCAACTTATTGGACCAATTAAATGACGATTTGAAGAGAAAAAGTCCGCATTTGACAAAGAAAAAAGTTCTTTTCCATCAAAACAATGCAAGGGTGCACACATGTGTAGTCTCCATAGCGAAATTGCATAAATTGGGCTACAAATTGCTCCCTCATCCGCTATATTCTCCGGATTTAGCCCCGAGTGACTATTTCTTGGTTTCAAACTTAAAGAAATGGCTCGGCAGAAAGAGATTTGACTCCAGTGATGAAATCATCTCACAAACAAATACCTATTTTGAGGACCTCGACAAACCTTTTTTTTTTGGAAGGAATAAAAAAATGTAGAAATGTTGGACGAAGTGTATAGAGCTCAAAGAAGACTATGTTGAGAATTAAAATGATTTTTTGTCAAAAAACCTGTGTTTCATTCAAAAAGTTACGGACTTATTGACCCTCCCTCGTATTATGGCATTAGATCATGTATTAGAACTAACGGCAAGTTATAGCAAATATGACAGCATAGTGCAGAGATTGATTGGTCGCAGAGCACCTAGATAATAATAGAATTACAAGCAGATTTTATCCCGATATGGAAAAAGCTAAAGGGTAATAGCAATAATAGTATATGTTGCATATTCGTTCGATCGCGCTGTAAACTAAGCATTAGATGGTTTATGGTATCTTACGCATACCTGTGTATTATTAACAAACTAGCTATTAAATGAGGAGCGCATTCAATCCATCAAATGTATGTTATTACTGTATGCTCATTTGTCGAGGAGGATCAACAAGAAATCCAATTGCTCTTATCATTTTAATAAGTGCATAAACGTTACATGTCGGTGGATGAGTTAATTATATAAAATATAACTTAATTTATTCATCTCTTCGGCGTAACCTGGTGAGGAATTACTTGTTGCCTGTAACAGCTCATTTACATTTTCTTATAACGCACTGTTAAAGTGTTAATAGAAATTACCCATGGCAAGATTAATTAAATCTAAACCCTGGGTACGTAATATTATTTATTTATTTCATATGCCAATACACAGTTTATAAAACCATTTACTTACCGCATAAGAAGACAAAAATTATCACTATGGTATATACTTATAATTATTCATCAATCTCACCTACTGATCAATACTACATTAGAAGCAAAACAAAAGAAAACAACAATTCATAAAACTTAAATTCCATTTCAAGCTTTACTAGGCAGTCCATCAATTCATTCAAATTAAATTATACATCAAAATCACTGGAAGTAATTCAAATACGCAGTAAAGACAACAGAGGACCGTCGTTAAACATGTACACGCTCAGTCAATATGTACTTAAATGCTTTCAAATTCATGTTAAAAATGTCAACATATTTACAAAGTTTGATATATCTTGAGCACATTCTGTAGAACAAAGAACTGAATAGACTATTTGTTCTGCATCTTGGAATATAAAATAGTTGTTCTAGTCGACTATCTCTTTGAGGAATCCTGAACTGAATCCTGCTTAAAAATTCGGAAAACTCTACCAGGCTCCTGACGATTCAAAATAAAAACACCAGTTCCGCAATTATGCGCCTCCTTTAAAGTCATATTAAACATGGTACGCAGAGCCCCATAAGGTGTAAAATTGGAATAGAATCCAAAAAAATATATAAAATGTAGGAATCGAACAAATCTCTTCTGAACTCTCTCCACTACATTAGAATGGACCTGGTAAAAAGGATTCCATACCACAGATAAATATTCCATTTTTGAACGTATGTATGCATCAAAAGGCATTAACTGTATCAATTCTACGAAATCCTTTTGAGTTTCGTATGACAAAACCCAAAGTTTTCAACCTCGAGGTAGCAATTCTTTACACGTTGCTTAGTGAATGCTAATTTAGAGTCTGGGTCTTACGCAAAAGGTGTTCACCTCCAATAATATATTGGTAACCAACAAACACGTTTGTAACTGTTACATGGCATGGGAAGCTCAATAAAGTATCACCGTAACATTACACTGTTACTTAAAAATGACACAAATGTACTTTGCAAATGGAGCACGCTTAGGTAAGAAATGAAATATTGCATACCATCAAGTATTATACATAGAAGCTATGTAACATTTTTATGTAACGTACACATTATACAAATTTAATAGTGTCTTATAGTTTTAAAGCGCACACTGATAACAACGTAATATTTTTATTCTACATAATCAGATAATTATCAAACCCAATGAACTGTTGATTAAGAAAACCTGTTAACTGAAATATGATATAAAACTTTAAACCTCGTCAATAATTTATTTTATCATATTTATATAAATAAAATAAACGGAAAATAAGTAGACATAGAAGTTGACACTTATATGTTCAGGCATTTTCGTTGTTTTTACAAGGCAACTGCGCAGAGCGAGTGCGAGTGGTGGGTCTCTCGTTACTGTTTACTAATAGATTATGAGGTTATGTTATTTTGATTTTAATTGTCCTCGTGTTTGTGATTTATACTGTTTTCTTATTCCTTATACAAAAGGTAACGTGCAAATTTGTGGTAAGTATTGGGTTTTATTTATCTTCAATTTCTTGAAATATTACAGTATTTATAAGGTTTAAGAACTTATGTTTTGTGCATGACTTATCGACAAAAGCGACGACTGATTGTGTTCATGGAACAGAAAGCTATCCAGGAGTGCGTCCCTAGGAGTGGAAATATATTTTAATATTATTTAAATTTATAATTAAAAACATTTCTATGAAAACTCGCTACCATAAATTTGAGTAAATTTTATGTAGTTAAGTAGGTCACATAGATATTGTAATCGTTGGCATTGAAATCATCATCATTCCACATGTTTATATAAACAATACGCAAGTTTGCTGATGGCAGCTTGCAATACAATATGACTTGATTTACCGTATTGAGTAATGCTCACTAATTATGTTTACGTATTATTAAAACGTAGTAAGTCTACATATAGAGGTGTTTGTAAATATGAAGAGAGATTCTTTTTATATTTAGTTGGATAGTTGTTAAGAGATTTTTTTTGTTGGAGACTTTATTCATTTATTATTAAATTAGATCGTTACCATGTCTGTCCAGTTAAAATTATAACAGTTATCCCGATACCCCCCCCCTTATCCTCCGCTCCTTAAACATGGACTTAAACATGGTCCTTCGACGAAGTAACCAGTGCCGTTGGTGATACAAACGCACTAAAAAAATTTTCAATTTAAAATCAACTATCCGTATCAAACATCCTTTAACCCAAGTCTCCAAATACCTTTTAGCGAATTAAAAAAAAAATTCGCTAATGAGGAGATCTGTGTTTATATATATATATATATATATATATATATATATATATATATATATATATATATATATATATATATATATATATATATATATATATATCCGACCGATAACTCAAAAAATAATGGACCGATTTGATTAAATTTGGTGTGTACATTCCTTTTGTAAGTGGCTTGGATAAGTTCGTTAGCCAGGAAAATCAGGTCAGGTTTTCCTGGAAAACTTTGTGTTTTCCTTCTAAAAAAATTCATATCTCCGGAGATAACAAAGTAAGGGCAACCAAACCATTTGATACGCGTGTTTGTATTATAAAGAGTGAACTCTGTACCAAAATTTAGGTCTCTAGCTTCAAAGACAACGAAGTTATGGGCAGTTAGAGAAACACATGGCAATGTTTAGGCAAAGAACGTGAAACAAATACCGATTGTGAAAAGAAAATGTTGCAAGAAGAGTGTTCTGCGAACCCTTAAGTTTCATATTCAACCGTCATTGTCCTTCATTTTACTAAAATATTTACAAAATCTTCATTTCAAATAGACCCTTTCTTTGATGCTTTGGCTGTCAGTTTAGTTAAGTTGATGCTTTTTTTGATATTTATCTGTAGGTTTAGTGAAGTTTATGGTTTAACGGTCTATAATTTTTTTAGCTAATTTTCGTAGAAAAAATTTGTTAATGCATTTTTGCATTTTTATCGAAATATGATGCGTTTATAAGAAAAAATCTGGACGCAGTAAGTGCATTTTGGTAGCGAATTTTCGGTAAATTTGTAGATTAGCTCCCGAACGCTTTTCAAAAAACTGTTTTCAGAAACTTGCGTAAGGCCCCCCCTGTATGCACAAACCCCCAAAAAAAAATTCTTGTTCACACCCCACAAGGAAGTTACGGGACCAGTAGTGGATAGGGGTGCTGGGCGGGGTAGGTAGTAAAAAGAAAATATGAGCAGAAAACGCGAATAAAACGGGCTGGAAAGTTGTCTTTTTCAGATCTTGAAGCCATATCCCCCTTAAACCCTGCCTACCTATTCCCCCAGATGCCGTAACTTCGTTGGCGGGTATGAACAAGAAATGTTTCTTGTGGTTTATGCAACGAGTGTGGTTATATGCATGCGAGGGGGAAGGAAAAATCCCACGACGATGCAGGCACCCCCAACCCTACCACAAGTCAAAGGGGGTCTGCTTCGTCCTAGGCATTTTCCTTCCCCCCTCGTGTGCATACAACCACCTTCGTTGCATAAACCACAAGAAAAACTTCTTGTTCATACTCCCCACGGAAGTTACGTGACCTGGGGGCGAATAGGGGTGCTGTGCGAGGTAGGCGGGGTAGGCGGGGGATATGGCTTCAAATATACAACTTTCAAGCCCGTTTTATTCGCATTTTCTGCTCATATTTCCTTTTTACTACCTACCTCGTCCAGCACCCCTTTACACTCTTGGTCCAGTAACTTCCTTGGGTGGTGTGAACAAGAAATTTTTCTTGGGGTTTGTGCATACAGGGGGGGGGGTCTAGGCAACTTTCTGAAAACAGTTTTTTGAAAAGCGTTCGGGAGCTAAGCTGCAAATATACCAAATTTTCATTAAATCCTTCAAATTTCAATAACTCAATTTGCTCTTAACGTAAGTTTTATTGGTTAGGAAACCAACATTTAAGTTTATTTTCGGAAAATTTTTGTATATTTTCAAACCATAAGTAATTTTGATAAGATATAGCACATTGTTTCTACTACATAGGCTATACCGATAATCAGATTGATGCATGTTCGCATTTGCTATTAAAAACATTTTAATGGAAATTCACTTCCATAACACATTTGCTGCATCCAGACTTGTGAAAAATTTATATATTTTCAAACAATAAATTTATTTCGATGAAATATGGTACATTGTTTCTACTATATATGAAACCGAGTTTGATGCCTGCTTTCATCAAAGAAAGACATTTGCTATTAAAAATATTCGCTACCATAACGCACTTGCTGCGTCCAGAGATTTTTTACATTTTAGGTAAAAGCAAATATAGGACACAAGCGTCCAGGAAAGCACCAATATAAGGTCAGTTCCAAAACAAGCACCTATACAGGGTCAAATATAGGATTAACTTTTTTCCATTTTCGTTAGTATTCAACAGGTTGTCTGCTTTCAATGCATATCTAACACAAACTAAATGACGCAGCTTATTCAAAATTTGACAGGAGTTAACTGCTTGTTGACAGTAGCAGTGTTGCCCTTCCTGTGAAGAGGCTGGAAATTCAAAAAGTCACGGACTTATTGATCCGGCCTCGTATCAGCATTTTTGAAGGTCATATTATTTGGTGCAGAAATGTAAATCGATCTATATGTGAAAAAAATTCGGGACGCAGCAAGTGCGTTATGGTGGCGAATTTTCATTAAATGTTTAAAATTTTAATAACTCGATTTCATATCAACCTAGAAAGTTGATTTTTGGTATCAAATAAAGGCAACATTCGACCAAATCTCATCAAAATAACTTCGTTATTTTTTGAAATACAAATTTGTTTTCATAAATATAAAACTTTCTTTTTTTAACTGGTGCGATCTGGCGGGCTAAAGAACTCATCTAAGCTATCATTAAAAAAGACACGTTCCGAGTTTTACCAAAGTTGGTTTATCATTTTTTGAATTATCGGTTGGATATGTATATAAACATATAAAAATGGAAACGGCACTTGGTTTTGGGTTCCAGGGGTCCTAATTCGCGGTTGCAAAGTCTCACCATCGATACCTCTCTAATATCTCATTTAAAAAAATAATAAAAATTCGCTAAAAACTGCAAAAGATAGATATAGACACATATTAAGGAAAGTTGGTAGTAATTGTGAATTACCCTGTATATATCCAACTGATAATTAAAAAAAAATTAACCAATTGATACTCGGCGGCACATATATTCCTTTTGTTAATAGCTTAGGTGAGGCCGTTAGCCAATCCTATCAGATAAGTTTTTCAATTAAATTAAAAGTCAAAAAATTGTATATCCGAAAAAAATTAAGTTATTTTGATGAAATTTGGTACAAATGTTGTACTATATATATATATATATATATATATATATATATATATATATATATATATATATATATATATATATATATATATATATATATATATATATATATATATATATATATATATATATATATATATATATATTACATGAAGTTGTCATGGTACTTCATTAGGTTTGAGTTTCCCGCTCATTAACTAGGGCGCATGACATTGTGAGAGTAGATAACACCATTAAATGTAAACAAGTTATTGAAGTAATTTCATTAAGAATAAAATTCATCAGACTAATAAAAATTTTAAATTGTTAAGGAATTGGAGAAATAATAGCTTTAAATGTTGTTTATCTTTTCAGGTAAGATTTGTACATAGTAATGTTCAATTGATGTAAATAGTATTGATTTATTGTGATTAATAAATAAACTCTCTTTTCAGAGCAACTCAGTTTAGTTTTGTTTCGCAATTCCAACAATCTATAAAGGGTTTTATAAACTCACATATTATATATATATATATATATATATATATATATATATATATATATATATATATATATATATATATATATATATATATATAATGTAAACCTATAGAATGATAGCAAATTGAGTTTACAATTTGTAGCGTTTAATAAAAATCCGCTACCACAACGCACTTGCTGCGTCAGGTTTTTTTTTACTCATATATTTGTAACATTGCACATATATTCCTTTTGTTAATAGCTTGGGTGAGGCCGTTAGCCACTCCTATCAGATAAGTTTTTCAATTATTAAAAGTCAAAAAATTGTATATCCGAAAAAAATTAAGTTATTTTGATGAAATTTGGTACAAATGTTGTCCTGGTATAGACTTTACTATATATATATATATATATATATATATATATATATATATATATATATATATATATATATATATATATATATATATATATATATATATATATAATAAAAACCTATAGGATGATAGCAAATTGAGTTTACAATTTGAAGCATTTAATAAAAATCCGCTACCACAACGCACTTGCTGCGTCAGGTTTTTTTTTTCATTTACTCATGACGTAAATTATTAACTCTCATACGTTCAACCAACGCACGACTAAAAGAAACGTACTTACGTGATCAATAAAAAAAACAGAACCGATCGATGTGTTCACGCTTTTCTTAAATTTAGAATGGTATTGGGAAATTGGGAATCAATACTTACTTTCGTTGTTATTTTTGCTAACCAATGGACTAGAAAATGACTTGTGTGAAACTGAAAGTAAATAGAAAGTAATTACTTATTAAAATTTCACTTTATATAAGCGTAAAAATTTGATTTGAATCGAAATAAAACAATGCAGATAAGTAATTTGGTTAATTTTATGTACTGGGATAAATATCTCGATTATAAGGTGCGTTAGCTAAAATCACAAATTGATTTATAGAAGACACACTTGCCCGCGACTGGTTTTTTGAACCGAACAAAAAGTACCGTACTTTTTTACATACAAACTAGGACATAAGGCCGCATTTTTTCAAAATCAAATTAATTGTGATGTCTTTTACAATTTCCTTGGAGATGAATTGCAAGAATTGATTGCAGAAGGTGGCAGAAGTGTCATTAAGAACGAGATTTTTAATGTGGTTCATGCAAGCCGGCTCTTGCGCTCACTATGCAGTAGGTGTTAGAAATTATTTGGATCAACGATACTGATCGTTTGATAGGTAGAGGTGGACCTCACCCATGGCTACGCGACGTATTTTGTTTGGTGTCTTTAATTATAAAGGAGAATACAAGAAAAGTAAGCCACTAAATCACGTTTCTTTTTATTTATTTATAGGGGTCATGTAGTCGTATAAATTAATTCAATTTTCTCCTGTCTGCCTGTCTGGTGATGCTGTCAGACAGCGAAACCGGATACAGAGAGGAAAACAAACATTTGTGAAGCCAGAGAAATAGTCTCTAAATAAGTCTCTCTCAAACTATGTATTTCTTTATATTTACAAAAGCCTAGAGCAATCTTCCTAAATAATTGCAAAACTAATAACTTTACCAGCTGTGTGTGCAATAAATAAATCATTTATGTACAAACTAAACAACAAGGGACTCAAGACTGTACCCTGAGAAACGCCAAATTCAACTATTTTAAAATCACTACAGCTGTTATCATGTAATCCTTGATTATATACAGCGGAACACCTCTAAAACCGACGCCCTAAAATTTTCTTATAAGAATCTTATGGTGGACTGTTGCGAAATCTTTTCGACAGCTGAACGTATGCAGAAACTTTGTCTTTACTTATCCAGAGCAAAATAAATTCGTGAAGTTAGGGTGTTTAAAGCATTCTGCGTAGATAGACCCTCTCTGAATTCAAACTGCGATTATGTTATAAGGTTATGCTTTGTGAGATAGTTTGTTATCTTTCATACAAACAATTTTTTCAAAAACCTTACCAAAACTCGATAATAACGATATTTGTATATAATTAAGCATTTCGTCTCTATTTACTCCTTTAATTGGAGGATTTATTACCAACTTCTTCAGAAAGTCTAAGAAAATGCGGATTTCTATGCATCTGTTAGTTAGAATAGGCGGATGAGCTGCAATGACATACGAGAGTTCCCTTAGATTTTCGGCGTCGTCTGTGAGTGCATGCAAGCTGCCTGTAGCTTAATCGAAAGGTGGTGTTGTGAGCCGGGACTCTCCGTAAACCCGGCGAAGACGGAGATGATCCTATTTACCAAGAAGAGGGAGGTAGAGGGGTTTAGTGCGCCCATGATGTTTGGAAAACCTTTAGCTTTAGGGCGGGAGGTCAAATATCTGAGGGTGATCCTGGACTCCAAACTAACATGGGGGTCGCAAACAGAACGGGTTGTAAGGAAGGGAGTAGCGACCCTCTGGCAGCTGCGTCGAGTGATAGGGAGGACCTGGGGAGTTAATCCTCGGATCCTTCACTGGATCTACACTGAAATCGCCAGGCCGAGAATCCTCTATGGGGCGTTGGTCTGGTGGTGCGGTGTGAACCAAACTACCAGCAGGAAGCTGGCCAAACTCCAAAGGCTGGCAATCCTGGGTATCACAGGCGCTATGAGGACGACACCCACAGCCGCGCTAGAGGTCCTGTTGATGCTGCCACCGCTTCCCATCTGTGTCAGGAGGGAGGCGATGGCGTCGCATCTCAGAATGCGAGACGCAGGACACTGGTGCGGAGAGGGAGCAGTAATAGGGCATGCAAGAGTCTCCAAGGAGGCGGGAAAGGAAATTCCGATTTCCGCCATAAAGGTGCGGGATGCCGAGGATGATATTAGGTTGACTAGGCCATACACCCTTAGGATCTCCAGTAGGGATCCGTGGAGGGAAAATGAGGTTGGATTCCAGCCCGCAAGCCTGGTCTGTTTCACCGACGGATCGTGGCTGGAGGACCAACAATCCCCCGGGGCAGGAATATACATCGAGGGCCTGGGGGTGCGCAAGAGCTATGCTTTTTGCGCATATACCACGGCATTCAAAACAGAGGTGTACGCTATCCTGTCTGTGGCCAATAGACAGGATGTGAAGAGTAGTCCCAAGAAATGTGTGTACATCTGGTCGGATAGCCAGGCAGTCCTCCGGGCAGTCTGTGCGGCCAGAATCAGGTCTACACTGGTTCAGGAGTGCGCTGACGCCCTCAAAGGACTAGCCAGGGCAAAGGAGGTACAACTAGTGTGTGTTCCGGGACACTGTGGCGTGGTGGGGAATGAGGTGGCAAATAATCTCGCAAGGCTCGGTTCCTGGCGGCCGTTCTGTGGCCCGGAGCCGGCGATAGGTATAAGTAGGAAGACGGTCTCTGTCGCCTTAGACAGGTGGACCGAGGAAGCAATGAAGGAGACTGGTGGTAGGTTGGTGGCTGCAGGCAGGCGAGGGACTTCATGGAGGGGCCGGACAGAGATAAAGCTGTCTGGCTACTCGGAATGATTCGACCTACGCTTCGCCGCATCCTTGGGGTGCTAACAGGCCACTGCGCCCTTAGAAGACACCTCACATTGATAGGCGTAGAGAGGGATCCCATTTGCCTGGAATGCGGCGAGGATGAGGAAACGTCCTACCACTACCTGTGCTAATACGAAGCTTTTGGGAGTCTTCGAGCAGAATTGTTCGGATCGAGGACTCTGCAGAGGAATCAGGTAAGTACCATCCAATTGAAGACCGTCACGACCTTCATCTCGAGGTCGAGGCGGTTTGGCGACGGAACCGAGGAGGAGTAGAGCATGGTTGCTGGGCCCCGGGGTTGGCAAAAAGGGCCCATGGTGGCCTACTTGCTTGGCGTTGGCCTCCCCACCACTGCAACTACTGCTACTCCCTTAGATTTTTCACAGTGATGGAGTCTAATCCCAGAGCTTTTCATGTTCATATCCATTATAGAATTTCTTCGGATGCATTCGTAGGTATTAGATGCTTAAGAATACTAGCAACCCCCCTTCCTCCACTCCCACGCCCACCCCCGGAGGGTAGTGCTTCTCTTCCTCCCACCGATGAAAGAATGAAGCTATAGTATGGAAATTCATGTTACTGATTTCAGTAAGTATATCTATGTTTGTTTCTTTCATCATGTTCTTTGCTTGTTCCAGTTTTTCTCTTCTTTCCATGTTCATATATTAATTTATTTCTTCTTTATATCTTTCCTAATAATTTTTTAACTGACCCTCTAGCTGCTGAGTTTGGGATAGGGTCTCGCATGACAATCGTCCAACAACCTTGTGTCATATGTTTTCCCCAACAGGGCCTTGTATTATGTCGCTCATGATTAGTGACAACGTTGTGTTTGGTAGAGATTTGAGAGGCGATGCTATGCGATGATTTTCCGTTGCTTTCTGCCAAATTTAGTAATAATTTGCCAGCATTGTACCACTCAGAACGTAACCTGATAATGATTTAGGCTCACTCTCAACTTTACTTCTAGACCGGAATCATCACCACTGAGTGCCGCCCTTATGCCAGAACGCTGCAGCTCTAGGCTCACCACTATGAATTTCTTACCAAGAGCGGACTAAAATGTTTGTGCAAAAAAAAATTGTAATTAGTGTTAAGATATTAAAAAAATAATGATAATTAGAATACATATTGTTAACAGAATAATGTAAACATTATAGATATCGACAAAAAGTTGCAACAAACACTTCACAAAACATTTTCATTAAATCATGGCGATAAAAATAATCTGCAATCGAAAAATCCCTGGATGACAACATGCCGCATCCAGAATATTTATAAAACACTAATAAGCTCTTATCTAAGATAGAAAAAGTTTACCTGATCAATAATGAAGTAGGTTAAAATAACACATGTATGGTATCGCTAAATACATTACATTATATGTCCAGTTTATTTAATTAGTGTCGTAAGTAGATTTGGATGTCCTGAAACTTTTCGATATGCCAGTTGTGAAATCTGCATTAGAAAAGTCGCTTCAATAACGGCTAAGACAAGATGCCGCCGAAAAACGATCCGGAAGTAGCAGCTCTAAGAAAAGAGCTTGAAGAGCTGTATAAAAGTTTACAGGTATGTACCTACGTAGTTTATTATTGTATATAATAATACACGATACAATAAAGCTTTACGCTTGTGAATGTATGTATAATTGTCACAAACTATTACTTCCACATCGTCAATACGTGTGGAAGTATGACATCGGTGACAGAAATTTCAAGAAAATTTTTTTGCCTAAACGTTGTAGAAAGTGTAAAAACATATAGAAAACGTAATTTGGGAACGATTTTTTTTTGTCTGTCGGTGTGTCGGTCTGCCGGTTAGTAACCATGAAAGCTTTAGAACAAATTGAGATATCGTCTTCAAATTTGGTATATGGTTTTAAAAAGTGTTGTTGCTGTAAAAACATATAGAAAACGTAATCTGGGAACGATTTTTTTTGTCTGTCGGTGTGTCGGTTAGTAGCCATGATAATTTTAGAACAAATTGAGATATCGTCTTCAAATTTGGTATACAGTGTGTCCCAAACTGGATAGGAATGTATTGCTATCTCCGTTATTATTAGAGATAGGGAGACGGTTAAATTAGCAATGTTTTGTAGAATTTCATGCTCGTTCCCAGTATGGCTTGTATTTTGCCCTGCCTCTTTTCGTTTTCGAGTTATTATGAAAAAACAAAATTTGTCGATTTCTTTTTTCTTCTAACTAACCGGCCGTTAAATATTTAATCAAGCTTTGTGAAACTGGGCATAAGACTTGCACATTATCAGGGCACTTTTTACAGAGTGCTATTCTCAACTTTGGATTGTCATTTGTTTTTGAGCTACAGGTATCAACGTTTGTTTTTATTATGGCAGCCATATTGGATTTTTACTCATGCGATAGCTTGTGAAAAGAGATTTCGAATGATGTACAACATGCTTGAGAAATCTTGTAATTGCACTGACATTTTTGAGAAAAACCGTTTTGAGGATAGTAGGCTATGAAATCCAATACCAGAAAACAAATGACAAAAAAGGTGATCAAAAAACAGTATGCCATGGAGTCTAACAATAGACTTCTACTTTAAACACAATTTTCGGTAATGATTCACGATATAAAAATATTGTGATTCAATTTATAATACTTAATTAGGTAATAATGCTAGGTAATATTATGTGAAACAGTTTAATAACGAAACCCGGCAATAACAAATAGAAACTTAAACTCCACAAAACAACACAATTAGAAACGGCACTCAACAAATAATAAAATAAAAATTTAAAAATACACTAAACAGAAAATTGTTCAATATGGCCACCGTTTTGTTCAATGCACTTTATACACCTTTTTGAAACATGCCTGCAAACTCTGGTGAGGGTGTTTTGGTTAATATGATTTATCGCTCCCGTGATTCTGTTTCGTCATTCATTGGTATTTTGTGGTGGATCGAATTTATACACATATTTCTTCAGAATACCCCAAAAATAAAAATCCAGGGGTGTTATATCAGTATTTCGAGCACACCAATGAACCGGCCCATTGTTACAAATGACACGATTATTAAAATTTTGGTACAAAAATTTTTTGACGATTGAGCTGGAAAACCGTCTTGTTGATACCAAATCTCGTCTAAATTATCATGAACTCTTCTAATTGTTGGTAAGATATCATTTCTCAATAGATTAAGAGACCTTTCCCCAGTTAAATTATTTTCAAAAAACAACGGACCAACAATGAAGTTACCTGATTTTTTTTTAAATTAACTGTCTAATCTACAAATAAAAATAACCGTCTTTTACCTAATAAGCCGCACCAAACATTAGTACCAAATCTGTATTGCAATCGTCTTTCTTCCTTTAGATGGGGATTTTCATTTGCCCAATAATGCCTATTATGGCGATTATACACACCACAATTTGTAAATCTGGAATCATCAGTCCATATTATTTTCAAATGAAAATTTTCATCTTGCTGACATTGTCCTTGATACCATCTGCAGAATTGAAGTCGCTTAGGGTAATCGTCAACATTTAAGCCTTGTACGATTGTAGGTTTGTATGGATGGTAATGACTTTGTTTTAATACACGGTGTACCAAACTTTTTGGAACGTCAGTTTGTTCACCAGAAAACCGAACAGATTGCGGAGGGTTTTCATTTGAAACCTGTAAGACGGCATTATTTTTTTCTTCATTTCTAGGCATTGATAGTTTCTTTGCGTGGAAGCTACCGTCGTTCAATAGATTGGTCACTATCCAGCGAAATATTTTGATGTTTGGTTGTCGTCTTTCTGGGTAGTTGTTTTGATATGAATTTGTAGCTGCCTCGGTATTTCGGTTCGAACGAATATAACATTCCAACATGTCAAAATATTCTTCATTACTGAACATATTATTGAATAATATTCAAAATAAACAGGAAACAAACTATTTTGTACAACATTTTAAGTAACGTGTTAAATACACTTCAAATTATTTATATAATTAAGAATGACAGTACTCTTAGTTTTCACGACAGTGTTATATCCATAGCAACCTTTCTTCTGTTGTTTTTCAGTTAACTTACGTTTAAAAATCAAACAATTTTCAAAGGCGTCTTCGTAAATCATTAATCTGCTTTCTATTGAGTTTTGTTAGTAAACTTAGTTATTTACTAGGTTTACGTATTTAATTAAATTATAACAATTTTTTAGGATATTTTCGTAATGTAAAATATCACTTGTAATAATGGGCCGATTCATTGGTGTGCTCAAAGTTCCTATTTTTTATCGTGAATCATTACGGAAAATTATGTTAAATGTAGAAGTCTAAGTTAGACTCCATGGCCCCACTGCTTTTTTACCACTTTTTTTTGTCATTTGTTTTCTGGTATTGCATTTCATAGCCTACTATCCTGAAAACGGTTTTTCTCAAAATTGTCATTGCAATTACAAGATTTATCAATCATGTTGTACTTTATTGGAAAGTTCATTTCACAGACTATCATACGAGCAAAAAATCCAATATGGCCGCCATAATAAAAACAAACGTTGATACCTGTAGCTCAAAAAAATGACAATCCAATGTTGAGAATAGCACAAAAAGATTACTCTCTAAAAAGTGTCCTGATAATGTGCAAGTCTTAGACATGTGAGATCAAAGCCTACTTAGATATTGAAGAAGAAAAAATCGACAAATTTTGGTTTTTTCAAAATAACTCGAAAATGAAAAGAGGCAGGGCAAAATACAAATCATATTTGGAACGAACATGAAATTATACAAAACATTGCTAATTTAACAGTCTCCATATCTCTAATAATAACGGAGATAGCAATACATTCCCATCCAGTTTGGGACACACTGTATAGGTAGCACCCGACAAACGAACGGTTCGGATTGGTGTTGGCTGAAATCACTCCAGAAGGTAGGGTGGTTTGGTGAAAATTGAAATTTTTTCGTTAAAACTCGAGTAATATAACGTTCTAGGGTTTGTTTATTATAAAAAATCAATTTCACCACTCATCTGGTATTTTGTGATGAAACTGAACTAGGGATTGAATGAGAGGGGTGAAATATCGGTGAAAGAAATTTCTAATTTTTTTGCTAAAACAGCGTAAAAAGTCTCAAAACATATAGAAGATATTTTTTTGTCTGTCGGGCGGTCGGCCTGTCGGTCTGTCAATCTGTACCTCTGTCTTCTAGTAGGCATAATAACTTTAGAATGAATCGATATATCGTCTTCAAATTTGGTATACAGTTAGCTCCAGAGCAACGAACGGTTTGGGTTGTTTTTGGGTAAAACCGCCCCAGTGGGAAAGATATAAATGCGTGGTGAAAATTAATATATTTTCGTTAAATCTCGAGTAACATAACGTTTCAGAGTTTGCGTATTAGAAAACGTTCAATTTTATCACTCAAATAATATTCTGTGATGAAATGAAAGTAGGGGTTCAATGTAAGGGATTAAATAGGAATTTATTTTTGAAAGAATATTACATTAGATTATTAAGTGTACGTAGAGTTTAGTTCCTCCTCCTACTTTTTCATCGAGAATTTCACATTTCACCATAAAATTCGTTGGGGTAATGGCCTCCTGAATTTAGCACTTGTGTAATGTCACAAAGGTAACAGAATAGCAGAATAACACTGAAACTTCAACTCGCGGAGAAAAACGTTCCGGACAAGGATCTGATGGTGACCTTAGACTTGATCTTGGCGATGACTTTTAAGGTTAAATCAAGGTCAGGTCAGGTCATCTATGCTTTGATCATGGCGATGACTTTCAAGGTCAAATCAAGATCAACTACATATTCTTCATCAAATTCAACTAGGGGTTGATCATGTAGAGGTGAAATATTAAATTATTTTGTAATTAAGCAATCGACGTCAAATTTGTTGCACAACTGGCTGTTTGCAAGCTGATAGTCTGGATTATTTGTGACTAAGATCGCTTTAGAAAAAAAGTGAAGAAATAGTGGGTTAATTAGGGAAACGGACACTTTACTATTAAAAATCGAGTACTATATCGTTTCAGAAATTTATGGATACAGGAATACGAATATTTTCTTTGTGGTCAAGTCATATCAAGATATCCTAATGTTTTTCGGATTTTTTTAGGAAGAACAGAAGAAACAAGCCGATACAACGCTGGAAAGCGCATGCAACGACGTATCAGATGCGCCCACAGTAAAATTAACAACTAAAAAAATGATGAAAGGACATTTAAACAAAGTGAATTCAGTGCATTACAGCGGTGACAGCCGGCACTGCGTCACAGGATCTCTAGATGGGAAGCTGATCATATGGGACACTTACACTGGGAACAAAATGCAGATCATACCACTGAGGTCTGCTTGGGTTATGAGTGTGGCTTTTGCACCATCTGGGAATTTCGTTGGTAAAAATAAGTTTCTTTCTATATTTGTTACAGCTATTTGATAATGTATATGTAGTAAATAAATACATATAAGTACACTCGGAGAAGCAAAATCACCACGAAACGATAGTTAAGTGTTTTTAAAATGTGTTGTGGTGATTTGGATTCTCCAAGTGTACTTATCAGTGCTCATCACAGGTTTAAATCTTCACTTAGTGAAATTAATACAGGCTATCTCACTGTTACGCCAATATAAATGTTTTGTTGTCAAAAAATTGAAACTTAATGGAAGTCAAGTTAAAGAAATCTGGACGTAGCGAGTGCATTATGGTAGCGAATTTTTATAGAAATGATCAACACTTTTTCTTACGAATACACGTATATATATATATATATATATATATATATATATATATATATATATATATATATATATATATATATATATATATATATATATATATATATATATACAGGCTGTTCCTAAATATCATGTACAAGTGGAAGGCGGTAATTCCTTGACTTATTTCATGACAAAAAGTTCTATATAAACAAAGGTCCGTAAACGCTTCGTTATTGATCTACAGGGCGTTGAAATTTTAAGCGTTTTTTAGTTTTTTCTTTATAGCTCCTGCAGTTTTTAAGATATTTAACTTCATTGGACATGTCAAATGAATGTGAGAATGTACAGGGGGTTATTTTTTCAGGGGTCGTGCCCTCTTTTCTCCCCCTGCGCCTCTGGTTGATTCTAAAATATAGAATAAATTTTCCGTTTCGTTTAAAACTTTTTGGTTTCTTGTAGTTTTTTTGTAACTGCCACCGTTATCGAGAAAAAAAATTAAAACGATTTTATTTAATTCGCTGCGTTTAGCAGACTACGGTAGATATGTCATATGCAGATGGTAGGTAGCGCTGGCGTTGAAAGAAATTATTCTATGGCGAGAACTTTAAAACGTATTTTTTCGGTATCACCTGTCGTTTCTAAACAATTTTTGTTCTATCAAAAATTTTCTGAAAGTTAATCGATTTTGAGACCATGGAGGTACTATTATGAAACTTTGGGAGATTACAACTTGAGGACGGAAAATAATTTTTGTAATCCGTGAAAACTTAACGACCTAGGTCAACAATAACTTTTGTTTAAAAGCTTAAGCAGAATGCATGAAACGTAATTTATGGGTGGCGCTGATATAGAAAAATTTTAATCCTTAGATTCTGCAAAAACAGATATCGTTGAAAGTGGTCGTAAAAATATAAGTGTTTGATATTTATTGCAAATACAATAAAATAAAAAATTATTTTTCCAGTTGTTAAACTTAGTCTATCTAGTTTAAAAACTCTTAATATTTTGCCGTTGAGTTACTGCTCGTTAGAACTGCATACTTACACAACATCACTCATATCCATCTGGTGTAACTCGCAAATGCCTGTAGCGGGCTTACAATTAAATTTCTCGGTGACATGTTAGAAATACAAACTGTCAACAAGACATTATAATACAGTCTTTCAACTAAAGAAGTAATTTATTATGCTACATACAGACTTGGAGACTACTTCTCTGGCTTCACTGTTGTGTTTCGTTTCTGTGAAGCCAGACAAGTAGTCTCCAAGTCTGTATCTGGTATGGACCAATTTCACCAAGTAAGGGAAACAACAATCAATACATTATTATGGTTCTATTCACAAACGAAGAAAAATATAACATGATTATTATTTATGGAGAGTGTAAACAAAATGCCAGTGCAGCTGTAAAATTATATTTGAGGCGATACCCGAACAGGAGGACTCCGGAACGCAAGACATTTCAAAATGTGAAAATGATGTGATTTTGACTGATTGCATATGGAACTTTCAATCAGTCAAATCATAATCGTGTATGTTGTCACGAATGAGCAAGGTTTAGCAGAAGTGCTACTGCTTGTAGAAATTAACCCGCCATATCAATCAGAAATATTTAACAAGAAACTGGTATGTCTTATTCCCCATGTCAAAGAATGCTTTCGAAAAATAATTTCCACCTACATCGAGTACACTTAATGCATCATTTACGAACTGGAGATTCTGAAAGAAGGTTAAACTTTATATCACGAATGTCCATCATGGTAGCGACCGAAACGATTTTTTAAATAAAATTTTATGGACTGACGAAAGCGATTTCCACAAAACGGCCTCGTCAACAGACATAACTGCTATTACTGGCCTCGGAGAGCTGGCATTTTAAACAGGCATTTGATTGGTCCCCTTTTGTTCGAAAGATCACTAACAGGTGAACGTTACATAGTTTCTGAAAAACAATATTCTTAGCTTGTTAGAGGAGGTCCCTTTAGTAACAAGACGTACAATGTGGTGGTAACATGACGGGTCACCTGCTCACAATGCAGCTTCATTTACCGAGCACGTGATTAGTACTTATCTGGGAATATGGATAGCGACTAATGGACCTATCGAGTGGCCAGCGCGTTCGCCAGATTTAACTCTAAACGATTTCTTTCTGTGGTGGTTTATTAAAAGAGATGGTGTATACTGAGTCAAAAGAGGATATGGCAGACCTAGCTAATAAAATGTTTAGTAGTTATGCGGCTATAAATAGCCATTCTTTGTTAGATTCTTGTAATCAGGCATTACGACATCGTTTCGAAATAAGTATTGCCGCAAATGGTAACGTTTTCGAGCATATGTTGTAGTTTTTGTTTGTTTGTTTTTATGTTATGGTTATGAGTCTAGTTATGTTGATAAATAAAATATATTTTCCCTCATGTAGATTATTCAATAAGCGGACTCTGTTTCTTGAGTTATTGTTCTTTCCTCTTTTATCATAATACAATATTAAAATTAGCTTGAAATCAGAAGTCACAGAGGCATCCCATTTCTAAAGGTTCTTGTGATCGTAAAAAATATTCTACATCAGCGTCACCTATAAATTACGTTTGGCGTCCGTTAAAATTTGTGCACAATAGCAAAACACATCCCGCATTTCTTCATTAGAAAAATAATTGAGTCGCAGCATTATTTAGGTATCTTGTACAACAGCCACAGCAGTGGCGGCTCGTGACTTCGGGAGTTGGTGAAGCAGAATCAGCGCGGCCTCGAAGAGGGGGTCTAGGGTGACGAAGACCCCTCCCCCTGCGCCGCAGTCAATTTTTTTTATTTGTCAAGGTCACGCGTTCTCCTGGAACTTCAGTATTTAAATGAAAAATCCATTTGTACAAAAATATATACTTTCACAAGGAATAATTTTCGGAATAATGCCCAGGAATATTCGATGAGAGGACACTGTACACATGCTGTTGCTGTACACGCACGCATACGGTAATATAATATGGAGCGTATTACCTATGAAAATCTGTTTTTAGAGGGAAGAGCTACGAGCATATTTTTTTTCAAATTCAAGGCCTTTCTCTGTTTTTACAACTTGGAATTTTATATCTAATATTTTATTATTTTGAAATTATTCTTTTAGAGGTGATAATAAACAAATCAATTCCACTTAACAAAAAGAAACATGAAAAATCCAGCTTTTCAAAGTTGGTAAATGTGACACATACCAGATTATTTAACAGCACCATAGTAAAAATAAAAATACGCATCTGACGATCCGAGTCAATATAAACAAATGACGGAAACTAAGCTTTGAAGCAGGCTCAGAAGTCTGCATCACTTTTATGGCCCTAATAAACACCAACCAAGCGTCCCAAGGCAGACGCAGCATTTGTATGCGGACGAATCTGGCTGTCAGTCCGCAGTTGCTTGATGCTCTATAGTAGTATGTGGTCCGCAATACGTAAGCGCTGCGAGTTGGGGCATGTCTACATTGAAATCGGTGATCAGGGGCGGACTTGCAAATTACATCGTAGCATAAATCACTATAAAAATACGTTATCAACTGCAGCGCGATATAACTAGACATTTTTATGTGGTTGTAACAAATGGATTTGAGAGAATGAAAAAAATTAAAATTATGGTGGATTTTGAATAAAAAAGTTTGGCTTAACCGAAAAATATAGGTGAAGCTGCGCTTCACCTGCGTCATCTGGTGAGCCGCCACTGAGCCACAGAACACTTCTTAATAACAGCTTATGAAAATGAGAACTAATAGCACCAAGACGGGACTTTGACAAAAACAAAATCATGAATTTGGTTATGACAGGTGTACTATGCAAAAGATATAATACACAAAACAGATATATATATATATATATATATATATATATATATATATATATATATATATATATATATATATATATATATATATATATATATGTTTCACTTAAATTGAGCTAACCGGAACTTTATTAGGGCTCTAGTTCGGTGATCGCATATCGTAGATGTCGCTATTACTGCTAAAATTGACGCCCTCATGGCGCAGGTTGCTAGGTGCCGGCCTGCTAAGCGAGAGGTCCCGGGTTCAATTTCTGGGCGAGCCAACGAGATGTTGACTTTGTCTGGAAAATTAATACAAATAGTGAAGGATTGGAAATGAATGTGCTAATGGCCTGAGATGCCGCAGCCAATAATATGAAATAAAAAAAATAACAAATACTGCTAAAATTCCACCACCCGAGCTGTTCTGTGCGCCATTTTATCATACATTTAAAATTCAAATGTTTTGAATGTAAAAAGTCTTAATTGTTGACTTTTAGTTTTTGATTGTATGATTATAATAAAAGTTTGTTTTAAACGTTTCTTTGGATTAAGTGTTACCTCTATTAAGTTTCAGTGATAGTTGACAGTGATTTCGTTTTCATTGTTCGTCGATTTTGTATTTTAAAGGCGCGTTTTTTGGTGAATCCAATATAAACGTTGTCATAGGCTTTCTGTTTAAACAAAATTGTAATTTCAGATGTATTTTCAGCGGTTTTAACAAAAAATAAGGTGCTTTTATAGTTCGGGCTTTGTTGATGGAACATTACCTACAACTGTTTTGGTTTTCAGGTTATAGTTTATTTAGAAAGTTTTAATAGTTCATCATAAGTTAAAAGTAAATAACGCTTTCTTACAGAAGCTTTGTGTAGCAAAAGACATCGTTTCCCGTTGAAACCATCAAAACATCAATTTGATGACTAGGTGAAAACTGTAAGAAATCCTATAAGATGCTTGGTTTAATATCCACAAGACATTTATGATAGGTTTTATGTTTGTGTCATTTCCTTAAAAAGTTATTTGACTAATTTAACCTCTTTACTGGCAGTGGTATAAAATTTAATAAAACTGATTTGGATTTGACAATTAAAAAGTCTGGACGCAGCAAGTACGTTATGGAAGTGAATTTTCATTATTAGCAAATATGTCTCTTTAATGCAAGCAGACATCAATTTGGTCACCGGTATAACCTATATAGTAGAAACAATGTATACCATATTTTATCAAAATAGCTTGTTTGAAAATGTACAAAAATTTTCCGAAAATAAACTTTAATGTTTCCGAGAAAACTCGTTTCCTAGCCGACGAACCTTAGGTTAATAGCAAATTAAGTTATTGAATTTTGAAACATTTAATGAAAATTCACTACCAAAACGCACTTACTGCGTCTCGATTTTTTTTACAAACGTGCATCATATTTCGATGAAAAATGCAAAAATCTAATAAGCGATGTTCAAAAAAAAATTGTAGGTATCACCAACGACTTATGGGCCATCCTGTGATTGTCAAAATAATTTTATAAGATGCAGCTCAAGACACCCTATAAGTAACGTATACAATTTTTTCTCGTATCTTGCGTAATAAGAATTATATTGAAGTTTACCGTAGAAATGCGTCACCCTGTATAAATGTAAATAGAAAGTAAACCCGGATATGGATTCTAGGGGGCCTAGTTTGCGCTCATTTGAAGAAATCTTTTTAGAATTCAAAGGCCACGGTCTCCTCATTAACGAATTTTTTCTACGAAAATTAGCTAAAAATTATAGACCGTTAAACCATAAACTTGAGTAAAACTACTGCCAAAGCATCAGAGAAAGTGTCTATTTGACATGAATTTTCTAGAAATATTTTACTAAAATGAAGAACAATGATGGTGGAAGCTGCAACTTAAGGATTTGCAGAACACTCTTTACATAATCCGTATTTCTTTCAGGTTCTTTGCCTAAAAGTTGCCAATTTTGGCGTTTCAAATCGCACTTGTTACGTTTTGAGGAAAACCCCTATTTTGTTTCTTTAAATGCATCTAACTGAACTTAGAGACTTAAATTTTGGTAAATGGTTCACCCTTATTTATATATATATATATATATATATATATATATATATTTATATATATATATATATATATATATATATATATATATATATATATATATCTATATATATATATATATATATATATATATATATATATATATATATATATATATATATATATATATATATATATACAATACAAACTGAAGCATACCCTGGATATGGGTTCTAGGGGGCTTAGTTCGCGCTCATTTCAAGCATTTTTTCTAAATTTAAAGTTAGGAACTCCTCATTAGTGAATTATTTAATAAAAATTCACTAAAACAAGCACTTGTGAAGCCACGGGAAAAGTCTACGACTGTGTTAAATATGGAACGGTTTCAATAAGTTAGGGCAAAAACAAACAACCAGATATGCTATTCAAATTGAATTACGTCCCAAAACGTTCATCTTCTCTTTATCAGATTATTTTTTATACAAAAACTTAAAAAAATATCATAGGAACAATCTAAGAACAACAATCTAATTAGATAACGGTAAAGTGAATTGAGATTGAAAAAAAAATTATAAAAAGTAAAGTCACTAACTAGGATTAGAACTCGTCATGTTGGAGTTGATCATGAGATGTACACCGCTTAGCCAACTGAGATACGCCGGACATATATGTACTAGCAGTATATCCCGTAATACATGTTAACCGTCTAACGTCTTTACTATTTACAAAAAACAATTTTGATTTACAATAGATTTTTTGGTGATATTTTAACTAAATAAAGGAAAACAACGACTTAGACACATATCTAGGAGCTTGTTAGACATTTCTTGTCGTATTTTTCACTCACATTCCAACTCCTACCATAATTATTAGCTTTGACGTTTTAACTTTCTTGAACCAGATTTAATTAATTAAAAATTAATTTACCTCTAACATTATTAACTTTTAACGCAGAGATCTGAATTTTGGTAGATAGGATACTCTTAATGACGGAAGTCAGTGTACCAAATGTTGTTCTCCTTACTTTGTTATTTCCGGAGATTTTTTTCCGAAAGGAAATACAACATTTTCCAGGAAAACCTGGGTCGTTTTTCCTGACTAACGAACTTATCCAGGCCACTTACGAAAGGAAGGTATGTACCAAATTTGATCAAAATCGGCCCATTATTTTTTGAGTTATCGGTGTGATACATACACACACACACACACACAAATATATATATATATATATATATATATATATATATATATATATATATATATATATATATATATATATATATATATATATATATATATATATATCTATATATATATATATATATATATACCTGAAACTGACCCTGGATATGGGTTCTAGGGGTCTACTTCGCGCTCATTTGAAGAAATTTTTTCAAAATTCAAAAGTCGCTATTTCTTCATTAGTGAATTTTTTTTTAAATTCACTAAAATCAAATCAAATTTCCCGCCTGTGACTTAGTCTGCCAGAGGCACTGCAAAAGTGTTTAAAACGTCAGCATTGGCGTTTCCCTTCTATAGGGAGTGTTCTGTGGATATAATATCATCTAAAAACTATTACGAGGACAGTGTTGCAGCTACTTTTTAATTGCAAATATATCGATAACGGTTGATTTTAGCGTCATTGAACAAGTATATCTTTTTTGTTGAAAAATACAACAGAATGCTATTTTCTAACCAAATGTATCATATAGATGCTAACACAAAAGTGTGAGTATTTTTTATACTTGAAGGTAACCACAAGCTGCGCCCTCTATACGCTAGAGCCAAATTGAAAATGAATAATTTTCTATCATGGGAAACTCATCTGTACCAATTTTAAAGACAATACGTCAAATACATTTCTAGATATTAACTAAAATTGAAATACAATTTCTCACTTTAACACACTGTATTTCTTAAATTTTGGCTTCTCAACTAAGGTAAATTTGCCTAAATCGTTATATTTTGATGCCAAGAACCTACTGCTGCCCCGTGTACCACTACTTTTGGACCAATATGTATAGGTCAGGGGTGGAACACACAGATCCACCCTCGTAATATAACCAAACGCCGACCACAATCTGGAATATAAAGTTCAATAGTACATAATACGCTGAGCGCATAGCTTACTGAGCAAGAGAGCCAGAGACCTCTTATCAAGTTATGTTCTCCTGATGGTAAAAAGTACAGAAATATTGATTATATTGTTGGTAAAATTATTATTATGTATTTATTATAATGATTAATAGCAGAGGAGAAATGCAGTATGCAAACAGGTAACTAGACTTTACTTAAGGTTTTCATTATCCTCTACTCTTTAGAATGTTAAAGAAATAACATTTATTTACATTAATCTATTTGTTGCACACGCATATATACAGGCTTGTCCATAAGTGAGGCAACAAGCCCATAACTTTTAAAACGGAAATAGGCATCGGGCATCGGACTGAAAATATGTAGGCTTGCATAATAGATTATTTGCGCTAAGTGAAGATTGGAACCTGTGATGAGCACTGATAAGTACACTCCAAACCACCACAACACATCTTTTTTACGACCTAAACGATCGTTTCACCAACAAAGTTAGCGTGGTCAGACGATGAAAAATTCTAACGACTTATTACTAGCATCACCTTTTATACTAAAATTTAGGTAAAGGACGATACCGTTTTAGCGAATTTTTCGTAAAACGAAAAATTCACAAATGAGGAGATCTGTGTTTATATATATATATATATATATATATATATATATATATATATATATATATATATATATATATATATATATATATATATATATCGTACTGATAACTCAAAAAATAATAGGCCGATTTTGATGCAAATTGGGACGCACCTTCCCTTTGTAGATGGCTTGGACAAGTTCGTTATCCAGGAAAATCGGACCAGTTTTTCCGGAAATTTTTTGAGTTTTCTTTCGGAAAATTTTTGTGTTTTCGAAAAGAACAAAGATATGACAACCAAATTTGGCACATACTTTTCTACTATTAAACTTGCCCTACATACCGAAATTCAGATATCTAAGTTAAAAGCAAAAAAGTTATAGGCATTTAAAGAAAAAAAAAATTGGGCGCCACTGGTGATGAGAGGAAAGCACAAGAACAAAATGTTTTGTGTGATTCACAAAACCAATTGAATATTACACACAACGGTTAAGTTTTCTTGACGCAAGAAGGTCAAAAAATAGCAGAAAAACTATTTTAAAATTTTGATAATTTTCCTTCTTAAAACGTCAAGTCGCGATTTGAAACGTCAAAATTTGCAATTTTCGGACAACGAATCTGAAACAAATACGGATTATGTAGAAGAAATGTCATAGTAAGTGTGTTTTATAAAGCCTTAAGTCAGCTTCAACCATCATTGTCCTTCATTTTACTAAAATAATTTCGGAAAATCCATTTCAAATAGGCCCTCTTCCTGATGCTTTGGCAGTTTATGGTTTAATAACCTATATTTTAGCAAATTTTCGTAGAAAAAAATCGTTATTGAAATTATAAAAAGTTTTGATCCGATAATTGGTCCTTGAGGGACTACTGGATTAATACTTTTGATTTCAGATGTAGCTTCATTTATAATTACAGAAAATTTTCTGTTACTGAGATAGCTATGTAAGAGCTTAATGAAATATTTCGGAAAGCCGCATTTCATTATCTTGTATATTAGACCCACATGCCAGACTCTGTCAAAGGCTTTTTCGACATCTAAGGTGGTCATTACAGTGGTTTTATTCAAATTATAATTAAATGAGATGTAATTAACAATTCTTATGACCTGATGTGTTGTGTTTTGCTTCTGGCGCAAGAAAAACTGAATGTTCGTTAGTACCTGTGAATGCCGTAGAAATTTATCAATTTGATTTGCTATGATCTTTTCTGCTATTGTACTCATTGTATTGAGGAGGTTAATGGATCTTAGCCTGGCTTAGAGATTGTTAGTGTTTGCAATCTCCCATTGTTCCGGGAAATATTAAAACTTAATTATGCTATTTATTATGGTTGTCAATTTTACAGTTCTGCTTCTTGGAGGATACTTTAAAGCTTTGTTTGAAATCTTATCGACTCCTGGTGCGTTAGAGCTGTTCGTTTTATTAATAGTCGCTTTTACCTGCTTAGGTGTCGTTGATTCTTTGAGTAATGTATTATTGGTGTCCGTCTTATTAAAGAATTTGTTTACCTCATCGACAATACATTGCGATTGGGGATTATTTGCACTTAGATTTGGTAGGTAACCCCTTTCCAAATGCTCAGCTATTGCTTCTGCTTCGCCAACATCCGTTCTGCGTTCACGGTCATTTACTTTAAGAGTTGGGATTTCCTTGAACGGTTTATTTAGAGCTTTGGTGCATTTCTTTGATCACGGGTACTTAGCTCTTTAAATCTTTCTTCTCTTATTAAATTACTATGTAAAGCAAAAGGTAAAGGTAAGATAACTACGGGCAATTAGGTCAGTGCTGACTCTTTTTGCTCATCTTAACTAACCTACCCTCCACCTTAAGCTCGATATCAACGACAGAAGTGATTGAAAAATCATCCGCTGCCGGTGAGTCTCGAACCGTCGTCCCCCGAGTCCGAATTGGGAAGTTTCAGTCAACTTTCCAACACGGCCACGGCGGCGCTACTATGTAAAGTAACTTCATCTTTAATTTCTCTTATTAAACGATTAAGTAGGAGACGTTTGTATTGGCAGGTATTGCTTATTTTAAAAAGTACAGGATTGTGATTTGAATTTAATTCGGTTAAAGCACGAAGTTGTGGATCTAATTCGTTTACATTCTTATTTATTAGTAAGTCTATTGTAGTAGGAGTTGTACCGTTGTTTGGGATATGGGTAGGGCTGTTTGGGCAATGAATTGTGCAGTTATGGTTGTTGAGTAAGTGCGTTTTGGTAGCGAATTTTCATTAAATGCTTCAAATTTTGAATCATTATGCTATTAACCTATAAGGTTGGTTGGTTAGGAAACCAGTTTTCTCGGAAACATTTAAAGTATATTTTCGGAAAATGTTTGTACATTTTCAAACAATAAGTTATTTTGATAAAATATGATACATTGTTTCTACTATATAGCTTATACCGGTAACCAGATTGATGCATGCTTGATGTCCATATATATTGATTCCCCCTTGGTTTCTTTCAGCCAGTTGTGGTAAGTATATTCTATGAATAAGTCAACAAATATAGCGCAAGTGGGCATCCTTTCCATACCAGATTTTAGCTTAAATTTCACATCCGTTAATATATATTATGCAGTGGACTTTGATTTTTGTATAATTGAAGGATGTTTGTATATATTGAGAATAATAGGCCTCCATGTCTCCAGTCCCATCTGGCATTCCCTGTTATATGAAACAATATTTTCCAATCCACATTTTTATACAGTGTAGAAGAAAAGTATGGACTACCCCTAATAACTACGTTATTTATTTATTTTTTGAAAAACGCTCCCACACGTCAATTTTTATTTTTGCATTTTTCCGGATAATACTGGTATATACAGGGCGTTGCATAAATGAAATATCACGTCAACGTCACCTTTTTTAAATAGAACCCCCTATATGTTATTACATTTTTGTATTCCTTGGAAAATTCGATATATGTTTCATGTGTGATGTCCTATACATATCTTCAACTGTTTACGAATTATTGACAATTGAAAATGATACAGTTTCAATGAAAATAAAAGTCTGGGCGCAGAAAGTGGGTTATGGTAGTGAATTTTCATAAAAATGTTTTTAATAGCAAATATGTGTGTCTTTTTTTTAAGAAAGCAGGCATCAAATTTGGTTACCAGTATAACCTATATAGTAGAAACAATGTACCATGTTTCATCAAAATAATTTTATTGTTTGAAAACGTACAAAAATTTCCGAAAGTAAACTTAAAGTGTTCCCGAAAAAAAAAACGTTTCTTGGTCAACCTTATAGGTTAATAGCAAATTGAGCTTTTCAAATATGAAACATTTAATCAGTATTCGCTACCATAACGCACTTGCTGCGTCTCGAATGTCTTTTCTTACAAGCATGCATAATATTTCGATGGAAAATGCAAAAATGCAATAACATAAGGCGTGTTCGACTAAAAAAAAATGTATCACCAACGACTTATGGGCCAGTCTGTAATTGTAGGAATGATGTTTTAGGATGTAGCTCAAGACACCCTATAATTAATGTATACAATGTTTTTTCATATATTGTATGATAACGGATATATTAATCTTTATTGATTTTTTACGAAAATTCGACAAAAATTATATACCATTAAACGATAAACTCTATAGCTAAGACTACTGCCAAGCATCAGAGAAAGGGTCTATTTGAAATGAATTTTCTGGAAATATTTTAGTAAAATGAAGGACAATAATGGTTGAAACTAAGACTTCAGGGTTTGTAAAACATTCTTCTTGAGACATTTTCTTTTCATAGCCCGTATTATATTCAAGTTCTTTGCCTAAATGTTGCCAATTTTGACGTTTTAAATCGCGACTTTGACGTTTTAAGGAAAACCCCAATTTATTATTTTTAAATGCGTGTAGCTTTTTGTCTTTTGACCTACAGAGCTTAATTTTGGTAGGTAATTTACGTAGAGCGATATAAATCCGTGTACCAAATTTGGTTGCCTTTACTTTGTTATTTCCGGAGATATATATTTTTTGCCACTTGCAAAAGGAAGGTATTCACCAAATTTAGTCAAAATCGGGCGATTCTTTTTTAGTTATCGGTGTGATACATACATACATACATACATACATACATACATACATACATATATATATATATATATATATATATATATATATATATATATATATATATATATATATTTTTTTTTCATTGAAAATTTCTAATTTCCAATCGTCACTAATTTGTAAACAAATGAAGGTATGGGACATCATGCATGAAACATATCTAGAATTTTCCAACGAATCCAAAAATGCAATAATATACATATTGTTCTATTTCAAAAAGGTGATGTGGGCGTGAAATTTCAATTTATGCAATACCCTGTATATTACTAGTATTAACCAGAAAAATGCAAAATTAAAAATAAAAATTGTGTGTGCGAGCGTTTTTCAAAAAATAAGTAAATAAGGTAGTTATTAGCAGTAGGCCATAGTTTTCTTCCGCACTGTGGATTAAGACTGCTGTATTTTCCTACAGTACATTTGTTGAAGTTATTATTATTTTCATTGTCGTGTATCAAATAGCATAAATAACTAAAGATATATGTAAACTATTCTCGATCATGTAATACGTAGGTATCTTCATACCTTAGTTCTCACAAGAATGTGAAGAAATCTTCACTGCCTAACGAAGATGAGACAACCCACCGCCACTTATGTTCTCCTAATATATGAAATTCAAAATAATGAAATTATTTTATATGCAATCCCGAAGAGAAATAAAATAAATAATAATAATTAATGTAAATTGATAAAATGAGATATTGATTTTAGAATCAATATGTAGCTTTAAAATTTTGCTTCTTACCCGCATTAATGTATAAAAATTTAACTTTAAATGGTTAATAAAAAAATATGGTATATATACATACATATGACATATAGCTACTATGTAGTATATCATGGATAAGATTAACACACCTAATTAATAAATTTTTGATTCTTGCTTCATTTTTTAAATTGACAAATTATTTAAATTTTTCTGTGATGCACAAAATTTAGTAAATACATAAATATTAATTTCTAAAAACAGCCCTTTGTTTAAACGAAATTTAAATTAGGTGAATGACATACAAATATATCTTTGATGAAGGTGCAAATTACAGTGTTCAATGTTTTCATTAAGAAAGTGAAATAAATATTATTTATATAGGATGAATAAATATTAAACGATTGGACAAACTGAGAAAAGAACGTCTATATATGTTATGTTCTCCTGATATCTAAAGAATAGATTGAAGAAATTGGTTTTATAATCAAGAAATAGAAATAAAGAAAGAAGAAATAGATACTGGTGTTTATTCATTATTACCCAATATATAAGACTCACTATCATCAAAACTACCCACCACACATTACTTCTTTGTAATGTAATGTTACCTGCATACGTACTTTGTTCTATTGTGCTTTTCAATAAACAAAATTAAAATTTTACACATTTGTATATGATCCTACTAACTCCAAAAAATGATTAGCTTAAAAAGAGCAAAACAAAAATTACAATGAGACCCAAAAAATGTTCAGTTACATCATTAGCTTGGGTAATTTCTGAAAATTGGTTCACTACCAGAGCCACCTACCCACCACATTCTTCTTTGCAATGTGATGTTGCTTGCATACCTGCTTTGTTAAATTGTGCGTTTCAAAAACAAAATCCTGGGTACGATTCCCAGGGTTTTCACTTTTCCAGTACAAACTGTGATAAATTAACATCAACCGAGGTTCTGGCATTGTATTTGAGCAAGTTGAATGTCTGCACGTTCTGCCCTTCGGAGCGGGCGTAAAGCCGTCGGTCCCGTAACCATGCGATGTTGGGCACGTTAAAGGTCCTCCTTACAGAAAGACAGAGGTTTGGTAAAATTTCCAGGATAGTGAGGTGAAACTGTTCCTCGACGTCGGTGATTGGCAATAGCGCGAAAATAGGCCGATGTTAAAGTAAAAAAAAAACAAAATTAAAATATTACACATTTTTCAACTCCAAAAAAATTATAAGCTTAGAAAGAGTAACACAAAAAGTACAATGAGGCACAAAAAATATTTAGCCATGTCATGATAGCTTGGGTAGTTTCTAAAAAAAAAATGAGATACCTATAAAACAAATAGATAAAAAAAGGCTTATTTTAAGGTTTCTTTTAGTGCATTTTCTTTAAAAAATTTCCTAGTGAAGAGATCGCGACTTTTTGAATTTTGAAAAAAATTCTTTAAGTAAGCGCAAACTAGGACCCCTGGAACCCAAATCCGAGGTTTCAAACTTTAAATAAATATATATATATATATATATATATATATATATATATATATATATATATATATATATATATATATATATATATATATATATATATATATATATATATATATATATATATATATATATATATATATATATATATATATATATATATGTAAAGTCGCCATTCGAAACGTCAAAATTAACATGTTCTAGATAAATAACCTGAAAAGAATGGGCCTTATGTAGAAGAAAGGCCGTAAGAAGTGTGTTCTATAAAGCCTTAAGTTTCAGCTTAAGCTGCCATTGTCCTTCATTTTACTTAAATACTTACAGAAAATTAATTTCAAATAGACCCTTTCTCTGATGCTTCTAGGGGGCCTAGTTTGCGTTCGTTTGAGGAAATTTAAAAGTCGCGGTCTCCTCATTAACCAATTCTTTCTACGAAAATTAGCTGAAAATTATAGACCGTTGAACCATAAACATAACTAAACCTACAGCCAAAGTATCAGAGAAAGGGTCTATTTGAAATAAATTTTCTGTACACATTTCAGTAAAAGGAAGGCCAATGACGGTTAAAGCCAGAACACTCTTCTTGAACATTTTCTTTTCATAATCCGTATTTGTTTCACGTTCTTTGCTAATTTTGACGTTTCAAATCGCGACTCTGACGTTTTGAGGAAAACTCCAAAAATTTTTCTTTAACTGCCAATAACTTTTTTGTCTTTAAACTTAGAGACCTAAATTTTGGTAGATGGTTCACTTTATAACACAAACACGCGTACCAAATTTAGTTGCCCTCACTTTGATATTTCCGGAGATATGATTTTTTTCCGGAAGAGAACACAAAATTTTCCGGGAAAACCTGGGCCGATTTTGCTGGATAACGAACTTATCCAAGCCACTCGCAAAAGGAAGGTACTCACCAAATTTGATCAAAATCGGCCCATTATTTTTTGAGTTATCGATGTGATATATATATATATATATATATATATATATATATATATATATATATATATATATATATATATATATATATATACAGAAAACTAATGGATGGTGGCAAATTTCCAAAAAAAATGGTTTATTAACTAAATTTTTATTCCTTACATTAAATTTTAACATCATCACAGTCTAAATGCGATGTGACCTTGTCGCAAACATGACTCATCTTAGTGTCCAGCAGTTCGTTTCATTTCATTAATTATGCCACGTTTTCCAAAGCCTCTTGGTCGTCTACCTCTTACCTTTTTTCTCAAGTAGTAGGTATGTGACCTTGTCAAAAACTTATATATCTACTTACCTTTGCCGCAAGTACACATTTTCATATATAATATATATTATGCTACTTTTATTTTGGTAGAGTTTGAGAATATTAGGTTTATTTCTCCACGTTAATAGGTGCCACTCTCAATTATATGTATCAAACAATATTTTTCAATCTACATTTTGTATAGATTAAGAATGCTGTGTTTTCCTATAGTAATAGCGCATGTGCTAAAGTTATTATTATTATTATTATTATTATTATTATTATTATTATTATTATTATTATTATTATTATTATTATTATTATTATTATTATTATTATTATTTGTTCTCATTATCATGCAGCATATATAGGGTGAGGATTTTAAAGTGTTCCAATCGGATATCTGAAAAACCCCTCGGAGTATTTTGCTAAAAATTTGGTGAGGTGATAAGTAGGCCAGAGGACACATTTTGAAATATCTTTGACATTTAGGTACCCCTCCTCCTCATTTTGAAGGGCTGGTGTCACGTTATAAATCTCAAATGGAAATGTCTTTCTTTTTCAAAAACTCTATTCTCTGTGAAAAACTGCGTATGTACGTATAAATCGTTGCATTTGCTCTACTGGTTACATACTTATGAATTTTCAAATAAATAAAATTTTGCCACATTTTTAAGACCACCTGAATGGGGAGGTGTATAATGATTTCTTAAGGCATAATTTACCTCAACTTCTGAACAACGTATATATTCAACAAGAAGAGGTGAGCTTTCAGCAAGACGGAACCCCGCCACACTTTACGCGCCAAGTTAGAGACACTCGAACTAACACGTTTTGAGATAGATGGATTCGTCGTGGTGACCCGGTAAACTAGCCAACAAGATCTCCTGATCTCACGCCGTTAGACTTTTTCTTTTGTGGGATTTATAAAAGCGAAAGTTATGGCTATAATAACACTTACAACGCCAGAAAATATAAAAGGCCGGATTAGACAAGCATGTACGTTATAGCAACCCCCGAAATGTTGAAAAATGTGCGATACTCTTGCCAAAGAAGGATTTTTAAATGTTTGGAAATAAATGGACGACGTTTCGATCACTCTTTATAACACAACTGTTGCTAAACTTAGACAACAAATAGTGACGTTTCTGTAGTGCTCGATTGTTTTCTTCTAACGCGCGTCGCCGTCATGGCTAACTAACAACAAAACTTACAGCCGTATAACATTTTTACAATATAAAATTGGTAAATTGCCAATATTTCGAAAACTACAAATTTTTGGCACAGACAACATTATACAAAGTTACCCTCTTTTTTAATGTCGAATAAGATAAAATTAGAAAAACAGGGGTTTCCATTTGAAAAAAAAACTTTGAACGATTTTTTCAAACCCATTTTCAATGTGAGTTTTTGATCTATCTGTATTTATTGATTATCAAAATAACATCACAGGTCACTAAAGTAGATCCCCTTCTACAAGGAAATCAAATCCAATTAAATGATTAAGGCTTTCATATAGGAGAAAATGACAGTTGTGTTTAGGCCTGCAAACGTCGATTTTGACATAAAATTTGAGATATGTCAAAAACGGCCTGACCTAGGTGTAGGAGATTATAATAAGTACACTTGGAGACCACCCAAATCACCACAACACATATTTCAGAGACCTTACAATCGTTTCGTTGACAATGTCAACATCTTCAGAGGAAGAAAATTCTGCATTTTCTGATGTAGACATTGTCAACGAAACAATCGTAAGGTCTCTGAAATATGTGTTGTGGTGGTTTGGGTGTTATCCAAGTGTACTTATTAGTGCTCATCACAGGTTCCAGTTTTCACATAGGACATTATACATAAAATGTGTCTAAAATTTCACGTGTTATCTAAAAATGCAATAACATATAGGGTGTCATATTTAAAAGAAGTTAGTTAACAGCAACACCCTATATAACCGGAAATGTCACCATCTTCAAAATATTTTAGCCGAGTTGTCCTTATCGACTTCAGTAAGCCGACAAATTTTCAAAATTTTCCAAAGTCTAGTTTTCGAGAAATCGATCGCGGGCGTTCGTCGTGGGACACCTGTATAATACCTACGTGTGTTAATTTCTCAGTCAGACCAGTGTGAAGAAATGTTGGACTAACAAAGATTAGACCACCAAGCTCATTTTCTCTTATGTTCTCCTAATACCGAAGTTCACAATAATGATATTATTTTATATGTACTCATGAAAATAAATAATAAATGTGATGAATGAGAGATTATTTATTTTAGTGATCGACAATTTTAAAATTTGAGATCTAACTTTAACCCGCTAACGAAATTATGGCACCTATACATACTTACTACATTATATTTTTTAACAAACACCTAGGTAATTAATACATTTTAGATTGCCTATGTTGTTTCATTTTTGAAATTGACACTATCGCAATTTTTTCTGTGATACACAAAATTAGTATTAGGTACATAAATACTAATTTCTGTTAGAACCCCCTCATTTAAAAAAATAAATTAGCTGAATGAATAGGTATATGACTGTTTTTAAGGCACCTACAAATTGAAGATCTTAATCTATTCATTATTAAAGAAGTAATGATTAATGATAGTAAATAAAATAAACGATTAGGTACCACGTACTTGTGAAACTGAGAATAGAACTTTCACATACGTTATGCTCTCCTGATATCTGAAGAAAAATGAAGAAATTGTTTTATAACTAAGAAATAGAAATAAAGACACCATGTCACAGCAATTGTTTATTATGCTGTACCCATGGTACATGGTACCAGATCTACGACTACATTTTTCTTGGTAATGTAATGTTAGTTGCATACGTACTTTGCTCTTAAAAGTTGAGGCTTTGAAATTAAAATGATGTTTTTCAAGAAACAAAATTGTTACCTATACATATTACATATATTATATTATTCTAATACAGATAATAAACACCTTAATTAATAAATCGATTATGTTGTTTCATTTTTGGAATTGACAAATTGTTTAAATATTTCTCCGATACCTATATGTAGGACACAAAATTAGTGTTAAGTACATACGTAAGTAGGAATTTCTAAAATAACCTCTTTATTTAAACAAGATTTTAACTAGGTGGATGAATAATATGACTTTGTTTAAAGTACAAATTAAAGTGCTTAATCTTATTAAAGAAGTACCAATAGTAAATGAAATAAATAAAGGATTACTTGTCAAACTAAGAAAATAACTTTCACATAGGTTATGCTCTCCTTATATCTGAAGAATAAAATGAAGAAATTATTTTATGATCAAGAAAGAATAGAAGAAAGAAGAAATACACAGCAATTTTTATAACATGCTGTACCCATGGCTTAGAATATAGAACAACTCTATATTCTAAGGTCCATGTTGTTGGTTTACTACCAAAGCCTACCTCTTCGATTAGGTACCTATCTTAGATTAGGTAAGAGTTGATGCGAAGAGACGAGATATCAACTTAAACGTGGGCGACATGGTTTTGCTAAAGACTCACTCTTATAGTGGCTGCAAGGGGATATACTAAGTTTGTACCCAAGAGAGATGGCCCCTACGTTATCGAAAAGCTGATTACTCTAACTACCTACTAGCTGAGGTGCTACCAGGATAATCGAATTATGGGATAATTTCATGTTCGAGACTTGACGCTGTTCCAGGAACCAATGAGAGGTGTTCCTGATCCAGTAGCACCGAAAAGAAGAAGAGATCGACCCAATAAGAATGTATCATCGACTTCTACCACTCGGAAGAGAAGAGGGCGACTCAAGAAATCTCCAGCTTCTAAACTCCTATCGTCTCCTCCAGAAGTTTAGAGGGAGAGAGTGTAACACGACCCTACCTTGTTTACATAGATAACTTGGCGTGACCGTTATATTTCATCCCCATAGAAGTACGCAGGGTGCGCGGAATACAGAGGAGTCGACAGTTAACCAGCGTCAAGTCAACTCTATCGACATTTACACTACTTCTTGTTATTTCTTTGTTTTTGTTAAAGTTTTGTTATTATATTTGTTACCCTTGTGTACTTGTGTTTTCGGTGAAAACTACCCTCAACACCGTGTAACAACAACAACCTGTTATAATCTTCTATATATGAATATATTGAAGAAATATGACGAATATTGGGAACCTTGTACACCATTCCTTATTTTAGCTTTACATTACATTTGGTACCTACATAATATGTTCTCTTTGTAGCATAAACCCATGCACTAAGCTTTATCGAAACTTTATTATTTTCAGAAATACAAAAAATCCCCGAAAAACTGATCTGATTTTTTAATCAAAGGTACATAGAGACTTTCTGGTATTAGTAGTGGTTGTAGCTAGCGCCAGGTAATTAGGCCACATCGGGCCCTTTTTGCCAACCCTGTCATCCATCAACCATGCCCAACCCCTCCTCGGTTTCGTCACCAAACCTCCTCAACCTCAAAATAAAAGCCACGACGGTCCTCCATTGGACGCAACTTACTTGACTCCTCCGTAGAGCGTTTCATCCAGACATTTCTGTTCGAAGACTCCCTAAAGCATCATATTCACACAGGTAGTGACGTCAAACGTTTATTCAATCTGACTGCATTCCTGGCAACTGGGATCCCTCTCGACACCTACGAACGTAAGGTCTGTCGTCTGAGACTACGGTGGCTTGTTAGCACCCCGATGATAGGCGAAATGTAGTACGACTCTTAACAAGAAGCCAAACAGTCTTGTTTCAATCCGGCTTCTCCACGAAGTCCTCCGCTTGTCCAGAGCCAGTGATCGACCTCCAGTGCCTCTCCATGGCCACCTCAGTCGATCTATCTAGGGCGTCGGAGACCTACTTTCTACTTATGCCTATAGCATATTCCGGGCTAGAAAGACCGCCGGGAACCAAGCCTTGCGAGGTCATTCGCCACTTCACAATGCCCCGTAACCCACCTAAACTGTACCTTTTTTGACCTGGCCAGCTCTCCAAAAGCACCAGCGGACTCCTGAACCGACATTGATCTAATTCTGGGCGCGCAGACCGCCCGACTGTCTGAGCAAATGTATATGTACACCGACATTCTTCGGAGCTTGTCGAATCATCATGTCGAATAGCTACAGACAGGAGAGCATATACCCCCGTTTCGAATGCCGTGGTAATATCGCTCGCGCACCCCCAGGCCATCGATATATATATATATATATATATATATATATATATATATATATATATATATATATATATATATATATATATATATATATATTCCCACCCCGGAAGAGTGCTGCTCCTCCAGCCGTGATCCATCAGTAAAACAGACCAGGCTAGCGGGCTGGAAAGCAACCTCATTATCCCCATAGAGACATTATGCCATGTAGCACGCCCATTTTGGTGAATTTTCTTTTAAAAAATTCACTATTGAGGCGATTCCGACTTTGAATTTCTTCAAATGAGCGCGAACTAGGCCCTCCTAGAACTCATATCCAGTGCCAGTTTCTATATATATATATATATATATATATATATATATATATATATATATATATATATATATATATATATATATATATATATATATATATATATATATATATATACAGGGTAGCCCATTATTCTGGGATTCCTCGATATCTCCTAAGCTATTCAAGTTATCAAAAAAATTTAAAAACAAAGCTTGCTTTGTTTTTGAAGATGTATAACCTAAAATTATTTTAAACTATACATCATGTCTTATAAGTCACCGGCAGCATGCAACTTTGTTATTTTAAATAGAACACCCTATATATTATTACATATTTAGATCGCACGTAAAATTTCAATGTTACTTTATACAAGGTACTATATGTCATAAATCAATAGTTTTTGAGTTATTCAATTTTTTCAAAAAATTTTGACACTTGCACAGGTTTGCAAAGAACCTAATACTTTCTCTGCAAACAAAGACATCAAGATGTTTCTTGTTGTAAGCTTAAGCTTAATATTCCTTAACTACGGGTAAAATGTTATACTTTGATTTGCAATATACAGGGTGTTTATCTAGACTGTTCGGTTTGTCATATTTCAGACGCTAAAAACTTTTTTTTTTCAAATAGAACACCCTGTATATTTTTTCTGAATCTTATAGAGAATTCAATTCTGCATCGATCTATGGTGCATACTATACACCTATTACATATAGTTTTAAGGTTACAATCAACTCTTTATTTTATTGGGTGGAATTAAATAGTCTCTAATTAATTAGCAGGCTTTGATATTATTTAATAAATTTATCATTATTATTATTATTATTATTATTATTATTATTATTATTATTATTATTATTATTATTATTATTATTATTATTATTATTATTATTATTGGATAAATCAATGCCTCAAAGACCGATTTTAGTAAACAAGCTTATGAACTTCCTTTTATTAAGGAAAGGTCAATTGAAAAAGATGGTATAAAAGACCGTATTCTTGGAGCAATGCATGTTATACAAAACTACTATGGTAGATTGTCTTCAAGTATTCTATTAAATATGTTAAACAATTAAATATGGAGTTTACGGGAAAACATCAATCATGATTAAATTATTTAAACTAGTAAATACTGTAATAATTAAATAATAGTCAATATAATAATGCAATATTCAACAACAAAATTATTATTGAAAGGCTCAAATGCATTTTCATTATGCTGTGCACAAAGATTTAATCTCTTTATGAAATTGGATCCTACATTCGACAACATTTCTGCAGTCACTAGCAAAAAGGCATTGCTTATGCGCTGGTACATGTCTTCTCATGTTGTTACAGGTATATTATAAAGAGTATTTTTCAGAAAACCCCAAAGAAAAAAGTCTAATTTACTAATATCACGTGATCTCGTCGGCCACAGAGTCATACCTCCTCGGCCAATCCATTTATGTGGGTACTTTTCATTTAGGAATTGCATAATGGGTCAAGTGAAATGCACTGGAGTCTCATCATGCTGAAACCACATGTTTCGTCTTATTTCCAAAGGAATTTCTTCTACCAGATCGGGAAGAATAGTTCTTAATAATTCTAAATACTGGGCACAAGTAAGACGTTCCTCAAAGAAGTGTGGTTCAATAAGGTAGTGCTAAAAATACCAGCCCATACATTTATGGTCCATCTATGCTGGTTATCAATTGCCAGTGTTACGTGGGGATTTTCTGTTGCATAATGATGATACTTGTGTCTATTTAATAAACCATTACTATGAAATGTACATTCGTCAGTGAATAATACTTTATCAAAGAAACTGACATTTGTATTCACTTTTTGGAGTGCCCACAGAGCAAATGTAACCTTTAGCTGGTGATCCTGATCACTTAAATATTGCGTGACTAATATTCACGCGTTCTTAATTACAATTAACAACATAAGTACTTTTTGTCAGTTTATAGCTTCTGTCGGAATATTTTAATTTCTCAAGTGTCATAGCCTACCTATTATGATTTATTAATTCATTTACAAACCATCTATCTTTTTCAGTTGACCTTTTCTTAATCAAAAGTAATAGGCCTTCGAAGCATTTTGTTATCCAATAAAACGGCGGAAATTCTAGTAAATAAACTATTCACATTCTAACGTTAATTTTTTGCTAAATTTGATCAAACTCCTATAAGATACATACAATATCTTAAGATCTTCTTTGCTGTTATAGATTGTTATTAAAACCTGTTTGACCTGAAAGTACAAGTTCAACTATCTATAAGAATATATTTTGATAGTATTTGTTTGCCAAGTTGACTAAATAATGTCAAAGCCTACTAATTAATTAGAGATTATTTATTCGACCTAATAAAATAAATAGTTGATTCTAACTTTAAAACTATATGTAATAGGTGTATAGTATGCACCATAGATCGATGCAGAATTGAATTCTCTATAAGATTCAGAAAAAATATATAGGGTGTTTCATTTGAAAAAAATAAGTTTTTAGCGTGTGAAATATGGCAAAGTGAACAGTCTAGATAAACACCCTGTATATAGCAAATGTAAGTATAACATTTTACCCGTAGTTAAGGAATATTCAGCTTAAGCTTACGACAAGAAACATCTTGATATCTTTGTTTGCAGAGGAAGAATTCGGTTTTCTGTAAACCTGTGCAAGTGTCAAAATTTTTTGAAAAAATTGAATAACTCAAAAACTATTGATTTATGACATATAGTACCTTATATAAAGTAACATTGAAATTTTACGTAGGATCGAAATGTGTAATAATATATAGGGTGTCACATTTAAAATATCAAAGTTGCATGCTGCCGGTGACTTATGGGACACGCTGTATAGTTTAAAATAATTTTAGGTTATACACCTTCAAAAACAAAGCAACCTTTGTTTCTAAATTTTTTTGATAACTTGAATAGCTTAGGAGATATCGAGGAATCCCAGAATAATGGGCTACCCTGTATATATATATATATATATATATATATATATATATATATATATATATATATATATATATATATATATATATATATACACATGTATCACATCGACAATTTTCTGAGCACCTTTCTTTTGTAAGTGGTTTGGATAAGTTCGTTAGCCAGGAAAATCGGCATAGGTTTTCCCGGAAAATTTGGTGTTTTCTTTCCGAAAAAAATTATATCTCCGGAAATAACAAAATAAGGGCAACGAAATTTAGTACGCCTGTTTGTATTGAAAATAGTGACCACCGTACCAATATTTAGGTCTGTAAGTTCAAAGATAAAAAAGTTATAGGCATTTAAAAAAAAAAGGTTTTCCTCTAAACGTCAAAGTCGCGATTTGAAACGTCAAAATTCGCAATATTTAGATAAAGAGCCGGAAACAAATACGGATTATGTAAAGAAAATGTCGCAAGAAGAGTGTTCTGCAAACCCTTAAGTTTCAGCTTCAAGTGTCATTGTCATTCATTTTACTAAAATATTTACAGAAAATTCATTTCAAATAGACCCTTTCTCTGATGCTTTGGCTGTAGGTTTAATTAAGTTGACGCTTTGGCTGTCGCTTTAGTTAAGTTTATGGTTTAACGGTATATAATTTTGAGCTAATTTTCGTAGAAAAAAATCGTTAATGGGGAGACCGCGACTTTTGAATTTTAAAAAGATTTCTTCAAATGAGCGCAAACTAGGCCCCCTAGAATCTATACCCGGGTTTACTTTCAGTTTTTATCTGTTTGCATATATATATTATTGCACTAGCTCTTTCGAAATAAAAAATAAATTTGAACTCGGTCAAATACTCAATTTTTGTAATGTCCTGCAAAATATGATATTCTCTGTCCAATGCACATTTTTTTCGTAGTATTGGTAATGTGAATTAACATGATTTCAGATACTAATATAGGCTTCAGAACCACTTGGTAATGTTCAATTAAGAACCACTACATTGCAATGAAAAAGTCACTGAGTGGTTTGTTATTTTTTTGTAAACAATATTTATAGAAATGATCTAGAACTTTCACTCGCTGAATTAGGACGAAGAAAATGTATTTCCAGTAAAATGATGGAATCACTACTTCTTGAAAAAAAATTATATCCTCGAAAATAATAAAGCTATTTTGATCAAATTTTATATACATGTTGCTTTCATAGAGACCTTACCATGCATCAGAATCGAAGTTCCTAGGTTAATGCGGAATTGTGTTATCAAAGTTTGAAGAATTTTTATGAAAATTCTTATCATTACGGATTTGCTGCATCCTGACTTTTTTAAATAGAAGTTTTTAAAATCACCTCTAAAGTTGGGATGACTTTCTCGATTCACAATGTTTTGTGATCAATTTGAATCATTATTATTTCATTTGTTCATCAGCATTTTAGTGAATTTGTATTTTTTTTTTAATCACTAATAGAGAGGTATCGATGGTGAGACTTTGCAAAATTTTTTTCAAATGAGCGCGCTCTAGGACCCCTAGAACCCATATCCGGGGTCACTTTCAATTTTTATATGTTTATATATATATATATATATATATATATATATATATATATATATATATATATATATATATATATATATATATATATATATATATATACTATTAAGGGCAATTACGACCAAAAACGAGGGCTATATTTTAAAGAAAGTCACTTTGTACTAAAACTCGATATATTTCGCTACGGAGTATATATATATATATATATATATATATATATATATATATATATATATATATATATATATATATACGTATCCATCCGATAACTCAAAAAAAATTAACCGATTTCGATGAAACTCGGCAAGTGCTTTTATTTTATAAATGGCTTGGATGAAGTCATTAGCCAGGAAAATCGGACAGCGTTTTCTGGGAAAATTTTGAGTTTTCTTTCAAAAAAAAATTTTTCTCCGAAAATGACAAATCTGTTTTAATGAAATTTAACAGATATATTGCCTTGGGACACGCCTTACTACGTACCAAAATTCAACTTTCTTAGTGTATAGAAAAATAAGTTATTTAAATTTTCTTTCGAAAAAAAAATTTTCTCCGAAAATTACAAAGTTATGTTAATGAAATTTGGTATATATCTTGCCTTAGGAAGGACCTTACTACACACTAAAATTAAACTTTCTAAGTTCATAGAAAATTGAGTTATTCAAATTTGAAACATTTAATAAAAATTCACTACCATAACGCACTTGCTGCGTCTCGAACTTTTTTTATTACCTGGTCTTTTCAGTAATGAATATGTTTTAGCTTGTGGTGGTATGGACAACATGTGCACCATATACGATCTAAATAACAGAGACGCAAATGGTGTAGCAAAAATGGTAAGAGAATTAGCTGGTTATGATGGGTTCCTTAGTTCATGTAGGTTCTTAGACGACAAAACAATAATTACTGGTTCTGGAGATATGAAAATGTGAGTAGGTATATTTAAATGCCAAGTGTATTATATCTAACTATTACATTTTTTGCACTATTCCAGATGCAAATGGGACTTAGAAAGTGGTCGCAAAACATCGGATTTCGCAGCACATAATGGCGATGTTGTATCAATAAGTTTATCACCAGACCACAATCAATATGTAACCGGTAGTGTAGATAAGACCTGTCGGTTGTGGGATATTAGGGAAGAAAAGCCAAAACAAACATTTTTTGGACATTCAGCAGATGTCAATTCTGTCTGTGTATGTCATTTTTTTAATTACTGTATAACTTAAATAGTTCAATTGATAAGTTACCAAAACAATGTATGAATGAGACTCCCTGCCTTTCCGAGTTTAAAATTTTTCAATCTAGATAAACTTGTATTAAGGCGTTAGGCGAGTGAACTAAATGCACCATTTACCTTTCGCTACAGCAACTTATTATATAGTTATATTTAACGATTGTGCTATCTCTCGGCCTAATAACTAAACGAAATTATCATAACACTTAAAATGTGTATACAATTGATGCTTTGTAACAAAGTCTGCAAGATATTTACTAAAACTTATCTTTGTTACTTTGATAGATATCGTATTACTTAAAATAACTGTTTAATAACTATATGTGACCAAAAAAACTTACAATTAAGCTGAAGAAAAAAATCTAGCTAGATGTTTTCTTTTTCAAAATTATACTTTATACATAGAAATGCCCTACAAAAATGTCTTAAAATTTTTGAGGATAATAGCACTTTTTCTAAATATTTCAGTGATGGGGCAGACATAAGAGTACTTAACACCCTGTGTCACATTTCATTGTGTCATTCATTTAATTGAACAGTGTTTTATTACTAATAGCATTCGAATATAACTGTATACGAGGTTAGTAAAAAGCACAGCAAAACTTTTGATTATGCTGTGTAAAAAGCACCGGAACGCTTAAATATCTTCAAGACCACCAAGTTACCCCTACAAAATCAGCATTTGGACTTTTCTGGGCATGCAAAATTGAACAATGATATCGGTACTGTCGCCAGACTTCCTAGTTTAACGCTACACGTAGTCTATTTGTTATCTTAACTGGAATACCCCATTCATTTTCATTGTAATAAATTGGGAGTCTCAAATTTAGGAAAAACCCAAAATTTCTCTCTACTAGTGGCTGAGATATGACAACACTTCATTTTTGGTAAAATGTACCCCAACGTTTAAATATCTTCAAAACCGCTAAAGTTGCGCCTAGTCAAAGGTTGCGCCTACAAAATTCGGCATTTGGGAGTTTCTGGGCATGCGGAATTGGACAATGATATCGGCACTGTTGCCAGATTTCCCAGGTTGACGCTACACGTTACACTTACTGTTAGCTTAAATAGAAGTAGTCTCCAAGTCTGTATGTAGTATGAACCGGTTTCAACAATCAATGAATTAAATAGAATCCTCTATTTTCATGGCAATTAATGACTTCTGAGATATAAAGGTTATTTGTTACTAAATGATTGGCAGCTTTCCCTTAACACTTTATCCAGGCATGCTTGAAAACCAAGGGGCGAAACAACATCTACAAAACAACAATAACGGTAAGATGAGAATGAGATTAAATGCCAACGGGCTAAAACAACAATAACTTAACGGTTTGTACTAGATACAACACTAATTTTTAATTAAATGTTCAAAGTGGGCCCCATTATATGCCAGACAGTATCCAAGTCGATCATAAAACTCTCGCAGTGTGTTGCTTAACCTTTTCGGTATTATAACTGCAACTTCGGTGCGGATTTTTTCGCAGGGTTCGTCAAAAGTTTCGGCTCCTGTTTTGGAGCCATTTTCAAGAGGTAAAGGAAATATGTAAGGACACTCTAAGGCCTCAATCTGCCTACTCCTTAGAGCGGTGGACAAAGGTGGGTTGGGTTGTTGTAGCTCGATTACGGGACCTCAATCTGCCTACTCCCCATATCTCGCCGGAGATCGTCTGTGAGGTCTCAGTGTCTTCAACCATAGGCCTCAGATATATATATATATATATATATATATATATATATATATATATATATATATATATATATATATATATATATATATGTATTTATATAGTTATTTCTGACATACATTTTACATGGTACAATACAAATAAGCTTAGGCTTGTGGCTGTATTAAATGTACAATTTTAAAGCATGGTATCTAAAATTTTTGCAAAGTCTCACCATCGATACCTCTAAAATCCACTTAATTTTTTTAAATAAAAATTCGCTAATAAGAACAAAACAGAAATGTCACTTCCTAAGAAAATATATAATAGCACACGATGCTCTCAGGCGGTCACCCATCCAAGGACTGACCATGCCCGAGGTTGCTTAACTTCGGTGATCACACGACAATCGGTTTTTTCAATGTGGTATCGCTGTTCGCTTGCATTATTTATTTAGCCAAGGTTTATATATTCATTATTGATTTTAAAGTTTCGATTTTAAATAAAGAATGAAGTTATTTTCCAATTTTGCAATATTTACACAATTTTTAACAGTCCTGATTGCATACGTTCTGTTCCTGTGTGAAAGAATTAATTTAATAACATAACTTACTTTATCAGTTAGGGTGTTGGACAACTAATATGATCAAACAACTTTGTTGTTTTCGGTAATGATTTAGTTTACAAGCTTTTCATATAAGCTGAAATTATTAATCGAAAAACAGCCTATTCTCTCATTAACCTAAAAATAAAACAATCACTTAGCAAATTTTTTATTTCATGTCATCTGTCATTTTCCGTAATTGCGACCAAGATTTCACGATTGTTGGTTCGGGTAGTATGTTTATGCCTGGTATATATTTAGTTTGGTTACTGTTGATGTCTGGTTTATACCTGTTGTATGAATCAATCTTCACGTGGCAGTTAACTACTCTGTCTGTCAGGCATTGGACTTTATAACCAGTAAGTCGTCTCAATGCATGTCTTTGGAATTTTATTTTTAATTTGGAAGAAACTCTAAATATTGTATACCAAATTACTTAACATTCACAACGTAGGTTTATTTGCACTATTTGTAGCCACATGTAATGTCTCATTTCAGTTACAAAAATATAGCATTTTCAAAAATTTTTTCCCGATTTTCCACCGGAAAAACTTGAGCACAAAGGTTGATTAACTAACTCGATCTCGGCTTTCGCCCAAACAAGATTTTTGCCAAGTTTGATTCAAATCAGTTTAGTATTTTTTGAGCTAGCGCTCGGATATATATATATATATATATATATATATATATATATATATATATATATATATATATATATATATATATATATATATATATATATATATATATATATATATATAAACATATAACGATTTTAACGGAGCTTGGTTCTGGGTTCTAGGGACCCAAATTCGCGCTCATCTGAAGAAATTTTTACATATAGCATCATCAGTAATAACGTGAACATTTTCTAAATCTTATTTATTTCGGGACATTCTTTACGTAATTTTATTTCATGTTTTTAGCGGATATAAAAAATTGTTTTATTTATCGTAAGGCAGCTATGATTTGAGTTAAATGTTAATATTTTTCATTTGCAGTTCCACCCCAGTGGTTATGCCTTTGCAACAGGCTCAGAAGACAAATCAGCAAGGATGTTTGACATAAGAAGTGACCAACAAATAGCCCTCTACAAACCACCAAACCCAAACTCTGGATTTACATCTTGTGGACTTTCTTTAAGTGGTAGAATATTATTTTGTGGCTCAGATGATAATCATATTCATATGTGGGATACTTTGAAAGCGCAACATAATGGTAAGCAAATTCCTCACATAAATAACAAATAATAGTAATAATAATAATAATAATAATAATAATAATAATAATAATAATAATAATAATAATAATAATAATAATTTATTCGTCATGTATTATTACATTATAGTATATATGACATGTTAATAAAAATCCGTGTACAGCAATAACAAACAAACAAATAAAAAATTCATGGCGCAGTAATAAAATACACAATTGCCACAAAACACACACACAGGCGCACACACACACAACTTATAATACCACATATTACAGAAAAACACAACATGTATGATCCGGATCCATGCACATCTCTATTCAAATACTAAGATAGAGTAAAAAGCTTGATCGCAAAGTAACTGTTTCACTGCTAATTTGAAATGTGTAAAGTCACCAATATCCCTTATGGATGCCGACAGCGAGTTATATAAAGCTACAAAATTATAAAAAGACATAATAAATTTTGAAAAATAAATTTGCCGCCAATAGATAGGCATTAAAAAATAATGTAAAAGGCAGCTTTTTTGAAAATATTTGGCAATAAAAGAAGAAAATGGAAAGTTTATTAAAATCTGATTTTTCTTTAAATCAAGTTGTTTTAATGAAAACATTGAATAAAACTTGTATCATTCGATTTTTTACGACAATAACAGAACTGCCTATCATTCTCCATACTTTCTTTGAGTGTGGCCATTGTCATTCAGGCTTACAACTATTTATATCTTCTTCAACAACGATTTTTCCATAAGTCCTCAACCATAAATTTTCGAATAATTGTACAACTATGCATTATAAAATGTTAAAAAGTAGAAGCCATCAAAGAAATAACTTGCTTGAAAATAAGAAAATACATGCTTAATAATATGTGGCTTCACTTTAAATCACATTTTTGTAATTAAAATATGAAATAAATCTTATATCAATCGATTTCTTTTATTAGAAAATGATATTTTCATTAAGGTGAGTCACGATTGTTTCATACATATTTACATATAAAGGCTGTCCCACGTAAGGCGTGCATTAGAAGTTTTCGAACTAGTACTGGGATTTGGAATCTGAAAATTTGCAACTGCATGTATCACCATCCGCTCATTATAACTAAAATATTTTGGTGACTGTATCACTTCCGGTTGTACCGGAAGTTGCCAACAACTTTCTTAATTTTAATGGAATACCCTATATATTATTACACATTCGGAATGAGCATGCAATTCTGAGGAAAATGATATGCCACTTGTGCATACTGGCGTCAGCCTTTCTCAAGATAATCGATTTTCTATTGTTTTTCCGTCATAAAGTTGCAAATCTTTGATATGGCAATTCTCAGGCATCAAGTATGTGATGGTTCTGAAACTTTGCACAACTATAGTCCTAGTGGTCAGAATTCTTCTCATTGCGAGAAAAATTACAAAAATAATACAGGGTGTTGTTTAACAAAGATCAAATATCGATGATTTCAAACACGAAAAAGTATTTTTTTCCAAATGGAACACCCTGTATATTTTTATCGCATATTCTTCAGAATGATATTCTTCTTCGATCTGTATCAGCATTCCCTATACCTATCTTGAATTATTTCTGAGTTATAAGAAGGAATATGAATAAAACAGGAATATACTACAAAATTGGGAATCTACCTAGTCGGAGAGTAGGCTTTGGACATAATATGAAAACTTATATAAAAGAGATGTATTATTAGTCTCGTTAGTTGTCATCGCAATAGAGTGATCTATTTCTTTGAAAGTATTGTGAGCTACACAATGGAAAATATTGTTGAAGAATATTCTGCTGACATCATTCTAAATTTATTTTACATTCACAGAGAATGCAGGAGAATCGTGAGTAGAATGTGCCGCTTGTTTAATGAGAGATTTCCATTGACTTTCCATTGGCTTTTAAGCTGTTGGATGGTGTATGAATAAATAAATAAATAAATAAATAAATAAATATTTGTCACCTATGAATAGGACAAAGTTTTCCAGAATCGAGTCAAATTTTCGGAATAACTGGAATGGTAATTTAAATCGAAATCGTTCCAGTAACATTACCGGCAATGAAACAAATGAAATCAATGTGTTGGGTTATTTCACGGCCTATCCACATGCCTCCATCAGGCAGGCAGTAGAATATTTAAGACTAACTCGAACATCAATTCAAAGAATTCTTTCTAAGTATGGATGGCATGCATATGCCCAAAGGACAGTGCATGGATTACGGGAGGGTGACCACATTAGAAGGGTTGCATTTTGTGAATGGTTGATGGTACGGATCCAGGAAGACCCAGATATCTTAGATAGAATTTTATGACAGATGAATCAAAATTCACAAGAAAAGGTATCATCAATCGGAAGCGATGTCATTTCTGGGCAGATGAAAATCCTCACTTTATGCGTGAAGCGCATTTCCAGTATGAATTCAGTTTCAATGTTTTCGCTGTTATTGGAAATGGAAGAGCTTTTTTCCATATCTACGAGGAAATGTTGACCTCAGAAAGTTTTCGTAGAATACTTCGTGAAGTTGTTGCTGGTATCTTGACTGGTTTGCCTGATGCAGAATTCTGGTACCAGTTAGATGGCGCTCCAGCACATTCTACGGCAGCTGTACACCAGGAGTTGACAAGAATGTTTGAGGATCGTTGGATAGGACCCGGCGGTCCATGGCTTTGGCCTGCCAGGTCACATACCTGACTCCACCTGACTTCTTCTTATGGGGTTACATTAAAAATGAAGTTTATTCCAGCCAAATAACCTCCCGAGAAGAACTGGAGGCTAAAGTGCGACAAGCTTTTAATGATCTCGCTCCAGAAATGATCCGAAGGGCTACTAATTCTGGATTGCAAAAAAGATTATTGAAGTGTCTTGAAGTCAATGGTGGTCATATAGAGCATATTTTGTATTGAAACTCATACGCATTTTTAAAATTAATTCTATCACTGTTTCGTTGATTATTTTCTGTATTAAAACTCACTGATATATTTTCGTACTGATAGATGGCTCTATAACTTGTTTTCATTTTGAGTAATTAAGTTTCAGGGCGATTCATAAACATGCCTCACTATGCTGGATTGAGTAGATGATTATAATTTGTAAAACAGTGCAAGTCGAATCGGAATGTCTTCTTTTTAAAGGGTAAGAGGTGAAAACGTATTCGAACACACAGAAATGGAAAAATGAAATGGAGAAAATACTTCTTCAGAGTAATTAAATTAATCTAAAGAGCGACATTAATATAATAAAACATAATACAGGTTTTCATTCTTCTCATCCAGAATATGAATGGAATACCTACATGAAAAATTCTGGGTTCTTTTTGCCCTATACCTAAAGCTTACTAGTGGTATCTATTAACATTCCCCGATACCGTTGTATAGTTACGAGTTATTATTATTATCATTCTTATTATTACTATTGTGATTATACAAATAATAATAATAATAATTATTATTATTATTATTATCAATATAAAGAAAAGAAAAGAGTATTATCTCGGATAATACAAAATTCACATATTTCCCATCATAACTCGGGAATCATCCGAGATAGGTATAGGGAATGCTGATACAGATCGAAGCAAAATATTATTCCGAATGATATGCGATGAAAATATACAGAGTGTTCCATTTGGGAAAAAATACTTTTTCGTGTTTGAAATCATCGATATTTGATCTTCGTTAAACAACACCCTGTATTATTTTTGTAATTTTTCTCGCAATGAGAAGAATTCTGACCACTAGAACTACGGTTGTGCAAAGTTTCAGAACCATGACATACTTTATGCCTGAGAATTGCCATATCAAAGATTTGCAACTTTATGACGGAAAAACAATAGAAAATCGAATATCTTGAGAACGACTGACACCAGCATAGGCAAGTGGCATATCATGTTGCTCAGAATTGCATGGTCATTCTGAATATGTAATAATATATAGGGTATTCCATTAAAATTAAGAAAGTTGTTGGCAACTTCCGGTACAACCGGAAGTGATACAGTCACCAAAATATTTTAGTTATAATGAGCGGATGGTGATACATGCAGTTGCAAATTTTCAGATTCCAAATCCCAGTACTAGTTCGAAAACTTCTAATGCACGCCTTATAACAGCCTGTATAACAATTAATTACCCATAAGTATGTTTATTTGTATCTAATAACTTAAACATCTTCTTTCACAATATTATATTAAAGCAAAACAAAAATCAAAATCAAACTAATTCTCAAAATATTGCTAAGCAATTAGGTAAGCCATTTTAAACATATATAGAGTGTGTATTGCCCCGCATATAAAGTAGCATTTTTTTTTCAATTTTGCTTATATGTCAGGTTTATGAAGCAGAGATCAATATTAGGTTTGATACAAGGAAACGTTTCACCCAGTCGGCCAGACAAATACTGAAAAAATTGTGGATGCAGCAAGTGCGTTATGGTAGTGAATTTTCATAGAAATGATCTGGCACAAAATATTTTTTTATAACTTTTTTCTTTTAACATAGAAATATAGATTTTGGTATATAGTTTTCTTTTAATGTCGTAAACTTACGTACCAAATTTGGTTACCATAACTTTCCTATTTTTTGAGATAAAATTTTTTTTCGAAAGAAAACCCAATATTTTCCTGGCAAACCTGGTCCGATTTTCCTGGATAACGAACTTATATCCAAGCCACTTACAAGAGAAAGGCACATGCTAAATTTGATCAAAATCGGTCCATGATTTTTTGAGTTATCGGTGTGATACATATATATATATATATATATATATATATATATATATATATATATATATATATATATATATATATATATATATATATATATATATATATATATATATATATAAACATATAAAAATTGAAACTGATCCCGGATATGGGTTCTAGGGGTACTAGATCGCGCTCATTTGAATAAATTTTTTCAAAATTCAAAAGTCGAGATCTCCTCATTAGTGAATTTTTTCTAAGAAAATTCACTAAAAAGCGGTATTCTCGCTCGAATCCCCGCCCTATTGTAGTGTCGACTAAACGAACTGTCAATCGAAAGAACTGTCGCCCGAACGATATGCCACGATTATATCTAGGTGATCGTTCATGATGAGACGTGCAATGCCGAGGGATGCTCGGTAAACTCTTCCTTTCTTGAGATGTAAATTTTGCATTGTGAAACAAACACACTTTAGTATATAAATGCAGGCAAAAGTCAAATTTTTTCCATATTTAAACGTTCCCCTACAGCTTTCTCTTGACTCTAAATTAAACATAATTCTCAAGAGGCTATTTTGAAGAATAAAGACCCTTTCACAATATCGACCACACCCTCAACTAATAACATTATAAGAAATGTGTGAATATGCCAGCGAATAATAGACACCCAGAAGACTATTCACGTCAAGTGAGGATTTAAGTTGCAAAAACCGTACTATTAAGTTTGCCACAAACATTTTCAATGTGGTCTCCCAACACAAATGTGAGTCAAAACATGTACCAAGAAATTTTGAACCCGCACTCAGGGACACGTTATCATCCACTATACCCGCAAATACCGGTCTCCTTCTGGAGAAACTAATACATTCCGTCTTATCCTGGTTGAGGATTAACCTTTTAATTAGACACCAGACCTTTACTTCCTTTATGACAGCCTGAATGCTGTCTACAAGTTCTTTGTGACTATCAGCAGATACGGTTACATTAACAGTGATGTCATCCGCATACATGGTCACAGGACCAGATGTAACATTAATTGGCAGATCGTTAACAAACACAAGGAACAGCGGAGGTCCCAACACAGTTCCTTGAGGTACACGCACCTGAGGACTGTGAGGAGTCGACTCAGAGTCTCCAACCACAATAATCACATATCTGTACTCTAAGTAAGATTTAAGCCATTGTAATAACGCACTTCTAACACCCAAATCTGACAACATCTCCAACAGGAACATGTGGTCAACGATATAAAAAGCCCTTGACAAATCAAACATGACGGATGCCACACACTTACCACTATCCATATGTAAGTAATCTCATCAAGAATCTGAAACGATGCAGTCTCGCTTCTTACCAACCCTTACTGCTGACTCGCTTAATACTCTATGATCACTTATTCTTCACCACACCGACTCAATACTGAACTAACTTATTCTGCGCACCGCTCGTCTATTTATACTGTCCATAGAGATTCTAGACATTCTACACCTGTCACTTCTGGTCCCTTCTAGAAATATCGTTCCAGAGTGTTCGCTGTTACCAGCACACTACCATAGAAGTAACAAAGTTCCTAAACTAAATTCTCATAGACAAATGTGACAATATTAAGGCACTCAGTAATTTTTCGACAAAATATTTTTTCCACAATTTTTGATATGGTTGTGGGGTCGTAAGGATAACGGACGGTAATTTCCAATGCAATGATGATCACTTTGCTTAAACAAAGCATTGCCAATAGATGTCTTCAGAGCCTTAGGAAATATACCACTTTATAAACAGGACTCAATAAAGGGCAGGAATTCGGAAAATTTTACAGATTGATGGGGTGGAACCATTCCTGACATCAGTGATTGTTCATAGTCGCGGGAGTAGCCTGATGATTAATTAACATAAATACAAACTATATTTGAGGAAGTAACTGAAGAATTCTGAAAAAATGTGTAAATGTTTTTCCACCTAGTTTTTCAATTGTCCCATACTAATGCAACTTCTTAGCTTCTCAACTCTCTATGCAACACGATTTCATTCTTCTACCTACATATAAGCATTTTAGGACTTAAAACGGTGACAGAAAGTGTCTTGAGAAAAATACAGATACATTTATTGCTGTCTGTTGGCATGTACATCTGTCTGTTAAAGGCACAATAACTTTCGAACGAATTGAGATATCATCTTCAAATTTAGTATCCTGTTAGCACCTGAAAAAGGAACGCTTTAAATTGTTTTTGGGTAAGATCGCATTAGAGGGTAGTGGATAAATAAGGGATGATTTGGTGAAAATCATTTTTCATTAAAACTCGAGTAATATAACATTTTAGGGTTTATTTATTACAAAACTTGTAATCTCATCAAACATCTGATATTCTGTGCTGAAACTAAATTAGGGGTTGAATGTGTCGGGATGGAATATTGTTGACATATATTTCGAATTTTTTTTGCTAAAACGGCGTGAAAAGTCTCAAAACATATGGAAAACTTGATTCTGGAACGAAAATTATTTTGTCTGTCGGTTTGTTGGTCGGGCAGTCAGTCGGCATGTACATCTGTCTGTTAATAGGCATAATAACTTTGGCACGAATTGAGATATCTTCCAATTTGGTATCCAATTAGCACCCGACATAGGAACACTTTGAATTGTTTTTGAGTAAGATCGCTTCAGAGGGCAGGGGATAAATAAGGGATGATTTGGTTGTGTTGGTAATTTGATGAAGAGATTTGAGATTTTTTCGTTAAAACTCTAGTAATATAACGTTTTAGGGTTTATTTATTAGCACATTTTCAATGTCTTCAAACAACCGGTATTTGAGCTGAAATTAAATTATTCTGTTGAATGTGTGGGGGTGGAATATTGTTGGCAAAAATTTCGAATTTTTTTTGCTAAAACGGCGTAAAAAGTCTCAAATGATATAGAAAACTTGATTGTGGAACGAAATTTTTTTTGTCTGCTGTCGGACTGCGGCATGTATGTCTACCTGTTAATAGGTACTTTTGAACGAATTGAGATTGGATAAATAAGGGGTGATTTGGGGATAATTGACATTTTTTAGAATAGACATAGAACTCTAGTAATATAACGTTTCAAAAGTTTATGAGTTATCAGTACAGGAATATATATATATATATATATATATATATATATATATATATATATATATATATATATATATATATATATATATATATATATACAGTTACGTTCTACGGGGTTCTGGATTTGTTGATTAAGAAAACACAGCTTTGCAAACTACTAATTTATTATTACCAACTATTTTCCAACACCAGTGCCAACTAAAAGATTTCTCTTCTCTATTATTAAATGTCCATAGAACTATATTCCACTATCGCCTTCTATGATCGCTTCTCATACACCAACACTGCTGATTCGCTTAATATTCTATGATCACTTTTACACCACACCGACTTAATACTGAACTAACCTACTATGCGCACCACTCATCTATTTATACTGTCTATAGAGATTCTAGACGTTCTACACTATTCTACACCTGTCACTTCTGGTCTATTCTAGAAATGTCGTTCCAGAGTGTTCGCTGTGACACTGCCCCTTCTTATATTCGATCGTCCCGGTCTAATTCTGACATTTCTTGGTATGGCGTAAGTCTGTGCATATGGACCACCTTCAACTTGCTCTTCGGGCTCCTCTGAATGCGATAGACAACGTCACAGATCCTTTTGACTACCTTATAAGGATCTTCCCATAATTTCTGTAGTTTAGGTGACCGTTGCCTGCGTCGTACTGGCTTGTAGAACAACCGCCGATCCTCTTCTTTAAAACCAGCTGAATTAGTTGGCACGTCATAACAGGTCTTCATGCGGTCACTTTCTATTTGTATATGCATTCCGACAGCAGAGTGATGGTTTTCTTTCTCGTCAATATGTCGGGGCTTCCTTCAAGCGAAGTTCTTAGGTGGTACTGGTTCTTCCGTGTAGTTGCTGTTGTTCTGATGTTTCTACTTGCACAAATATCTCGGCGGGTCCTATTCATCATTTCGACATCGGCTCTGTTCCAACAAATGTGTTTACTGGCCTTTTTCACATTTACGTGGTCTTTGCACCCTTCGTCTTGTATTTCTCTCATACTTTCTTCTCCACTTGCTTCTGGCTGAGTAACTGTGTCGTCTCTTCCTCTCACAGCTCTCTTTACTGGAATGGCACTTTCACGGCAGGCGTTGATATTTTCCTCTATTGTGATTTTCCGCACTACCAGGCGACATTATTATTTCTTCACCGCAGATAGTCAGGAGGTTAGTGCCAAGATCAAGTTTAGCGCACTGACCCTGAAGTATGTCCAAGCCAATTATAATCGGGTCTGATATGCGGCGACTATGGCTCTCTGCTTTGCCTTCCATGTCCCAATTGGCAGCTCGACGTCAGTTTTGCCAAATACCTGGATCCGATCACCACCGGTTGCATTTACTCTGTACACTCTGTCTGGCTCTCTTACTCGCCATCTCGGAACCATGTTGCGGCGAATAATCGTCCTAGGTGCGCCTGTGTCGATGACCATCTGGGTCTTATTCCCGCTTACGTATCCGTCTACGATGAGAGCGCTGCCAGAATCGCTAACGTGAAAATGGTTACCGGCCTTAGCTTCACTTTCTTCATTGCGCGTGATCTTAGAGCCCAACATTCGCCCCTTATATGTCTCACCTTGCCGCAATTCCAGCAGCGCAAGGGATTTGCACGGTGAGCTCTTATTGGGTGTCCATGAGACGTCGGCCTTATTTGTTCTGCTATTTTCTCCAGTAGCTGCATGATCTTGGATGGATCTGTTTTATTTTCTTCTTGGACTTGAAGACTGCGAACTTTCACATGACTTTCTTATGCTTGCTTTACCGCTTCAAGCTCCAAGGAATGTGCCAAAGCATCGTTCAAGTTTTTCTGTCTCGTCATCCTCAGCGCCTGTTGCGTGACGGTATCTCTGACGCCGTCAATGAAGGTTTGCAGCGACAGCTGGTTTAAAAACTCTATCGGAGCTGTGGGGTAGGCTAATCGTGTCAGTCTGACAACGTCGGCGTGGAGATGTTGGAGACTTTCCCCCGATTTCTGACAACGTATTTTCAACTGCAATCGATACAGCTGCTGTAAATGCTGATCGCCAAACCTCATCTCTAATTGATGTTTAATGCTGTCAAAACTCAACGGTTCTTCCCTGGGAATACCTTGAAGCACATCTAGGGCATCTCCTCTGAGAGCTATTATTAACGAGGTCGCTTTCTCTCTCTCGCCCCAACCATTTGCTGTAGCAGCGGCTTTGAAGTGGCGTAGATAAATACTCCACAGGACTGAGCCATCAAATGTGGGGACCTTATTTCTTACGACCGGTCTATCTTCGAGTCTGATGTTTCCCTTGGATAGGGTATCAGACATCTTTTCTGGTGTTTGCATTTTCTGCTGAACGTCTTCTTGCATACTCGTCAGCTTGTCATGTACATCGTCGCTGATACCCCTTACTCGACATTCTACTTGTTGGAAGATGTCGTCTTTTACCTGCTTCATACCTTCGTCCACACACGAAGTAATATTCTCAATTCTGCTGGCTTATTCTTGCAGAATTTTCTTTGTTTCGTCATCTCTTCTTCTGGCTTTTTCATCTCTTTTTCTCATTTCTTCTTTGGATTCCTCGTCTCTTTTTCTGGCCTCTTCATCTCTTTGGCTTCTTTATCTCTTTTTCTGGCCTCTTCTTTCAGTTCTTTAATCAATTCCAATAGCTGGGCGTCCATTTTGGCTGTTGCGCTACGTGTCTTAGGCATAGATGTACTTAAAGCTGGTGAACAGTTTATTCTGTTTCAAGAACACACCCAGTTATGACTTACCGCTGACACTGATCTTCCAGAGATTCTAAAAATTTTCACGTTGTTCAACGAATATTCTGGAAAATATATCTGCTCGCAGTTTGAAAATCCCAGTTCTGACACCAGTTGTTATGTCCTACGGGTTTCTGGATTTGTTGATTAACAAAACACAGCTTTCCAAACTACTCATTTATTATTACCAACTATTTTCCAATACCAGTGTCAACTAAAATAGTTCTCTTCTCTATTATTAAATGTCCATAGAACTATATTTCACTGTCGCCTTCTATGATCGCATCTAATACACCGACACTGCTGATTCGCTTAATACTCTATGATCACTTTTACATCACACCGACTTAATACTGAACTTACTCTGCACATCGCTCGTCTATTTATACTGTCTATAGATATTCTAGACGTTCTACACCTGTCACTTCTGGTCTATTCTAGAAATGTCATTCCAGAGTGTTCACTGTGACAATATATATATATATATATATATATATATATATATATATATATATATATATATATATATATATATATATATATATATATATATATATATATATATATATATATATATATTCTTTTCTTTGTGGTCATCATGGGCCCTAAATTTATTCCATAAGAATGTCTTTCTGAAGAGAATAAATTATCACAGCTATGTGGAAGTTGTGATTCAATTTGCGGCACTATTTTTTATTAAACTAAAGAGTAAAGCGACATTACAGTTCCACAAAGCAGTAAAACGGATGTTCCTAAAAACACCAATCTACACATTAGAAAAGTTTATGTTCCGAACAGTCAATAAATAAGTGTGCACACATAGATTGTATTTTGTGGGTCAATTTGGTTGTTGATGTGGTTTAGTTTTTATGGTAATTTTACCTGTGTAAATTGGAGAGGTTATCTTATCTACCGTTCTGTTGAGATGTAAGTGTGGTGTTGCCTTGAGAGTATATATTTTGATTTAAAATTTTAAGTTTTATTTATGTTTTGTCTCATTTGCTTTGTTTATTTGGTTTTATAGACGAATAAATTTTAGAAGTTTGTGTTATGGATTAGGGTTTTATTTTTGTTAACTTGGAGTTTTATTTATACATATTTTATGTCGGTTTGTCTTCTATGTCGCTGATTGTATTGTATTTTAGTTATTTTGACAAGCCATGTAAACATTGACAGAGAAAATATACTGTTAACTATCTACTATGCTACAAAATAGACACTAAAATATACAATATTACCCTCATATACCTACAATAACATATCCTTAGCTTAAGGATATTAATGGAGACACTCTTCATGTCATAGGGCCTATTATGATGATTTAGACATCACCCATACCAAACATTCTTAAAAAAATATTTGACTAATTAAATGACTGAAAAGTACAAAGCAGTAAACACATTTTAATGATAATATAAACTTTATTTGTGCAGGTACATTATCAGGACATGAAAACAGAGTAACGTCACTCTCAGTAGCTGGAAATGGTATGGCAATTACATCATGCAGTTGGGATCAACATGTACGAGTCTGGGGTTAAAAAATTAACGTTAATTCAAGCAAATTAATAGTTATGTTGTAAATTTTTTATAAGATTTATAATTCTTGTGAACAATATTCAGTCTATTGCAGATGTTTAAATAAATGTAAGCAACAATTTTACTGTATACATGTTTACTATCTTATGGTTAGATAAACAGCTATTATAACCGACTAAGATGGAAATAAAATATTCATTGAGTTGACTGTTTCCTTTAATTTTCATCTCTAAAGTCTAGAATAGTTAATTTTGTGACTAAAACATTTAAATTTGATGAACATCAATTTGGATGTCAAAAACGTAGTAGTACCCAAATGCTGGTAGCTGTTGAAGTCATAGAGGTTGTCACTACTAATCTTGATGAGAAGACATATGTGCTGGCAAATATTGAAGCAGGCGCTGGTAACACAGATTCACAAATCAGGAGATTACCAAGACTCTGAAAATCAAGGACCTATATCTCTAATTCAGTGGCGGATCGTGATTTTGGGAGTGGGTGAAGCAGAAACGGCGCTGTCCAAAAGGAGGGACTCAAGCTCCTCTTCGCGCCGCAGACGAAAATTTTTAAAATTTTCAAGGTCACGTGTTTTCCTGTCACTTCAGATTTTAAATGACAAATCCATTTGTACAAAAATATAGACTTTCACAAGGAGTAATGACCACAAATACTCGATGAGAACACATAAATAAATAAATTTATTATTTACATTATTTTTGTCACACTGTACACGCACCCTAGGAGAATATAATAATTGTGAAAATAGCAACGTCAAACTCTAGTGTCATTTTTGGTCGTAAAACAAATTGATTATTTTGGGAAAAATATGGATATGTTAGGATGAATTGTAAATGGAAAAGTATAATAAAGATATGAAGTTTTGTTGTAAATGAAGGCAACGGTTAAGGCATCAGATGGAAAAATTGGAAGCAAAAATAAATTTTATTTGGTATGTCAAAATTTGAAGTTTGTGAAATTTGGATTCTTATGTCAAGCAATTTTGGATATAATATGATATATTAAATTACGTTACTGTACAGCACAAGTCTTTGACTTATTGTATTAGCGTACTGTATAATTTATACAAATAAACAAATAAAAATTAAAATAAATTACGAAAATCTGTTTCTAGTGGGATGAGCTAGAAGCATTTTTTTTTCCAAATCCAAGGTCATTCTTTTTTTTTATAACTTGAAATTGTATATCTAATATTTTATTATTTTGAAATTATTCTTTTAGAGGCTTAAATAACCAAATCAATTTGGCACTTACCAAAAAGGAACATGATAAATCCAGCTTTTTAAAGTTTGTAAATATATGAAAAATGGTGCCTTGACACTTATTTAAATTTTACACAGTCACTTCACTTCAAAGTTTGCTTATGTTTATTTCTTGAATATAAAGTCTATTCTTCTGTCTTTCAAACTTGCGAATTTATCAATAATGTCATCATAAAACAGGTTTGTACTTATTACCTCGTTCAGAAACTCCTTTTCAATGGAATTTTTTTCCAAATTTGTAGGTTTCTCCCGTGTCATTGTGTTATGCAGGTAGGTTTTGATCATTTTTGAACAAGAAAAACTTTGTTCAACCGAAACACTAGTGGATGGCATTGTCACAATTAAGCAAAACAATTTATGTGGTTTTTTAAAGATGCTGCTGTTTTCGGTTAAGTTCCATAAATTTTTAAGGTTTTACATTTCGGTACTGATCATCACCATAAATAAGAAGGAATTCATTTTTCAGCCTTTGAATGTCAGTGAATATAGTAGGGTAGTATACCGTTAAATTATTTAATGCATCTATGGGAAATTTTTCAGAATACACTACAAATTTTGAAGTATTAATTAACGTAATATAATGAAGTTTTTCAATGTCTTGAAAGCGTGTAGAAATTTGCACTCAAATAGTATATAAAATTTCATAATATAGAAATTTTTATTTTTCACAAACTTTATCACGTGTAAGTGTAACTCTTTTCCGTCCCTCGTGGTGTTCAAGTGCAATTGTTGTTTTGGAAGCAATAAATTCGAAAACTTCTTTAAGTGTATTTTCACATCTTTTGTTGTTTACGAGTGCCTGCGTATTTCTCATTTGTGAGATGCACAAATTAATGACAAACGACTTCTTTTGTAGTGCATGGAAGAGCATATCAGTGAATACAAAAATATCATTAAACACAACAACCAAAATGGCAAATTCAAAGTCGCAAAATTTATTTAAAAACCCATTGCTCAACCTGAGGTTTCAACGGAAGTTGAATCATTCAAAATTTGCTCAGATACTTCATTTTAAAGGGTCCTAATCATTTTTTATAACACTCAAAATTTTAGATTGCGATGACCATCGTGAGTAGGTATTCGTCTTCCTATAACTGTATCGGCTACGTAAGTTTGGTTGGCAGAATGGTGGAAAAATGATGGTATGCCGCTTACATTTGCAATAAATATGCGACGATTTGGAATGGTGTTACAACTTTCTTGCAGCACTAAATTCAAACGATGTGCCAAACAATGAACAAAAATTGCTTGTGGCGCTTCTTTGATTTTCGACTGAAGACCATTTAATTGCCCTGACATAACGCTTGCTCCATCAAAACATTGTCCGATAAGTTTTGATTTATAGTCATATTTTTCCAGACACCTTGATACAATGTTAAACAATGTCTGAGTGGTCCGGCCAAAACTACAATCATAAAGTCCCAAAAATCTTTCCAGCAATTTTCTGCTAAAATTTAGATATCTAATAATGATGCTGCACTGAGATTTTTGTATGTCAGTAGTATCATCCACTTGAATCGAATAAAATTTACAATCTACTATTTCTTTTTAACATAATCTTCAACATTTTGGAGATGCAGTTAATTAGTTTATTTTGAATAGATAGATAGATAGGTGCTTTATTGTCCAAAGATAAAAATCTTATTGACAAGCAAAGTGTTAACATATAAAAGTAAAAGTTGTCAAAAGATAAAAACACAAAAATATAAGTTCACAACAAATAGTAATATAAGTGCATATGTAACTAGTATCACTATATATAAATAACAATATAAAAAACAATATAAACATAAATACACAGCTGACTAACAATATAATAAAAACACACAATATATAGAAAGCAGCTTAAATGAAAACAACCAATCGAATCTGTCACAGTAGTGCATCATTACAAAATTCATCTATTGAATAATAACATTTTTCAATTAAAAATTCCTTAAGCTCTTTCCTAAAAATTTCAATGTCACCAATCCTCCTCAAGTTTAGTGGTATCTGGTTAAATATTTTTTTACTATTATATATCAATGACCTCTTCAATAATGATGTGGACGGTATAGGAAGAGGAATGCAGTTCTTTTGTCTTGTATCACGAGAAGACACTGACCTGATTTCATCTTTATATTTTCCATGCATAAGGCATGCAGTCTCCAAAACAAACAGAGACGGTAGGGTCAATATCCGCTCAGAAACAAATAAAGGTCTACAAGAGTCACGGACACTAACCCCACACAAATATCTGATGGCTCTTTTCTGCAGAATAAATACAGAATTGAAAAGATAACCTGCACAAGAGCCACAGTAACAAATGCCATGTCTTAGATGGGACTCCACAAGTGAGAAGTAAACACTTCTAGATGTACTCTTGTCCAAGCTTTTTGAAACAACTCTTAGTGCGTGACAACCTGATGAAAGCTTCTTACATAGATGATTTATATGTGTTTCAAATTTTAACGATTGATCAATGTATAGTCCCAAAAACCTAACACAGCTCTCGCTTCCAAGTCTTTGAATTGCTAGCAAACACAGGCGCAATTTTTTTTATAGTACCCTTGAATGTCTACTGAGCTTACCGAAGTAAAGGCCTACAGCAGTTCTTTGAAATTACCGCAATTAAGAGATGATACTCCTTCCTCATGGCCGCGAAATTCTAGTTCTTGTTTGCCGAGGTAGAGCACCGCACGAATAGGCAATTACATGACACGAATGTTAACTTGAACATTTTCGTTGAATTGTTTTATATACAGTTTCGAATTTTCTTTTAAAGCATCCTTAATGCTTGTTAAATTTTTCCTCAATTTGATAAGAATCTCCATGTCACCAGGATCAACTATTTCCAAGACAGGTGGTCATTCAATGTGTTTTGTGCAACTAAGAACGATAAGATTTTTGGGATTAAAATATACAATGAAAATCTCACTGGCGTGTTATAATATTTTGCACGGCGTGATTCTAGGTTTTCTAAACACATTAAGTTTAGAAGAAGCTAGAACAAGCTGGTATCAGCAAGACGGAGCACCGCCCCACAATTTTCATTTAGCTCACGATTGTCTGCATCAACATTTTTGTTTGCCGATAACGGCCCACATAGATGGCCACCACAGTCCCCTCACCTAACACTTCTGGATGCAAGCATCTGGGGCTACTTCAAAAATAAAGTTTACCACGAACCTGCCACCACAAAAGAAGACATGGTACGTAGAGTTTTACGTGCCTTCAATTAATTGAATTCGAGACAAATCAGAAAGGCTACGAACCATAACATTCTGAGATGAATAACAAAATGCCTCCATGTCAGTGTAGGTAATTTTGAGCATTTGTTATAAGTTCCACATTTTTTTAATTGGTTTTTGTGTTTTAGTTTTTCACTAGCTATTAGTCAAGTTCTGTACTCATTTATAATAACTAACTACCTACCTTGTTGAGTTGTATTTTGATTTTTCAAGTTAGTTGACAAGATATTGATTTTATAGAACTAAATAAGGGAAACACAGTGATTTGGATGCAAATACAAAGTCTTCTTTTTTTTTACGGAAGAAGGCCCAACAAATGTTATGTTTGCATTTTTAAGAGGTGGGACTTGACACATAGATGTCAACAAGCATATTATCAAGTGAATCCAATAAAATTGAAATATTTGGGAAACTGTGGAATTTGGGTATAGGGAATGGTAATACACGTTGAAAAGGAAGCCGGATGCCAACCGAAATAGCCCATAAAATATAGGGTGTTCCATTTGAAATAAGCGAGTAACTGTGATTTCAATTTTACCAAATGACACGGCTAATTCTCATCACTCTGTATATTTAAAAGAAATGCTATCAAATGTGACGTTTAGGTGTCAATCTGAGGGTCATCTGTGCAAAAACTGAGTATTCTCAGTTGTATTTCCACAGAGAGATAACGTGTAACGTTCAGCTAGGTTTTTGCGAGAATTTTAAAAAAGTCGAAAAAAATCGAAAACGGTCGATTTTTCACATATGGTATGTTAGTAATAATTAATCTCAAATTCAACGTAGAACTCAAAATTCAATGTAGAACTCAAAAATATAATGAAAATCACCATATTTTATTTAAAATAAGCAAGTTGATGGTTACTTCTGGTTAAAGCAGAAGTCTGACATAAAGTAAACTATTTTCACTGAACTGGAATTTGTTTCAAACGTATGCGTGTAAATTTTCAAATTTCAAATCGTAGTAGTTATTGAGAAACATAGATCTCTCTGAGGCCTAGGGTTGAACACACTGAAACCTCACAGACGATCTCCGGCAAGATTTGGGGAGTAGGCAGATTGAGGCCCCGTAATCAAGCTACAACAACCCAACCCACCTTTGTCCACTGCTCTAAGGAGTAGGCAGATTGAGGCCTTAGAGTGTCCTTACATACTTCCTTTACCCACCTTTGTCCACCTATCTAAGCAGTAGGCAGATTGAGGCCTTAGAGTGTCCTTACATATTTCCTTTAACCACCTTTGTCCACCACTCTAAGGAGTAGGCAGATTGAGGCTTTAGAGTGTCCTTACATATTTCCTTTACCCACCTTTGTCCACCACTCTAAGGCGTAGGCAGATTGAGGCCTTAGAGTGTCCTTACATATTTCCTTTGCCCACCTTTGTCCACCACTCTAAGGAGTAGGCAGATTGAGGCCTTAGAGTGCCCTTACATATTTCCTTTACCCACCTTTGTCCACCACTCTAAGGAGTAGGCAGATCAAGGCTTTAAGAGTGTCCTTACACATTTCCTTTACCTCTTGAAAATGGCTCCAAAACAGGAGCCGAAACGTCGAGTTTTCATAAATTCTGGAAGCGGTTCAACCCGAGAACCAAGTATGTCTCACATTAAAGACCGCGGAAATCTTTCTGAATATATGTATATATATATATATATATATATATATATATATATATATATATATATATATATATATATATATATATATATATATATATATATATATATATATATATATATATATATATATATATATATATATATATATATATATATATATATATATATATATATATATATATATATATATATATATATATATATATATATATATATATATATTGTATTGTTATTTAAAGTATACAAAGTATAACTGAGCTTTAGAATATGTATAGAGTATAGATAATTTTTAAAATCCAAACCGCAACTTTAACATTAAAAACAATGTAACATTTTTTTCTCCTCTTTCCATATTCCGTACATTTCTGTTTGTGGCAAAATTTCATAAACAAAATGTATTTCTTCTCTGGTTTGACACCGTTTCGTTAGAAATTCCCTGTTTAAAATACTGTTATAACTCAAGCATGAAGTTAACCAAAAGTTCGTCCGCAACCAAAACTGCAACCACAGATCATAACACCAACCCGCTCCACTGTTCAGAAGTAGATGGTTACAAACTGAATAGGATATACTAGTAGGAACAAAGGTATTGAAATGTGATTAAAAGAAACAAATTTATGTAACATATAAACATACATATCCAAAGTCCATTTGAAATTATTTTCAACCTATGAACAGAAATATTAAAATAATAAATTAAATAGTAACATATTAGTCTCATTCTTTGGAATTCATTAATTTTAAGATGATTACGTATTATTGCAATGACTAGAATTTTCTAACCTTATTTCTTGCTTATATATTGCTGATATTTATAATTTTACCCATTAAAAAAAATATATATACAAACTTATAACAATAAATTATAAGAAACCAAACAAAATAATCTTTTAAACAGCACATTATTAAAAAAAAAAGTTGACTAAGTTTCAAATATGAATTAGCCAAATAAACAGATAAGATAAATGGCTAAAAACTTTAGTAAGTATTTGTAGACTATAGACTATATCTGAAATGTGTTATAATATTATTTTAAATAGCATCTTTATATGTTAGTTACTTTTAAAGCTACTTATAAATTTAAGAGTACTTTGAAAAGAAATAATGGTGCTAAAAATAAAAAAAAAGGTGTTCTGCTGGAAAGCCAATTGTGCTTTTAATTTTTTTTTAAAGCGTTCAAATTGTGGTAAAAACCCTATAAAATTAATAGTTTTATCACTAAAATAAAACTGTATGCTTTTGTAACTATAAATGTAGATCTTTTTATTTATTAAAAATAAAGCAAGATATAAAAATATAAAACACATTAACAGCTGTAAAAATAGAGGCAGTATAGAATTAAGTTATTTTAATTTTTATGAAGAATTTACAAATGCAATAGGGTACAGTCGCCCATTTAGCACCAGCACCTAAATTGTCCCACCACTGGTTTTCAAACTTATAAGAATGCTAGCACCATCTACCACCATATTCTGAATGAGCTTCGTTGATGACACATGGAATGCCGTGGTCTGAACAGTTGTATTTCTATGACGGAATGTGGGAGTCTCTCTGTATACCTTCGTAGAGGACTCTGTTCGCAACTGCTTGGCAACTAAGATAAATAGTAGTTCTAGTTTTTATTCGCCTAGTTTATTCATCCCTCTGATGATGCTAACTTTGTTAGCGAAACGATTGTCAGGTCTAAAAAACTGTATTGTGATTAATTGGGTTCTCAAAATTGAACTTATCAGTGCTCATCACAGGTTCCAATCTTCACTCATTGTTCATCACCGCCATTTAAACATTTTACAGCTTTATTGTTTCCTTATTTTGAGGTTAGAATGTAAATTTACATGCGGTTCACCATATTGAATCTCATCAGGGATCCCAAATTGCAGTGGGGTTCAATTTCGACAACCGTGATTTGTTTTGAGCATCTGATTGTAGCCCTATTTTTTCCTCAGGTGACAAAACGTGAAAGTTATCGAAAGTGGTCAACAAAAATTTAGAATTGGTTTCCACAGCATACAGCAATGCAGTCGAGATTAGATAATTTCAAAATGAACGTTATTGAGACATATACAGAATACAAATAGAGTATCCAAGGGTACGACAAAATCAATGGGAAGAAATTCTACATTTGATCAGGAATTACTTACTTGGCTAGCGTATGGTACAGTTTTCGGACTGTTTTTTCGGATTGACACTCTGTGACATTCCAAAACTTGGGTTCAATTTGGCAGAAAAAAATCAAATTCCTTATTAGTGCAATAATGAAAAAAGAATAACAGAATTTATGAGAAGACATAGCAACTGGACACTGGCAACCTCTCAAGATGAGAGGGTATAATAAAGAAAATGTTCATCAATTTTTTAACATATTGGAAAACTTATGTGATATATAATATCAACACAACTTCTCTATTTAGGGGGGTCTTCATTCCCAAACCGGGAAGGGAGGACTACACGCTGGCCAAGGCGTACAGGCTAATTAGCCTTACATCCTTTCTGCTTAAGGAATTGGAAAAGATAGTAGGTAGGTTTATGTTGGGAGGGATCCTCAGGAATCACCCCTTCCATAAAAGTCAGCACACGTACCAGCAGGGGAAATCGACGGAGACGGCGTTCCACGCTGTGACGCGAAAGGTGGGGGTGCGCGAGTTATGCCCTGGGCGTATATACCACGGCATTCGAAACAGAGGAGTACACTATCCTGTATGTGGCCAATAGACAGGATGTGAGGAGCCCCGAGAAATGTGTATACATTTGCTCGGATAGCCAGGCGGTCCTCCGGGCAGTCTGCATGGCCAGAATCAGGTCAACACTGGTTCTCCCCACCACTGCTACTACTACTCTATTTTTAACATGGACAAATATAGTTTCTCGACTGCAACAAAAAAATCCCAGAGGATTGTTACCAAGTGAACCAAGGCTGCCGCCTTTGTAGCAAGTGGGTAAATACGACAATAGTCTGCTGTGCCGGTGCAGCTGGATTATACATGCCACCCATGATTATTTTTAAACGAAAGAAGTACACGGCGAAACTAGAAAATGGTGCCCCATCAGGTAGCAAGGATTGGATTCAGGCTACATCTCTAGTGAATTATTTGTAAAGTGGCTTCAACACTTTATACATGCTGAACAAAGTGCATCTCCTGTTGGGTACACATACCACACATTGTAAAAACCTGACAACTCTTTCTCTAGCAAGAGACAATGGAGTCAAATGGTTCAGTTACTTAGTCACACTACCAATCGCTTTCAGCCTCTTTATATATCTTTTTTCAAACCTTTAGAAGCGTTTTAGACACAGGCTTTAGAGAAGTGGCTGAGGTGCAATGTTGGACGCACAGTTATACAATATCAAGTAGCAGAACTTCTTCATGAAGTTTATGGAAGAGCTGCCCTTGTTAAAAATGCCATCAATGGTTTTAAAGCTTCTGGTGTATCGCCAGTCAACAACCATGTATTCAAAGACTCTGAGTTTGTTTCATCTGAAACTCTTAAATTACAGAATATTCAGGTTCACCAGAACACTGCAACACTAAATGAAAAAGACAGTCACAACAGAAATAACAATATTCCATTATCAATATTGAAAAGTATTGTATTTCCTACAGTCCAAAGAAGCTCAACTCCTATTGTATGGGATTTGGTGTAAAGCATCAACAAGCAAGAGAAACTCAGACTTACTGTTGGTTAGTTTAGATGCAGTACCACCTTTGCTGAAGCCAGCAGATAATTTGCCAAAGAAAAATGCCAAGTGCATTCAGAAGCCGTAGAAATTGCCACCAGTCATTATAAAAACACTCTGGAGGTCAAAGCAGTAGAAAAGCAGAAGAAACTCATAGTGCCTTTTAAAGGTTTGAAAAAACTATTACTACCACGTGTCACATGTGTGGTTCTGTGAAGAATAAGAACAAAGTGGTATGATGAGTGCATGTGGATTCTCGGATTGTAGGGCACAACTTACGAAGGATACCTTGCAGGCTTATAAATTCTACATATGTAATGTTGCGTCTAACATACAGGCAGATCCCAGGTCTTTTTGTTCTTTGTGAATTCTAAAAAGAAGCGGACTCGGATACCTACACTTATGACATATAAGGGCCAGGACTTGTCTTCCCCTGAGGGTTTAGTTGATGGTTTTGCTGAGTTTTTTAGTTCGTCCTTCAAATCTTGTACCGCTTCTTCAGAGGATATGTTTATCTCTTCGAACTGTTTTCTCTTTCATTTAAGCGAATTTCATACATCTGATGTACTTTCTGCTATTAAGAAACTCAAGTCCAAGTTATCTCAAGGGCCTGATAATATACCTAGTTTCATAATCAAATACTGTGCTTCCGCATTTGCCGAACCTTTTTGTCTCTGAAAACACAAACCTTCCCTTCCATATGGAAAACCACTAAAGTCTGCCCCGTCCATAAGAAGGGTGACAGGTCGGTCATTGAAAATTACAGGCAGGTTGTAATCAGGCCAAACTTTTCTAAGGTCTTCGAGTATACACTTTTTGCGTATCTATCCCCTCATGTAGGTCTGCATCTTTCACTGAATCAGCATGGGTTTGTCAGGGGCCGTTCGACCTTGACCAATCTTTCTTGTTTCGTGCAATATGTATCGTCTTGTTTGGTTGGGAATGGGCAGGTTGATGCAATCTACTTAGACTCCTCGAAGACATTTGACTCAGTTGATCATGAGCTGCTGTTACTTAAGCTTCATTCTTTTGGACTTTCCAATGGTCTTATATCCTTGTTTAGATCCTACCTCTTCAATCGGTATCATTATGTCTGGTATGCTGGTTGTTCTTCTGACCTGTTTCATGCTTCTTCTGGTGTCCCACAAGGATCTGTACTTGGGCCCCTTCTCTTCAACGTTTCTAGTAATGATTTGGATTCTGTGTTTTCTGTTCCTCATTTATTGTATGCTGATGACCTAAAATTTTTTCTAAATATTAATTATCTTGTCAACTGCCAGGCCATACAGCACAACCTTGATAGGATTTCGGAATGGTGTGACAAGTAAGTTACCTCTAAATCTTTCTAAATGTAGTGTTTTGTCTCTTTCCAATAAACATCAGTTGCAGGTTTTTACTTATAAGGTGAATGGTGAAAATCTTATGTGTGTGTCTAATATTACAGACTTGGGTTTGATCATGGATCCACACTTGAAGTTTAATTTACATCTAAACAGTATCCTTAGAACTTCTATGAAAAGCCTAGGATTTGTTGTTAGAAGCGCTGGGAATTTTTCATCTACTGAAACTCTTATCTGTCTATATGCTATTTGTCCGTTCTTATGTTGAATATGCCAGCTTGTGCTGAATGTCCTTCTACTCCTGCCACATTACGCTTCTAGAATCTGTCCAGCGTAGGTTTCTGAAATATTTGTCTTATTTTGTTGAAAAAATTTATCCTCAAAGAGGCATATTTTACAATTGTTACTCACTAGATTTGGTTTTATGTCGCTTGCTGACAGGCGAACTGTTTCAGGTAAGTGTTTTTTATTTAAGCTTATTCACGGAATTATTGATGCACCTGAACTTCTCTCCCAGCTGCCTTTTCGCTCTCCTCTCCACGGCTGTCAGACTCGTTCTGCTCATACTTTTTTACTTCAGATTTCCAGAACTAATCTGCTTTTGAAATCACCCTTGTATTATATGTGTGCAGAATATAATTCTTCCAGTACTGACATATTTAGTCATGCTAATGTTGGGTCCTTTTCGGCAACCTCTAGGGAATCCCTGCTTCGTGGGGACACCACATCTTAGTTATTTTTTGTTATTTTTTTTAGTTTTAATCTATGGTTTTTAATTTCTCATGGTTTATTAGTTCTTATATAAATCCATGTAACTAGGCTCCTGCCTGTTTGGGCTGTTTAATTAATTAAATAAATTAAAATGTGGGGCAAGGCTAGGATTCACTTTAAAAAAAAAACTTTCGTCATTATGCTTTGTCTGTATTTTCTTGGTTAATGAACAGCTATTTTATTTTATTAATAGCGAATTTTTGTTTGGCCGAAAAGTTAAAATATTTTTTTTTGTATAAAAAATAATTGCCAGTTCTATTTTTATGGCTATTATAGGAATAAAATGTTGGTTCAATTTAGGATACTTGGGGTTCAATTTGCACAATTTCTTTCCCAAATTGAACGACTTGCAAGGCAACGCTTTTTTTCAAACAGAAACGCAATAAATTTGCCTCAAAGTTGATCACTAGTAGAAAAGTGTTTATAAATGTCCAACACATATTTTAACCATTGTGTGTTATTAATCTTTAGATATTTTCCAAGTTATTGCTATATTCTTAAAAATGATTCAATATATCCTTACCCTAAATGTAGGAGGCGCTACTGAAAACACTAAAACTGTCACTAACTGGTTTTTTCCAGAGCTCCTCTATAACTACAAATAATTTTGAGAGTGCACAATTGCTTTTTTCTTTATCCATCTGGTCACTACAAAGCAATTTTGTACAAAAAATAAGAGTGGTCAAACCCACAGCAAGAAATAAGGCTAGAGTATCAATATGATACAAATACGACACTGTCACTTTTCAGCAACAATGAATAAATCAATAATTGTAAAAATAGAAGGTTTTCTATTTATATTATAGTTATTACTAATTCGATTATATAGCAGATGGATTTAGTGCAAATTCGAAAACTTTCACAACACAATTTCACTAGGTTTAGCACCACCTAACATAACGAAAGTTGTAACGGAAATTTAGTAGCAACAAAAAATTCGTGAGCAGTTTTCTAGAAGACATTTCACAATGGACGAACGTTCATTAAAAGAGCTTGAAATTTAATAGCACCAGCTTCTTTAGTGCTCCATTCGATATTGTCCCTAGACACTGAATAAGCATCTGGTTTCACTAGAATTTGAAAAGCGGCATGATATTCCTTGTCCTCAGATTTGTATCCCATGGTGAAACAATTTTCTAAAGTCGGATAGAAAACTACTTGGAGATCATCGTCTTTTTTACTAATTATATTACAAAACTGCATCTGCCCTGAAAAATAAAACAATAATCAATTAAACAATATATTTATGAAATATTGTAAGTGTATAATACCTTTTGTTAGTGGTTGTCCTTTATCCAATATGCACCTAATAGCACCCATTTTACAAGGATAAAATGCATTGTGCCATTTTTCTGTGGTAATATTTACCATGTTGCGAAGTGGGAATTTTACCCAACCTACAAACATATTACAATTATTCTCTTTTTATTAATAATAATAATAATAATAATAATAATAATAATAATAATAATAATAATAATAGTCTTTATGAGCTTTAGCTATACAATATAAACAAACAAAAAATTTCATTACAAAATCTAGTCTACCACCTAAATATAAATAAATTTTATGTAGTGAGCACACTTCCTTTTGAATAACTTTTCATTATTGCAGTTTTTCACATCAGAAGGTAAGCTATTATACGATCCTCATAGCCACAGACAGCCAGGCAGCCCTTAAGGCCCTGAGTAGCCCATGGCTAAATTCCAGGCTGGTAAGTGAGTGCCGAGACGAGACGAGCGACCTGGCCGGGCAGAATGAGGTCACCCTCATCTGGGTGCTGGGTCACTCGGGGGTCAAAGGCAATGAAGAAGCTGACAGTCTCGTGAAGAGAGGGTCAGCAGAACCATTTATGGGACCAGAACCGGCTCTGGGCGTGGCAAAGAGCACTGCCAAGGAAGCCATTAGGTCTTGGGTCAGAAACCAACACAAGGTGTACTGGGCAGACTGTCCAGGGCTCAGATATGGAAAGTCAATCATTGACGAACCCAGTTCAAAGAGAGCTGTGGAGCTGCTAAATCTTAGCAGAGGACAGCTTAGAAATATAACAGGTCTCTTGACGGGACACATGGCCATCAAGAAATGCAGACTTTGCGACGAGGGGGAAGGATCAGCCCAGCACATCTTGTGCGAGTGTAAAGCTCTGGACCGCAAAATACAACTGATCTACGGTCAGTCTAGACCGGAGACAGAGCATTATAAAACCTCACCCTACCAATCACTGTGCAGACTGGTTCAAGGCACAATGATTTTGGAATGGGTGGAGTGAAGAGACTAAGGGCATGCACAATAGGCCAAGGGCTGCAGTGCTATCGGGGCGGCAAAGCCGCGGACGAGCCCTGAAGGGAAAAAAAAAAGGTTATTGATGCCAAGTTTTGTTGATTTTTCTTAACAAATATTGAATTTTTATGATATTGCTTGTGTTACCGAGATGTGGCTGAGTGATGCTGTTGATTCGCACATTATATTGTCACCCGGTTACAGACTGTTTAGGAGGGATAGGTGGGGTAGGAGAGGTAGTGGTGTGTGATGTTATGTTAGGTCTTCAATACCTTGTGAAATTGTTAATTTCGATATAAACATTGTGAGCTTTGATTATGTTTTCTTGAAGTTCAAAGTTAAAGTTGTAAGTTTTGCCTTATAATTGTGTACCGCCCTCCGGACTCGAGTATACTGGAACTTTCTAATTTCCTCGAAGAAATCTTACCTTATATGCTACCAGAGTGGGATTATTCCATATTGACTGGTGATTTAAATGTAAATATGCTGTGGTTTCTAGCTCACTTTCCAACATTCTTGATACTTATGGCTTTGCTAATGTAATAAATCAACCTACACGTGTTTCAGCAACTTCCACCACATTGTTGGACCCCATGCTTGTTAGCTCTGAAGAAATTTGTCATCATAATGGTACAGTTGTCTCTGATTTGAGTGATCACAACATGGTGCCCTTTAGTACTCTGGATCTTAAAGTCAATAAACCTACTCAAAAGCTACTCACCCTGCGTAATTTAAAAGGTCCTGATGTTGTGGGTTTCAGACGGGATTTGCGCAATATACCCTGGGATGATATATTTTATATCGAAAATATTAACAGTAAGGTGAAATTTTTGACTGAAAATATAAATTATGCTTTTGATATTTTGATGACAATTAGAATCAGTAAACAGCAGGCACCCTGGTTACTGATAGCTTAATGTTGATTTTTAAAGAACGTGACAACGCCTTACTCAATATTTAGGAGGACCAGATTGCCTGAAGACTGGAACTACTATAAAGAATCTCGCAATTATGCTCTAGCATCAATAAGCAGAGAGAAGGCCGCATATGTGTCAACGTTAAAGACGAATGACAAAGAGTTATGGAGGGACTTGAACATTCAGTCTTCAGCTGTTCACAACGGATTGCCAAATGATTTACATAAGCCTGATAATATCAATGATTATATGAGTGTTTATAAGAAGACAAATAACTGTCAAAATCGAATTATTTTTACTCCAGCATAGACAGAATAACAATAAATTTTCATTTGCTTTGGTAAGGCAAGGTGCAATTCTTGATTAATAAACTCTTCAAAATTTAACGCTGCTGGTAAGGATGGAATCTCTTTATATTTTAAAATCGTGTTCACCTGTGATTCTTGACCGTATTTATCATGTTTTAAATTCTTGTCTACTGTGTGGGTATTTTCCTAAAGCCTGGCATGAGTCCACAGTTTGTTCGGTGCTTAAGATTGCTAACCCTCATTCCGTCAATTATTTGCGACCTATTAGCTTATTACCTGTGCTCTCTAAAATTCTTGAGAAAATTATTTATTCCCAGTTATGTGATTATCTGTTGTGCAATGATATTTTACTAACACAACAATCTGGCTTTCACAGAGAGCACAGTATTACTACTGCCGTGTTGAACTTGACAGACAATATAATTCGTGATCTGGACTGAAAAATGGCTGTTGTATTAATCACCTTGGATTATTCCAAGACTTTTGACCTGATTGATCATGAGTTGTTGTGTGCTAAGTTTGGATACTATGGTTGTGACTCTGCTGTTCTGTCTTTTTTTGCATCGTATCTGTGGAATCGCACACAGTGTGTACGTTGTGACAATGATTATTCAAGGTCTGGTAGCATAGTGTCAGGAGTCCCCCAGGGATCGATTCTGGGACCCTTTTTGTTTCTTGTTTATACTTTGGATCTACCGGAGGCGGTGAGTGGTGGTCGGCTAAAGCTTTATGCCGACGATACACAGCTGTTACATAGTTTTGCAACTCATGATGTATTTGAGGCAGGTGAGTCAATAAACCGAGATTTAGAATGTATTTCTTCATATTCAAGGGCTCATAACCTTGTTGCTAATCCATCCAAGACTACATGTATTCTGTTTTGCAGCAGGTCAAAGCGTTTGTATATTCAGAACTCATTACAGCTCAAGCTGGATGGCGTTAATACAGTCACATCAAATGAGGCAAGGAGTCTGGGTTTGGTTGTTGCCCAGTCACTTAGATTTAAGGGTCGCTTAAAAACTCTCATACAAAAATGTTATGCCAGAATACACTTACTCTATGTAAACAAGTATGTTTTGAATTTTAAGTTGCGTAAGAAATTGACTGAATCATTGGTATTCCCCTCTGATATCTCACAAAATGTTACCGAAATTATCCAAGCTGGCATGGAATTATTTATTCCACGTACACAGAAAACCTCTGCAGCCACTCAAAAGCCCTGGTTCTCTAAATCCTGTGACAAGGCCAGACTTGAAAAGGTCAAAGCTCACAAAAAGCTTCTACACAATCCCAGTCAAGAAAACCGTCAAACATTTAACGACGCAAGCAACCGCTATGTCCGCATTCTTTCTGAGGCAAAAAACTCGTTTAATAACCACATCAAAAACAAAGTCCTCTTAAGCTCCAGCGGCAGCAAACCCTTCTGGACTCTTGCTAAATCAATTGGGAATAATTTCTACAAGAGCACGTTCCCACCCCTTGTCTCAGGGGATGAAATTGTTTCTACCGCCCTGGGCAAGGCTGAACTTTTTGCCTCGTTGTTCGCCAACAATTCTACTCTCAACCCACCTCCAAATGTTCAACCACCAACAGTCCCCAATGTCGCGCATAAAATGACTGATATCATTTTCAAAACTAGAAAGGTACGAAAGATGCTCTCTTCTCTTAAGACCAGGAAAGCCTCTGGCCTTGACGAGATCCCAGCAATTGTTCTCAAAAAATGTGCACCAGAACTTGCTCCTGTCCTGACTCGTCTGTTTCAGACATCTTACAATAGAGGCATATCCCCTAGTAACTGGAAAACTGCTTGAGTACAACCCGTCCCCAAGAAAGGATCGAAAGTGCTTCCTAGCAACTACAGGGCTATTTCTCTCCTTTCAGTCATCTCTAAAGTGATGGAAAAGTATATAAACACCAAATTACTACAATTTCTTGAAAAACACAGTCTAATCCACGACAGGCAGTATGGATTCCGTCAGCGCAGATCAACTGCCGACCTCCTTTCCTTTGTCACCCATTCTTGGAACAAGTCTATGGAACTACATGGTGAATCCCAAATTGTCGCTCTAGACATATCCAAAGCATTCGACCAGGTCTGGCACGCAGCGCTGCTTAATAAACTACCGGTCTATGGCCTACCACCAAAACTCTGTACGTGCACAGCAAATTTCCTCTCCAACCGAAGCATTTCTGTTGTCGTGGATGGCCATTCCTCTAAACTGTATCCAATTAATGTAGGAGTTCCTCAAGGTTCAGCTTTAGCCCCTACTTTGTTTCTTCTCCACATCAATGACCTCCTCTCTAGCACATCCAACCCAATTCACAGTTACGCGGACGACAGCACCCTCCACTCCAATATACAATATTCTAAGCCTGTCTCTTTAGCCCAACTAGATGAGGATCGCAGACTCATGAAGGGTTCTATCTTCGTGGATTTCCAAAAAATATTAGACTGGGGAAGTAGAAATCTTGTACAATTCAACCCCACCAAATCACAGTCTTGCTTTCTTTCTCATAAGAGATGCACCAGCCATAGACCCATCACAAAAAACAACCAAGTTATTTAAAGTAATGAGTCCTTTTTACTTGTTGGCATCTCTGTGGATCGAAATCTCTATTGGCACCAACATGTCACATCAATTGCAGAAGCGGCTGCTAAGAAATTAGATTTCCTCTTCCGGGCTCGCAAATACTTTTCACCAGCTAATCTCTATACTTTATATACTTCACAAATAAGACCGTACCGAATACTGCTCCCACATCTGGGGTGCTGCTGCTGCTTCTACACTCGCTATCCTGGACTCCATTCAGAAGAGAGCTCGGTGACCCTACCCTCACCCAAAGGCTGCCATCCCTTGCCCACCGACGTGCAGTTGGTGACCTCTCTCTCTCTTTTATAGATATCTGCACAGGCCATGCTCAGAGAAGCTTTCTTCCATAGTTCATCCACCTGCTGCCCCCAACAGATCTACCAGGGGAACAGAGCGAATGCACCCTTTTACTGTCCAGGTCACCAGACATAGAACATCTTGTTATGCCCGCTCTTTTGTCCTGAGGACTTCCGAGTTGTGGAATTCCTTGCCGGCACATGTTTTTCCTTCTCCCCCGAACCTCCAAACCTTCAAGTCCAGAATTAACAAGTTGCCTCTTTCCTCCTTGTCGACACCCACGGTACGATATTATTTAGGCTGTAAGCCCTCGTGGTGTGTTGTTGAAATAAAAAATTAAAAAATAAAAAAAAATTCTCACTTTTGAATTATTGTAGTGTTATTTATTACCCATGCTCAGATTATGTTTCTCGTAATCAAATCAGCTGCAACGGATTTATAATAGTTGTAGATTAGTTTACAATTTGAGGAAGTATGATCATATTTCCTCTTATTTTGCACGACTCCAATGGCTGAAGTTGAGAACTGGTTTAGATTAAATTTTATGGTGTTTTTATTTCGTGTGCTAAAAAATGGTAATCCACCCTATTTGTGCAAGAAATTTGTTTTTTTTGAAGTGATATCCATGACCATGGAATTCGACATAATACTCTCACCATGCTGCAGCATTCTTCGGCCATGTTCAGGAGATCTTTCACATAGAATGCGGTAGTATTCTACAACTCCTATCATGCTTTTAAATGGGATGTCTCTTTGGGTACTTTTAAATGTACTGTTAGGAAACATCTATCAGCCAGTAAATAGTTTATTGTTTCCCTTCCTGATTCTTTGTGGGTGGTTGTGGTGTTTGATTGTTGTTTGCTCTTTATTGCAGGATAGGTAATGTAGACTTAGTTTATTGTTGATTTAGTTTATAATTTTTCAGGAAAATTTTTAACCATATTGATTACTCTAGTGGCATGTTAGAATTAGTTGTTTTTTTTTTCTAAAGTAAGTTATTAATTTTTCATTTCTATTGAAGACCTGAACTATATTGAATAAATTATTGAAAACTAAATAAAGAAAATTAACTCACCTTGTATTGGATTATCCTTGTCTTCAGGATGCGACTTTGCTTTAGAGCAATGAATACAATAACAGGCAGGGAGTTCTGAGGCAAAGAACTGATCTGCAAAGAGAAAACATTTAAAGATTATTAACATCCACGATACCAATAATTGAGTTATACAATCTATTAATTCTCAATTTTATTTTTTAATTGTGAGAAAGTAGAAACGTATTTGGCAAATCACAGCAGCTTTAAAGGGCTCTACACACGACATACCATAGCCGTATTACTTTATAGGCGTGTTCTCGCTGTAATTAGTATACCGTACTGATGAGCACTAATTAGAGTGAAACTGGTCTGCAGTTCTAACTATGGTGGGAATACATCTAGCCTTATATTATCTTGAAACAATGTTAATTACAGCAGCAGCCTTCAAACAATAACGACCCCTCAACACTGTCCCCTGCAGTAGTCCAAAACGTACACTTTTCTCACTACTTACTAAAATACTGAGGTTGGAAACTGAAACAAAAGGCAGAATCACCACAAAAAAAAACACAAAACAATAACAGTATAAGTATTTCGTATATACCCTATTCTCTGTTATTATTTTGTGTTTTTCTTTGCGGTGACTCTGCTTTTTGTTTTACTACTTATTCTTGGCTAAAACATAATGTACAAGTATATGTTTATTCAATAAACATATTGCATATATTACAATGAATATGAAATATTGGTTTCAAACTATAGCAGAATTTCAGGCGACTGTCACCTGAAATTCTGCTACATTTACCAGGGTCACTGTTTAACTACCTAGTTAAGAAGGCTGCTACTCTGCTGCTGTATTGAAATTCCGCTACCACTGGTAACACTGATTGTGTCTATAGTCCTAATCTCAAAGTGTTCTCAAGAAACAAAATTCAAACCATTTTAGGGAATTACATGTTTTGAACTTCGACCTATAGGTATGGCAGTGCAACAGGCTAAGTTTGTTTCATATGTAATCATTTGCATTCAAATTTCTGCAATTGCAACCAAGCACTTCCAACCTACTGTGTTGTTGAAACTCTCATCTTGCAATGCTGCAATCCTTAAATGACAATCTTCCGTGCTGAAGTTGCTCCAGGTCGTCCAGATCCATGAAGACGGTTGGATGGATTCCTTCTTCAGACCACCTGGACCAACACTGTAAAACTATTGACACACTGCTTCTATTGGTCGGAAATTTGTCTAAATGAAAAACCCCCTTTCGAATTCATTTAAACGATTGTCATTGTTTGTTACACGGTAGGGATGGGCACCTAACATCGATGTTTTTGGAATATCGATGTTTTCCATTGAACACCGATGTTTAAAACATCGATGTTGTAATTTCGATGTTATATTTTTAACATCGATGTTATTTGTAATCATCGAAACATCGTTATGTATCCCACAAATGTCCTGTAATTTTTCAGTTCGAAAGTCTTTAAGTAGCTAAAAAATACATCAATTTACTGAACAAATTACTAATTGATTCTTTACTCTTTGCACATTGTGACTTAAGCGACATCTGTATGTGAACGCAGTAAGTATTAAATTCAGGCTACCTGACATAAATGGGCACTCCTGTCCGATTAATTGATGTAGTAACATCATAAACAGGAACGTTTAAGCAAATACTATATAATGATAATACAGGACACTCCTATGCTTTAGCATTGGTGATATTTGTGACAAGTACACTAGCGTCACCTCGCGTGAAGTACTGACAACTGAGCGGGTAATTTGAATTGAATATTTACCTGCATATTCTTAATTTAAACAATTGGTTTATTATAGATGAATATAAAAACTTGTACATGACAAAACAGTGAAATTTTTCTGATTATATAGTTATAAATAGAATTTGTATCAACAATCAGCTTGAAACCTAAATGAATTCAGCATGAATAATTCTGCAAATTTCTCTTACCCATAATCTTATTTCGTCATAATTTAATGTAATACCTTGAAACCGTTGTTAAACTACTATTTCAAGGGTAGGTATAGGAAATATATACTGAAAGCTGTTTCTGAGGATATTAAGTTACAATCTGTACTTACCTATAAATAATTGTTCTAGGTATAAATTGTAGCACACAATTTGTTATATCTCTACATGAAAACTGTCTTATTATTTTAATATTTTAAAATATATAACTGGTATACTTAGTACATAATTAAGAAATTGTGCAGATAAAAGGTGAGACTAACTCTTACTTTCGTAAATAAATCTATTATAGGGCTGAATCTGCTATTTCTACTCGTCTCTTTAAAAACTTGTCTTGGGAAGGTAATTAAAAGCCTTTACCAAGCAAAATAATTTTAAATGTGAAAAAATGTGACAATTTATGCCATACTGAAATAAAACAGGACACAGAAGAAGATAGAAAAACAGTTTTCTTATATCAATTATTATTAATGCAAAACTTTTTTTGCCTTAATATTTCTTTTTTTTATGCACTGGAAGTTCTTCTTGACAACAGTACCATTTTCTTGCATTTAAAATACGAAATTATCGTCAATCCATGTTATAGTTGTTTAATATTCATTATTAGGCGAATTTGTAAAAAAATCGCTGGTAACAAAAGAAAACACAAAAAATCATATTCACGTTTCGCCATCCTTTGGCAACCTATTAAATGTCTTTGATAGATTTAGCATGTTATAATTCGAACAATTATAGATTGCACACACCCAACCACTAACATTTATTGTAAAAAACACAGCTCAAACTTAACTATACACAGTTAAACACCAGCAATTGCTAGTGTTACACATTCTCTAACGACGTAACATCAGTACTATCCGCTAGGGGCGCTGATATTCTTGAAACACGAAATCAGCCGGAGTGTCCTGTATTGTCATTATAAAGTATTTGGTTTAAGGCTCGGAGACTGATGGCGCTGGGCTCTGACAGTAACACAAAACCAGTAATAGCCGTTTTTTAACCTGCACCTGCCATAATCTGCATCGGAATATGTTTCTATTTTCTAATGCCTACAAAACTACAAACTATTTTTTTTTTCTCGAAAGAACATAGAATTAGTAAATTTACTATCATTTTGAAAACATCGATGTTTCCCAACATCGTTGTTTTCCAGCCGATGTTTTTCCTACCATCGATAGTAGGTATCGATGTTAGACATCGATGTTAACCTCGATGTTTTAAGAAATGTGCCCATCCCTAGTACACGGCACCTAGGCATAATGACTAAATGACTTAATAAATTGAACCGAAAACGCCAAGTACTATTGCTTCAAACTGAAGAAAACGCAAATTTAAAGAGATAATGTTTTGATAAAACAAAATTTTATAAGCGTAAGTACACCTTTCAAATTTTTTTTTGGTTATATTGTTATCATTTCTTATCGGAGACGAAACAGAGCAGTATAGAAAATTTCATCGCAATTGGTCGACCCTTACTGGGTTTTCGGATTTTTTTGGAAAGTCACTATATTTGAACAACACCTAGCGTGTACAATTTTTCTAATGAACATAAAATATAAGACTAAACCACACTGTACCTGGCAAGAGGAGTCTCTTCTTGAATTTCTCGCATTCTTCCTTGTACGAACATGTTAAAGGATTGTAAGGTGTAGTAGGTGTATTCTTTTTAGGGGTGGTTGTAGGCACACTGGTACTAGCAGAAGGAATTGGTAGAGTCAACCTGTTCTCACTGCGTTCTTTCTCATACACTTCTAGATCAGCTTTTTCACAGTCCACACTAGTAGGTGTCTTATCATCAACAGCTACATTATTGACTATTCTGATCTGTAAAATAAGAATTAGATTACATATGTTGTGATATTAGTAAAAAAAATGTGTTAGTTATTAGTGTGTTAGCTGAAATTAATTTAAGAAAGATATAGTTTATGTACCTGCTGGCATTGACCATAGAGATCGAACAATGCATAAACAGGTTGACCAACTGGAAATGTCCAAACTATGCCTTCCTGTTCAACATTGTTTATAGATAACTTAAACTGTCTGGTTTCTGTTAATATTACTCCTATGCAGTCTCCAACTTTCAAATTATTCAAATTTTGTCCATAGGTAGATCGAGACTGAAAGTAAAAAAAAATATTACAATAAAAATTAATAACAATTCTTTATTTGTACCATAATAACACAATATGTTGTGGCATTGTGATAGTTTCACAGGTACATAATAAAACTCAATAACATGATAGATAACAGTATACATTGTAAAACACAACCAACAAAATATGTTAAAATAATAAATATAAATATGTTAAAAGACTATACAGGTTAAAATAAGTAATCCAAATACCATAAATTAATATAAGCAAACCAAAATGAACAAAATCTGCCACAAATACAGACATAAACATAAAAGTGTTTTTAACAAGAATTTACAAAAAAAATACAACCCTACATAAACAAATTTGAACATAAACTCTCTAAAACACATATTTACAAACAAATATATTAGAGATGAGCGATATTTCTATACCAGTGACTCTTACCGGTGATTTAGATGGTCACTGGTAAACCAGCAACCAGATCTCTGCGAAGCAGTGACCCTGGTCACTGTTTAAAAATTCGCTACAATATGACAGCAAAAAATGCAAAGAATATTTAACTTTAACAAACCTGTGTATAAAACAAAATATGTTTTAATTTAACAATGAGTTTTTTGAACAAACTAAAGACACGGTATTGGGCAACCCACTCTCTCCATTCATTGCGGACCTTTTCATGAGTAGATTTGAGACGGATTTAGAAAATGAAAGTGGGTATTTTCCTAGAGTATGGTTTCGTTCTGTGGACGATATTTTTGCAGTGTTTAACACAAATATATGCAAAGTAGATGATTTTATTAAAAGACTGAACTGTCAATTTGATTCAATAAAATTCATCTACAAATTAGAAGTTAACAGTAAACTTCCTTTTCTAGATGTACTAGTTTTTGAAAATAATGGCTCTCTTGATTGCGACGTCCACGGGAAGGAAACTACCACTCTATGTTGCATTCCAAATGGCTCACATCATATGTCTGCGCTAAAAAACGCCCGGTTTAAATTAGCTAGTAAATAGATTAATTAAATTTCGCTTAAGTAAGAGTAGATATAGTATAGAATGAGAGTATATTAAAAACGTGGCTAAATATAAAAGATATTCAGATTGCTTAGTGGAAAAATTAATTAATAGACACAGAACAAAGAAAATGTTAGAGGAATGCACGACATTCAGGAAAGATAAAATAGAGAAAAAAATGTGTTTGCCTACCCTTTGAACCACATATAACAAAGGGTCTCGGGAGCATTTTTAAAAAAGCCGATTTGCAGCCAACTTTCTCGACAAAAAATAATTTAAGAAATTTGTTAGGTAATATGAAAGATAAAGACTGAAATGTCGGGTATCTATGTGATAGGTTGTAAAGATTGTAATCTTAAATACGTTGGGCAGACTAAGAGAACCATTGTGACTAGATTTCGTGAACATCTGGAGCAGCGGAGATACGGTAATGTAGACAAGTCATGCGTGGCACAACATATTTGGGATAATAACCACCATAGTGATAAAGAAAATCTGACACTTATCAAAAATGTTAGAGGGCCAGCGGAATTGGATGTGTATGAAAGTATTTATATTAGTACAATAAAAAACAAAACTTCGCCACCGGTTTGCAGTCTTCTGTTTGGGTTCTCTTTGATGCAGATAAACATTCTGAAACTTGTCAGGTAAAGTGATAAAGCAAGTTCAAAACTTGGTCTGGCAATTAAAATACAATACACTGAAAAATTTGCCTGTGATTTAGTCTCCCTCTCTGTATTGTTCTTTACATAAGATTCAGTATTGAGGGTGATGTTAGTAGTAAAGAAATTATAATTTTTCATCCTCTGATGATGCTAACTTTGTTAGTAAAACGATCGTAAGGTCTTTAAAAAGATGTGTTGAGGTGATTTGGGTTCTCCAAGTATACTTAACACCACTATCCACAGTGTTTACTGTCGCAGAAGGAATGTCGCTCTTGCAAGCCTACGACTCAACATCTCTTCGCATGAGACTTCCATGCAAGATTTCCTTGAAAACCACACCCAGAAACTAAGCTTCTAATGGTTGTAACCATAGATATATAAAGAATAGAGATACAATTATTTACATTTTAAAGCAATCAGAGATCTGATAACATATTAATGTATTCGGGCGATTGTATGCTACACTGTATAATTTTACTACGCTTTACCTAACACTGTTGCCAAACGTTCGTTCACGCCCAATGTTTTCAGATTATGACACAAAATTTAATTTATAATATTAAATAATAAAAGCGTCTTGTCCCTATTTCATAGTGAACCTATTATTTATAACAGTCTCCTATAGGTACAATAAGTATATCAATAGAGCTGCTGTATCTGATGCTTGATAATAAATATAAAATTTATGAGGATTCGGTAATGCTAGAATCTCAATATCAAGCGGCAACCCTGTTCACTTCTTCCAGTCAACATTTCTGTCATTAGTCGTCGGCCGCCCAATTTTACAACTCTTCTAGGCGGTGTTGCTAGCAGTCGGAAATTTTGTATTAGTGATTTTTTTAGTTTTAATTGTGTTATTTAAAGAAAAGTTTATCTATAAACATTAGAACATGGTTCGCCAGTGGCAGGTGTGTGGAAAATTGGATTCATTTTTTCACTGGTGGCATAACAAACACGAGTCGGAATTATTTGCGACGTTGTTGAGAGTCGGAATGTTATGTGGTCTCTCTCTCTTGCATCTCTTTCCAACTTATGCTAATGGTTGTTACAAAACAAATGGCTATTTATGAATGAATAGTCGAGTCTCCTTTTATTATAAGTCTATGGTTGTAACGTATACACTGTTGAGATGGTCATGGTTCTTACTCATATTTAAAAACATAGTGTCACCAGCAAAGACAAATGCACTCCGAACTTGGTTTCTTGTCGTTTAGATAGTTTTCCTGCTATCCTGATATGCTGTTTTCTATTTGTTAGGTAATAGGTGATGTTTAGCACCTCTTATTCCGTAGTAATAAAATTTATCTAATAGGATATCATGTGATACAATATCAAACGCTTTGATCAAGTCGCATAAAGCTACCTCAGCAACTCATCTCTGATCAAAGGCTTATGTGATCTTTTCTAGTAACTGTGCCATAGCAGATTTTGTAGATGTTCCTTCCCTAGTAGAAAGTGATTGTAAAAAACGTATAAAAAGATTATTATTGGCATTTTTAGGAGACATTTTAAAAAAAACTTGACACAGCAAATGCATGTGGTAGCAATATTTCATAGAATTACTGAAAATAATAAAAAATTATAAAATGATTAGATTCGAAAATGTTAATTTGTTTGAAAAGTTTTTTTTTTAACCTGTTAGATTGGGCTGGCTAAGGAACTCACCCAAGCAATTAACGTAGGGAAAATTATAAATCTGGTAGGTAACTCCATTCATTTTATAAACAAGTTAAATAAATTCGTTAGTTAGTCGAACCAAACCCGTAACCAAACCGCAGCTTGTTAAAATAGTTCAAAGATCGCAATACATAATTCTGTAAAATAGTGTCATTCCCGCCTCTATGAGAATTAACTTTATGTACTCTGTTACTTCTATGGTCATAAACATCTTGTAAAGTCTGTTGGTAGGTTAGGTTAGGTTAGTTTGTGAGTGGTCGATATCGGTCCCTCCACCGCGACCATAAGGTCTATTGTGGCTCACGCCTAATGTCTATATTTCGCCCAACAAATCCAGCCTCCTACAGAGGTCGATAACCTTTGCGGGCGAAAGTTGATCCAGATCCTCTGGAGCAAGCTTTACCTTGCCAAAGAGCAGGTGTCTAGTCCTATCCGCTGCCGGACAGGAACACAGCACGTGCTCTGCTGTTTCGTCATCCTCCATACACAGCCGGCACTCGGTCTCCTGACCGATCCCAATACGGTGCATGTGATGCCGCAAACGACAGTGTCCTGTATACAGGCCGACTAGAGTACTCAGTTGTTGTCTGTTCAACTCTAGAAGTTTCTTAGCCCTTGACTCAGACAGGCCATTTATGAAGGCCTTAGAGTGAGCTAATCCTGGAAGATTTTGCCAATATTGAATTGTCCTTCTATCTGTCCAGGTCTTTAAGGTGCGTTTTGCTGTGCAAGATGTTATTCCCAGCACTGTTTCTGGTCCGACAAAGTCACACTGGGCACCACTCCTGGCAAGCGCGTCTGCCGCAACGTTGCCATCATGGTCCGAGTGACCCGGTATCCAGACCAGCGACACCTCATTACAGCTGCCCAATTCGTTAAGGGCAGATTTACAACTCCATACCGTCTTTGAATTGCAACGGTAGGAACCAAGAGCCTTTATTGCAGCTTGGCTATCTGCAAATATCTTTATCGATTTGTTTGTGCATAGGTCTTTTAAGCTTTCCTTTGCACACATCTCGATGGCATAAACTTCTGCCTGGTGTATGGTTGCGTACTTGCCGAGGCTAGCTGATAGTCTAGCATCGGTGCTGCCCCCATATGCGCCGGCTCCTACTCCCATATTGGTTTTGGAGCCGTCAGAGTACCAGCAGAGGTCCACTCTCAACAGGGTCGATTGGTTCCGGTCCCAGTCCTCCCTTTCCGGGAGGACGGTCTTGAAAGACAGATCTCTGCTGATTTTTGTAGGCATCAAGTCCGAGACCATTCCCAGAATCCTGTGACAATCACTGTCATCAAGGAGTCCGGACCCCCTCAGACTGACTTCCCTCGGCATGTTATCTGCCGTTTGTTTTAGTCTGTACGTTGTCCACCTCGCCACCCTCTCCAACCATATGTGAAGTGGGGGAATATTGAGGAGGACTTCCAGAGCGACTGATGGTCATTCCCGCCTCTATGAGAATTAACTTTATGTACTCTGTTACTTCTATGGTCATAAACATCTTGTAAAGTCTGTTGGTAACAGCGGAATTACATTTCTAGAAGGGACGAGAAGTGACAGGTGTTGAACAGTGTAAAAGGTCTAGAATCTCTATGGACAGTATAAATTGGCGTACCGCACATAGAGTAGGCCAGTTCAGTCTTGAGTTAGTGTTGATGCAGAATAAGTGATCATAGAGTATTAAGTGAATCAGTTTAGTGTAAATTAATAGAGGCGAGAATAAACTATAGACATTTAGTAATAGAGAGGAATATTTTAGTTGATGGTGGTGTTGGAAAATAGTTGGTTATAATAAATTTGTAGTTTGAAAAGCTGTGTTTTGTTAGTCAACAAATCCAGAACTCCGAAGAACGTAACAACTGGTGTCAGAAGTGGGATTTTCAAGCTGCTAGCGGAAATATTTTCCAGAATATTCGTTGAACAACATGGAAATTTCTAGAATCTCTGGAAAATGTGTCAGCAGTAATTCGTAACTGGGTGTTTGAAATAGAATAAACTGTGTACCAGCCTTAAGTACGCCTATGCCTAAGACATGTAGCGCAACAGCCAATATCGACACCCAGCTATTAGAAATGATTTTAAAAATGGATGAAGAAGCTAAATTAGCATGAGACAAAGCTAGACAAAGAGACGAAGAAGCCAAAGAAGAAATGAGAAAAAGATGTGAAGATGTCAGAAAAAGAGATGAAGAAGCCAATGAAGAAATGAGAAGAAGAGATGAAGAGGTCAGAAAATAGATGAAGATACCAAAGAAGAAATTAGATGAAGCAATGAAGAAGTCAAAAAAAAAAGATATGAAGAGACCAAAGAAGGAATGAGAAGAGGAGATGAAGAAACAAAGAAAATTCTACAAGAACAGGCCAACAGAATTGAGAATATTACTTTATGTGTTGACGAACATATGAAACAGGTAAAAGACAACATCTTCCAACCAGTAGTAGAAATCCGAGTAAGAGGTAGCAGCGACGGTTTACACGACAAGCTGACGAATTTACAAGAGGAAGTACAGCAGAAAATACAATCACTAGAAAATAAGTGTGATACCCTAACCAAGGGAAACATCAGACTCAAAGAAGCCCGATTGTAAAAATTAAGGTCCCAACATTTGATGGCTCAGTCCCATGGGGTATTTATCTACGCCAATTTGAAGCCACTGATACAGCAAATGGTTGTGGCGAGAGAGAGAAAGCGACTTCGCTAATTGTACCTCTCAAAGGAGATGCCCTAGATGTGCTCCAAGGTATCCCCAGACAAGAACAGGACATTTTCGACAGCATTAGCTATTACCTAGAAAAGAGATTGGGCGACCAGCATTTACAACAGCTGTACCAAACTCAGTAGAAAAGTCGCAGTCAGAAATCGGGCGAAACTCTACAACAATTTGAAGCCGACGTTGCCAGACTAACACAATCAGCTTACCCTACAGCTCCGGTGGAATTTTTGAACCAGCTGTCGGTACGAAAATTTATTGACAGCATTAGGGATACCAACACCCAACACCCAACGGGCGCTGAGGATGGTGAGACACAAAACCCTGAACGATGCTTTGACACATTCTTTGGAGTTTGAAGCAGCAAAGCAAGCATCAGAAAGTCATGTGAAAATTCGCAGTCTCCAAGTATGAGAAGAAATTAAAACAGATCCATCCGAAGTGGTTCAGCTACTAAAGGAAATAGTAGAACAGACAAAGCCTACATTTCATATGAAACCCATAAGAGCTCACTGTGCAAATGCCTTGCGTTGCTGGAACCGCGGCAAGGCGGGACATATAAGGGGAGAATATGGGGCTCTAAGATCACATGCAAGGGAGAGAGTGAAGCTAAGACCGGTAAACATTTCTCAGGTTAGCAATTCTGGCAACGCTTTCGTTGTAGACGGATATGTAAGCGGTAATAAGACCCAGTCAATGCAGGCGCACCTAGGACGATTATTCGCCGCGACATGGTTCCAAGATGGCGAGGAGTATGAGAGCCAGATAGTGAATAGAGCAAATGCAGCCGGTGGTGATCAGATAGAGGTATTTGGCGAAACTGACGTCAAGCTGCAAATTGGGACATGGAAGGCAACGCAGAGAGCCATAGTCGCCGCCATATCAGACCCAATTATAATTGGCCCAAGCCAATTGAGGACACTGACCTTGAAGTATGTGCAATACTTCAAGGTCAGTGTGCTAAACTTGATCTTGACACTAACATCTTGACTATCGGCGGTGAAGAAATAATATCTCTTGGCAGTAACCTGGTAGTGCAGAAAATAACGATAGAGGAAAATAGCAACATCTGCCATGAAACTGTTATTATAAGGAAGAGACGAGCCAATTACCCAGTCAGAAGCAGAGAAATTATGGGAGAAGTACAAGATGAGGCGTGTAAAGACCATGTAAATGTGAAGCCAAACCAGAAAAGGGTCATTGAACACATTTGTTGGAACAGAGCTGATGTCGACAGGAAGAATAGAGCCTGCAGAGATATTTGTGCAAATAGAAACACCAGAACAAGAGCAATTGTGTGGAAGAACCAGTGCAACTTAAAAATTTCGCTTGAAGAGAGCTCCGACATATTGACGAGAAGGAAAGCCATCCATTCTGCTGTCCGAATGCACATAAAAGTAGAAAGCGATCGCATGATGACCCGTTATGACGTGCGAGCTAATTCACCTGGATTTAAAGAAGATCGGGTGTGGTTCTACAATACAGTATAACGCAACGGACGGTCACCGAAACAACATACATTTTAGAAAGGTCTGTATAAGGTGGTCAAAAGGATCAATGACGTTGTAAATCGTATTCAGAGCAGCCCGAAGAGTAAGATGGAGGTGGTCCATATGCAGAGGCTTACTCCATAACAAGAAATATCCGTATTCGACCAGGACGATCGAATGTAAGAGGGAGGCAGTGTCACACCCATCTCTATGAGAATTAAGTTTATGTACTCTGTTATATATATATATATATATATATATATATATATATATATATATATATATATATATATATATATATATATATATATATATATATATATATATATATATATATATATATGTGTGTGTGTGTGTGTGTGTGTGTTGGTAACAGTGAACACTCTGAAATTAGATTTCTAAAAGAGACCAGAAGTGACAGATGTTGAACAGTGTGGAAGGTCTAGAATCTCTATAGACAGTATAAATAGGTGAACCGCACATAGAGAAAGTCAGTTCAGTATTGAGTTAGTGTTGGTGCAGAATAATTTGATCATAGAGTATTAAGTGAATCAGCGTAGAGTGAATTAATAGAGGCAATATAAACTATAGACATTTAGTAATTGAGATAAATATTTTAGTTGATGGTGTTGGAAAATAGTTGGTTATTATAAATTAGTAGTTTGAAAAGCTGTGTTTTGTTAGTCAACAAATCCAGAACCCCGAAGAACATAATAATAGTTCAAAGTTCGTTGCTTAAAAATTATTCGAAATTTAACTCACCTTAACACCATTAATAGAAATCCAGTCATTTGCCACAATACAACAGGGTCCCTTAATAGACAAAGCATTAACTGGCAGATTCAGCCTATCAGGTTGACTGGCCACTAAACCAACAATAATTGACGATTGCCATTGCATCTGTATATGCTCAACTATCACTTGCACCATAGTAAGAGGTTCAAGAGGCGGCTGCACTATCACCATACCCTGATTATAGCTCGCCACTCTTCTGGCCGATGTTTTTCTGTTGAACAGCTCAATGTTCCTGCCGTGGTTTTCATGAAACTCATAGATAACACTGCTAACCGAACATGTTGTTTCCTGTGATGAATTATCCTTGTTTTCAGAGAGAGACGGTTCCTGATCGATCACCAGCTCCAAGCTGTCTTGCAGTCTCATGCAGTTCAATGGAGAAATTGACGCTCTATGACTAATTACGTGTATGGAAGAACATGAACCTTTGATGTCCATAACGACATAAAGACAATCAGGTAAAGTGGGAATGCACAGTGGGAGTTCTTCACCGTTGATGAACACCTTAACTGGGCCGTCTTGTGGACGAATGAATCCGATTCTATCACCAGTGTTTAGCCACTGCAAGCTTGGTGTAAACAGTTGGAGTAGTTTATTCTTATACCTTAATTCGTTGCCTGTAAGAAGTTATTAAATGTGTTAGTATGACATGTCAAAAGTTACAGAAAACAATAAAATCGCAATTTACATTTAGAATCAATGGTCCTATACCATGGACAACAAATACAGAATCCTCTAGGAATTCACATTGATACACACTCCAACCCGACACATTTTTGTGTGAAGTTTTATATCACTTGTAAAAAGCATATGTTGGACCCTTTTAAACATACTTGAGTAAATTACATATTTTCTTTGCTAAGTCAACAAAATAAATTTAAACAGATAAAGGAATCAAGTCTAGCAAAAATGAAATACGCAAGTTTGTAAACGAAACAAGTAATAATAGATATTTCATGATGAAGCTTGTAATCATTTTTGGCATTACCAGTGCATATTGAAGAGGACCAGTTTTATAAAGCTTATGTGATGTGAAAGACAATGATAATATGTTGATAGAGACAATGCCAACATGAAAAAAAAAACTTTGATCATTGATGGTAAAACGAGGGACTTCACAACTATTGTTGAAACCTATGGAAAATACCCCACTCTTAGGTCACCAGGAGCCACAATGGACATTAAGGTTGCAGTGGAGGGACTGTAATGGCCCACTCACAACATATTATATGATATGATAGGTGCTTTATTGTCCAAAGATAAAAATCTTATTGACAAGCAAAGTTAACATATAAAGTAAAAGTTGTCAAAATATAAAAACACAAAAATATAAGTTTACAACAAATGGTAATATAAATGCATACGTAACTAGTATAACTATATATAAATAATCACTATAAAAATCATTAACGAAACATAAAAACACGAAAGCAAAAGTATAACTGTATATAAATAACAATATAAAAAACAATATAAACATAAATACACAGCTAACCAACAATATAATATAAACACACAATAGACAGAAAGCAGTCCAAATGAAAACTCCCAAACAACACCAATCGAATCTGTCACAGTAGTGGATCATTACAAAATTCATCTATTGAATAATAACATTTTGCAATTAAAAATTCCTTAAGCTCTTTCCTAAAAATTTCAATGTCACCAATCCTCCTCAAGTTTAGTGGTATCTGGTTAAATATCTTCTTACTATTATATATTAAGGACCTCTTTAACAATGATGTGGACGGTATAGGAAGAGGAATGCAGTTCTTTTGTCTTGTATCCCAAGAAGGCACTGACCTGATTTCATCTTTATATTTTTCATGCATAAGGCATGCAGTCTCCAAAACAAACAGAGGCGGTAGGGTCAATGTCCACTCAGAAACAAATAAAGGTCTACAAGAGTCACGGACACTAACCCCACACAAATATCTGAGGGCTCTTCTGCAGAATAAATACAGAATTGAAAATATAACCTGCACAAGAGCCCCAGTAACAAATGCCATGACTTAGATGGGATTCCACAAGTGATAAGTAAACACTTCTAGATGTACTATTGTCCAAGCTTTTTGAAACAACTCTTAGTGCGTGACAACCTGATGAAAGCTTCTTACATAGATGATTCATATGTGTTTCAAATTTTAACGATTGATCAATGTATAGTCCCAGAAACCTAACACAGCTCTCCTGCCCAAGTTCCTCAGCTGCTAGAGTCACAGCAGGCAGACTACATTTAAAATGCATGATATTAGTCTTAGAGACATTCAAAGTTAACAGATTTGAAATGAACCAGTTTTCTATCATCTTCATATCCTCTGCCACAGTGAGCTCCAGTGCTCCAGCATAGATAGTCATACGACCCTTAATTTTCAACATAGTCAGGTCATTAATATAAAGTAAAAACAGCAGTGGGCCAAGAACAGACCCCTGCGGAACACCATGGTGAATATGTTGGTACCCAGAGCTAATATGAAACCAAGTTGAACACTCTGCTAACGATCAGATAAATAGGACCTCAACCATTCAAGCAACATTCCCCTAAAGCCATAAGTAGGAAGTTTACGTAACAGTATCTCATGGTCAACACAATCAAATGCTTTAGTGAGATCACAGAACACTGCTGCAGCCACCTGATTGTTATTCAGTGAAAGGTACAGATTTACAAGAAAAGAAAATATTGCATCATTTGTACCTTTTTTAGGTTGAAATCCAAACCGGGAAGATGTTAGGATCATGTGTTTACCAAGAAATACCTGCATTCTATTTTTAATTAATTTCTCAACTATTTTAGAGATGGTAGGAAGTAGAGACAAAGCACGAAACTATTTGGAAAATCTGTTTGACCTCCTTTATATGCAAGAATTACTCTAGCCATTTTCAGAGACGAAGGAAAAGTTCCCATTACAATCGAACTAATAATTGCATCTGCCAAGATTTCAAGAACCCAGTTAGGAAGGTGAAGAAGCAGTTTGACAAAGATACCATCCCACCCGATAGAATCCTTGTTCTTAAACTCATGGAGCACTCCACGAATCCTAGCAGAATCGACCGGCGTAAAAAAGAAGATGTCAGGGGTAAAAACATCATCCACGAAGCCCAGTGGATCCGTCCAAGGGGCCCTCCACTGTATCAGCCCAGAAGCAATGGAACAATAATAATCATTGAGATGATTAGGATCCAGTTCAGAAGTCACCCGATGAGAACCATGTGCTCCCGAAAGATCATTAACAATCGACCATGACTCTCTCTGTCTGTTTGAAGAGCGCAGTATCCTTTGTCTATAATATTGTTGTTTTGCAACCTTTAAAATTCTGCTGTATATCCGTCGATAATTATTAAAATAGAATATGAATGAGGCATTGTTACCAGCATATTTTCTAATTGTATGCAGGCAACACATGTTTCTTGATGACACTTTCAATATCTCTGGGGGGTGATGTGCACCCGGATTTTGAGGCCTCCTCTATGGGCTTAGAAATTGACAGTTGACCTCGCATGGTTGTTACTCGGGATTGTGGTTCCACATAATACCACCTTGGGTTGAGTGCTGGCAGGTGTCGTGTGTCCAGACGACCTGGAGGGGGTTGAGATCTCTGATCAGTGGTATACACCTGGAGTTTGAGGCCCACTGGGTGCTTCGAAACGGACGGCCGGCCTTGCTTGGGTGATACTCGAGAGCGTGACTTGATGGGATGTCACCTTGAGTCTAGCACTGGTGAGTTCAAGTCTAGACGAACCCGGAGGAGACCTAAGATCTTTAGGGGTGGCTTACAACTACAGATTGAGGCCTCTTCTGTGAGCTTCGAAACGGGCAAACGACCTTACTTGGATGCTGCTCGGATGCAGAGCTTCATGATCTGCCTCAAGTCAAATACTGACAGATGTCTGGTCCAGACAAACTCAGAGAGAGGTTATCTCCCTTTGAGCTTTGAAACGGGCAAGCGACTTCGCTCAGATGGCAGTACATCTGTCAAACAAAGTTTCACCCCGCAAATATCTTCTCCTGCTTTTTGTTGGGTGAAATTTTAGAAAACGCTGGCGGGTATTGGGTTTAGACAAACCCGGAGGGGTGCTGAGATCTCTAGGGGTGGATTACACCTGAAAACTTAGGCCTACTCTGTGAGCTTCGAAACGAGCTAACGACCCCGCCTGGATGCTGCTCGAGGGTGGGACTTCATGGTACCGCGTCAATGAAACACTGGCGGGGGTCTGGTACAGGTGAGCCTGTAGGGAGGCGGATATCTCTGGGGAGTGATATGCACCCTAATTTTGACGCCTCCACTGTGGGCTTAGAAATGGACAATTGGCTTCGCTTGGTTGTTACTCGGAAGCGGGGTTCCAGATGATACCGCCTTGGGGTGAGCGCTGGCGGGTGTCGTGTATCTAGATGACCCGGAGGGGGTTGTGATCTCTGATGAGTGGTATACACCCGGAGTTTGGGGCCCCCACTGTGTGCTACGAAACGGACGGACGACCTCGCTTGGCTGATACTTGGGAGTGGGACTCGATGGAATGTTGCCTTGAGTCTAACACTGTTGGGTGTCGAGTTTAGACGGGCCTGGGGGGAGCTGAGATCTCTAGGGGTGGATTACAACTGGAGATTGGATGCTGCACAAGAGCGGGCCTTCATGATACTGCCTCGAGGCAAACACTGACAGATGTCGGGTCCAGATGAACTCGGAGAGAGGTTATCTCTCTTTGAGCTTCAAAACGGGCAAGCGACTTCACTCAGATGGCAGCACACCTGCCAAACAAACTTTAACCCTACCAAAAGATCGACTCTCGTCGGGAGCTGGAATTGATGGGTGCAATTTAAATAATTAGACGTGAGCCACAATAGACCTAAGGTCGCGGTGGAGGGACTGGATTGGACACTCTCTCTCTCTCTCTCTCTCTCTTCTTTGTAAATATTTCACCCCAATTAATTTGTAAATATAGAGTGTACATAATAATCAGATTAGTAATTATTACAAAGCCATCTCTAAAAGTCAGGCCGAAACCATCTCAAAACATTGATAATGGAATTAAAGACAGTGGAGAATTACACCTTGCCTTCAGACTCAGTAAAGCCCTTCTCTCTTCACTGAAGTTATCGTGGTCTAAATTGCCCGCCAAAAGCAACTTAATAAGGAGAATTGATCAAAATATAAGCCTCCTTGGTAAAGTACTGACTCCTGTTGCTATTAAAACACTGGTGCCTGAGAATTAATTAAATTTTAATTAATCAATTAGAAAAAGACAATGTAAATTACACACAAAATTAAGATCACATTAAATTTTGTAATAAATAATAAATAAAAAATATCATAAAGTTACAAACCTGTTAGATAACAGCAATCATTCGGGATGGCACTGGTACAAGTGGCAGGTGAAATGGTAGTGACTCCTATAGACAATGTCCCAGACAAATGTGGTAACAAAGATGCTATGGAGATCTCAAAAACCTCATCCTGTACTAACGGCGTGGCACTGTAAACCACGCAACTGTTCAAGTCTTTGATACGAGTACACATTCTACCACCTTCGCTCAATATAACACCATTACCGTGAAACTCTGAGTACCTATGGAAATCAATTTCGATGGGTGGCTGAATTCCACTCGTAGCTTGTAAAGAAGCGGACGTTTCTGATCGGGGACACACATCCATACCGGCTGAAGCTAATGGAGCCAGAGGAAAGAGACCCGGAATGCTGACTTGGGCGCATTGTCCATACAAATCAACAATTGCATATACATTAGGGTGTGGAATAAAGCACGCGGTACCTTGTGGTATACCATCTTTGAAGAACTCTAGAGTTTTATCAGTCATTCGCATCACCCCCAACCTAGTTCCGGCACCGATGTTATCCAAGTCCAATGGGTAGTTGTTCTTGATAGTTTTGCCGTTTTCCATTATCGATGAACCACTTAACATCCATGTGTCACGGATAAAATCTGTGGCTGTATTTGGAAGCTCTATGTCATCTGGTTTTACTGCTGTCACTCCTGTGTATGAATAAGAATGAAATAGTTATAACTTATTATGCTAACTTCTTTAATGTAAGTAAGTACAATCTTTATTTTCAATAAGAAAAAACATTACAAATAGTGTCAGCAGGTATGTGGCTGTATAAAAAATAACAAATAAGCCACATGCAAAATAAGGATACCATCGGTTATGAGCAAGTATACATAAAAACTCAAACATAAAAACTACAATCAGATAAGTATCAAAGGTTAAATATAAATATAAAACGAAACATGAAACACAAACACCAAATATCCAAAATACAGGAATGACAACTAACAAAAGACAAGTGAGTACCGTACTCACAAATTAAAATATTCGTCCAGCGAATAAATTGTTACTTTCAGCAAATATTGCTTTATGTCTCTCTTAAAAGCCTTGATGTCCAAATTCTTATAAGAAGTAGGAAGCTTGTTATAGAGTCTAGCTCCAATATAGTCAATTCCCTGTTGTGTCTGCTTCAATCGATGCAAAGGTGTTTGCAACGCCTTCCTATTTCTTGTGTTGTAGTCATGGTACACATCATTTGTTCTAAAGTCACTTATATGTTGATGCACGTATATCAAACAGTTATACACAAACAAAGATGTAACAGTCAATATTCCAAGTTCCCTAAATAAATCCCTACATGAATCAAGCCAACCGAGCCTGCACAACACTCTCACCACCCTCTTCTGCAGAACAAAAACACCATGAGCTTCCAAAGAATTTCTCCAGAACACAATCCCATAGTTTGCAGCACTGTGAAAATTTGCAAAGTAGGCTGATCTCGCTGCCTGCACAGTCACCATATTCTTGACAACCCTTATGGAATAAATGGCACGGGTAAGTTTATGTTTATCCATTTCAAATCGCTGTCCATATATATGCCGAAAAACTTTATACTCTTGGGTGGTACTTCATTAAAAATCATGGTCTGAGTTTTGTCATCATTCAATTTCAATCTGTTTGATGTCATCCAACGTTTTGCATCAGCCATGGTGTTTTGACATTTATCAACAATATTTTCCGCCGTTGTGTCCCTCAAAACAAAAGTTGTATCGTCGGCGCACAGATATGAACTACAGCATGGTAAGTTTGCAACTAGGTCATTCCTATATATAACAAACAGAATAGGTCCCAAAACGGAACCTTGGGGCACTCCATGCTTAACAAAAGGTGGCCTCGACATTTGATTGTTCAGCTGTACGCTGACGCTCCGCCAGATATGATCACAGAAGTTCTAATGGTGTACCTCTAATTCCATAAAAATGCGAATGCAAAAGCATGGGTAATGTAATATGAAAATCACTATTCTTAAAAGATTACATCATATAATGAAAAAATTATGCAAAAAAAAACGTGTTACAATACAAAATATATTTTTCATTATTAAAATAAACAGAAAAAAAATATTAAAAATAATTATAGTTCTTGATAATATGAATACATATTCGATTAATTTTTAATTTCCGATTCGTCCTCTCAATTCTGATTTGCGATTCAAACAGTTTAATTTCATGTAACAGTCTTTTTTGTTGTCTTTTTTTGTATGAATTATTTTTGACACTATTTTCTTTTCTTAAACTAATTTATCTCAACCATAAGAATGGTGGCGAAGAAGTAACAACTTGTTTTCTATATTCACATTACCGAAAGTTTACTGTATGTAGAATCAAAATATCCTGGTTTCATTTAAGATTACCAAACCACCCTTCCCAATATAAGTAGAAAAGAAAATCGTAACAATTGACAAAACTAGGTCGCTTTTATAAAGAGCCCATGCCGCACAGAAACTAAGTCACAATAGAACCGTAGACCGGTTTCGTTCTGATTAGAGCTCGTCAGTATGGCATACTAATTGCAGCGAACATACACCTATAAAGTAATAAGGGTATAGTAGCCAGCCTTCCAATACTAAGCGAGATATAAGACACGAAGCACGTGCCGAAACTTTGTTGCGGAACCAAGTAGTATGTTGTCGTGGCAGCTCCAAATAACAGAGTGTTAAAAAATAGAGACTGTATACAACCAACTAATAAGTTAGCAAATTGTCAGCCCTGGCCCATTTCTACCCTAATATAGGGACAAAGTATGTACGGCTAGATGCATTCTCACCACAATTAGAACCGTAGACCAGTTTCACTCTCATTAGAGATCGTCAATACGGCATACTAGTTGCAGCGAAAATACACCTATAAAGTAATACAGCTATGGTAGCCAGCCTTCCAACACTAAGACACGAAGCTACATACTACAACATACTACTTGGTTCCGCAATGAGGTGGCGGCACATACTTCGTGTCATATCTCACTCAGTGTTGGAAGGCTGGCTACCATAGCCGTATTACTTTATAGGTGTATTTTCACTGCAATTAGTATGCCGTACTGACGAGCTCTAATTAGAGCAAAACCGGTCTACGGTTCTAATTGTGGTGAGAATGCATCTAGCCTTACATATGTTGTTGCTATATTAGGGTAGAAATGGGCCAGGGCTTACAATTTACTAAATTGTTTAGTTGGATGTATACAGTCTCTATTTTTCAACACTTAACGCCGGCTCCACACATTGGAGCCAATGGTGGGGCAAACAGCGTTCATCCTATGTTTGGATGAACGAAATCATTTTGGCGCCAACGTTGGGGGACGTTGGCGTTCGCGTTGGGAGTAACCCGTCGGTTTATTTAAAAAGATCAAAGGGATTTGCCTCATCGTTCGTCTTGCCGACCACACATTGGTTTCGTATTCAGTTGTAGTAAAGATGCCAAGGCGCATAAACATATGAAGTGAAGCATTATTAAAAATGTCTTCGTGTTGGACAAATAAATTAGTTTTGAAATGTATAGAATAGAACTGTATCAAACGGAATCGGTTCTATGGAACCTTTGCAATTGCCCAACTAAAAAATAAGAGAGAGTCATTGATCTCCACTTATAGACTACACAGCAGAAAAATAAAAAAGCCTTACATAGGGCTTCGTAAACTTCAGGTACTATCAGAGATATAACTTGGCTTGAGATTTTAAAGAGAAAATGAAGGCTTCTACAGCTATCTCCTGTTGCAAGAAATCTTAGTGTAACTGCCAATCGTACTTTTGCAGGGATAGCTTTTCTCCACAAAGTACCTTTTTTCTGTATTTCAGGTTCAATCAGTTGAAGAAGAAATCTACTGAAAACAGACGGCAAAAATTGCTAAATTCTCCCGAAGGTTCTTGATTTAAGTTATTTAACAAGTGCCGTCTGTCATAACTGAAACAAAATTGACATGAAAAAATAGTGCATATAATGGAGGAAAAAAGTTAAAAGTACTTATCATTATATGTACGTCGTTATACTTACTGATTCCGTAATCTATGAAGAGTTGTAACCCACCATCTCCTTTTACGAGGACTTCTTTTTTGTAGAATTAAATTTAAAATATAATTGTTAGCACTCATTACGACAAATGCACACAGCGCAATTTCTTTTTCACGCCCCGGCATATTGACGTTGGCTCGGTGCTCGAAGGAATGAGCTTGGCGCCAATGTGTAGGCACTCTAATAAAACTCATCGCCAACATAGTCAAGCTGGTCCAAACGTTGGCCCTAATGTATGGAGCCGGCGTTATGTTATTTGGAGCTGCGGTGACAACATACTACTTGGTTCCGCAGCGAGGTGGCGGCACGTGCTTCGTGTCCTATATCTCACTTAGTGTTAAAAGTGGTCTTGTTACATTTCTAAGTGCAGAAATATGTTCTTTGTATCTGGTACTAAAACTTCTAAAAAGTTGACCGATGTAGACTGTGTTACAATGTGTACAAGCTAATTTATAAAGTCCAGTTTTTGTCAAGAAACATGATTTTTCTTTCACTTTAAACAGCAAATCACGCATCGTATTGTAAGATTTAAAAGCTACCTAATCATAACATAGCCAGCAGATTAGTTTTAATTATTAGAGAATATTCGAGAGAATATAGAGAAACATTCCAAAATATTCAGTTATTTTTTTAAAATAAATCAACGCAAAATTTAAATAACATAATTATCCCTCCAAACAGTAGAATAGTTACATTTGATGTATGTACCGTGTATTCTAAAATACCTCATAGAGAATGCTTACATTTATTAGGAAACATCTTACTAGAAATGTACTTAAATGTCATATAAAGACAAGAAATAATTAATCTTTTTAAGAAGATATAAAACAAAACTGTTTTAAATTCAATAATACAATTTCTACGCAATATGAAGTATCTACATCTGTATTTAGTATCAAACGGTTTTACCGAACAAGGCAACAATTAATAATTAATGAATTAACTAGAATCTGATGCATAATTTTTCACTAATCAACATAAAACTTTCCTGATTTTTGGCAACACTTTGCAAAATTTCCATGACTTTCCTGGCCATTTTTTAAGATCACTGAAATTCCCAGACTTTTTCCGGTTTTCCAGACAAGTGGGCACACTGTAAAAGTCAACTAATGGTGACACTAGATGTTGGAACTTCTAGGCACTAAAGATTGTATTTGGTGACTAGAATAATGATAATTTCTACCTTTTTTTCCCCAGGGCTCGTCCGCGGCCTTGCCGCCCCGATAGCACTGCAACCTTTGGTTTGGTAGTGTTTATACACCAGCCGCCCGAACTGACTTACAGAATAATGCGTCTGACTCAGAGCCTAATCAGTATTACGTCCACCTATCTAGAATTACGGAGGATGAGATACAGAGAGCTATAAAAAAATTAAGCAGTAAAATGACGTCTGGCCCAGATCAGATTCCGTCTTTCCTTGTAAAAGACTGCGCTGGTGTTTTAGTTGTTCCACTTTGCTACATATTTAATTTATGTTTGAACACTGGTCGGTTTCCTTCGATCCGGAAGTTGGCACGTATATGCCCCATATTTAAGACTGGTGATGTATCTTTGGTCATCAACTATCGTCCGATAGCTCTACTCTGCATTTTTGCTAAGATCTTCGAGATGGCCCTATACGAGGGTATCTACAACTCTGTGAAAACACTGATATCACCCTGTCAACATGGATTTGTGAGGGGTACGTCAACTGTCACAAACTTGGCCGTTTTCACTCAGTGGGTCTCTGACGGCATTAATGCTGGGGGTCAGATTGACGTTGTCTACACAGATTTTGTAAAGGCTTTTGACTGTGTCGATCACTCTGTCCTTTTGAGGAGGCTTGCATCGTATGGATTCTGCGATAGCATGTTATGTCTTTTTGGGGATTATTTTTGTGATCATGTTCAATTTGCTGGCTATGGCGGGTTCAGATCCTCTGAGCTCATTGCTACTTCGGGCGTTACTCAGGGCTCTAATCTGGGGCCGCTATTGTTCCTATTATTTATCAATGATTTGGACAGTAGTTTAAGTGTGCTGAGACTTTTCTATGCAGATGACTTGAAACTGCTTATGAGAGTGACGTCGGTGGATGCTTGTGTTAGGCTGCAGGAAGATCTAGACTTGCTCTATGAGTGGTGCTTACAGAATGGATTGGAACTAAATGTGAGTAAATGTAAGGTCATGACTTTCACACGTAAAGCTTTCCCTGTTCAGTTTGAGTATACTGTGAGTCGGTTGGTGGTCGATCGTGTGGAGACTGTGACACTTTGATAAGAAACTATCGTTTGACATTCACATCAATACCATAGGATTTATAGTGCGGAACTGTGGGTCGTTTACATGTTTTGGTGCTCTCAAAGCTTTGTATTGTGCTTTTGTTCTTTCCAAGTTACGATATGCATCTCTTGTCTGGGACCCATATTATGGTGTGCATATAATCTCACTCGAATATGTCCAGAGGTTCCTAAAATATCTGTGGTTTAAGGAAACTGGGCGTTATCCGGGGAGGGGGTTTGATCATTCTGTTTTGCTTGGACACTTTAAATTCGTCAGTTTGTGTAAGCTAAGAAGAGTTGACTCAATCAAGTTTTTATATAAACTGATACACAATGTCATTGATTGTCCGGAATTATTGGCGCAGATAAATTTCCATGTTCGCAGGATGAGTGAACGGCACAATATGTTATTTTATAATAATCAGGCTAGGACTGTTGTTATGTTAGGATCTCCAATATATGTAAGGTGTGAAACTTTTAATATCATTTGTTCACGTAGTGATATATTTAGCGACAGTTTGTGTACATTGTTGCATAGAGCTATTGAAATGTTGTAGTTTTAGGTTGTTTTTGGATTAATATTTTGTTATTGTTAATTTATGGTAATCTCACTCGCTAATTAGTTTGTAAGTGTCCTGTACTTGGTCTGTTGGACACAATAAATTATTATTATTATTATTATTATTATTATTATTATTATTATTATTATTTATTGTGCATGTAATTTCTACCTTACTTTTTTCATAAATGTCAACTTAACTGATGATTTTGATGAAAAATCTTGTCACAGCATTTTAGCAGTCAATGTGCAGTTCACACACATTCAACTTGTTTGATTCCACCATTACGGACACATGTATGTTGGAACACAACAGATGTCATTTGTAAATCATTTTTAACTAGTAGATTACATAAGGTCACTTATATTATGAATAAATTTATGCAAATAAGAACTTACCTAATTCTACACTTCCTGACCATCTGTCGACAATCGATTCTAGGACTACTTCGAACAGTTCTCCATCCCTTAAAGGTCGATTTGAGAAAACTATTGCATCATTGAATTCGGCTAAAGGTCTTGGCCGAATAGCAGTCAAACCATTGTTAACAACCTTTGCGTTTTTACCATGTACATGATGGAACCTTAAATCACTGAAAAATATATTTTCGCCCACAAGAAAAATATTTCATAAAACCTAATATTTCCATACCTAAAGAGTGTGGCTAAGCTGGAGTGTATAGTATCTGGTGAAGCATAGTCATAGATGTCTACTATGGTAGCTTCCACTGCCTGTCCATATAAATCTGAAAACGAAATTTTACAAAAAATAATATTTCTTTCAATTTGACGACAAAAAATTGAAGAAAATTGTATAACATCATTTCTGATATTCATCGATTCTGATTGTGCTAACTTTGAAAAATTCTTTGGAAAGTGTTACCATTGCTTTCTCTCTATTATCAAAAAAATCTTGCGTTCTAACACCTTTTCCCTCTGGGGAACCTGCAACCCCTAGAGGGCGCGTCCCCAGGTGGCAGATAGGGGAATGCCTCTCAGATATGAGTGGTAGGAGGGAAATCAAATACCTCCCGCGGACCAACAGGTACGCAGCGTCTGATCCAGACTGGGCGGCTGCAAACAGCGTCTGTTCTCATGTTAGAGGCGGCTGAACTAAAAAACAGTGAAGGCAACGGGAAACCACACTGTTAAAATTTCCCAGGATATTGCTATGGCGAGAAAAACAAAAGCGACGGCCCCTAGTCCCGGGCAGCCCTTTGTTGGGCAAGGGGTGCTAAGAATCCCCCGGCTCAAAATAGCAAAATCCACTCTAAAGATAGGCACATGGAATGTTCGAAGCCTTTATGCTGCTGGAAAATTTGAAAATCTTGTTCAGGAGACTAAACGCTTAAAACTGTCGATTATGGGAGTGAGTGAATTGCGATAGACTGGTTCGGGGACATGCAGACACAAAGACGGTATACTATATTACTCCGGGAGCGACAATGACGACCCACAACATAGAAACGGAGTAGGAATTTTTGTAACATCAGAAATAGAGAAATATGTCATTAACTTTGTTCCAATCGGCGACAGAATAGTACTGTTACAGCTACACGCATCACCATTTAATATCAACCTAATACAAATATACGCCCCTACTACAGAGAAAAAGTATAACACCTAAGTAGAAGTTCTGTATAATTAACTTAGTACAACACTAAAGAGCTTAAAATCCAATGAAATCACATATATAATTGGTGATTTTAATGCCAAAATTGGTAAAGATCGCAGATTGGATCTGGTGGGGGAGTATGGCTTGGGAGAAAGTAATGAGCGAGGTGACAGACTGTTTGGTTTCTGCCAAGAACACAATCTGGTGGTAACCAACACATGGTATAGCTTACATCAACGTAGGCTGTATACCTGGAGAAGCCCTGGAGATAACCCAACACATGTAGTAAGAAATCAGATAGACTATATTCTTACCAACAAAAGATTTAGGAACTCCACCACCAGGGTTACAACGTATCCTGGAGCGGATATTGGTTCTGACCACAACCCTTTAGTCGCAGACGTAAGAGTCAAGCTAAAACAGATAGAAAAGAAACACCAGCAAAAGAATCTCACGATTTCAGACGTCAACAAAAGTAAAATTGAAAAAGCTGTAAACGATTGCATGAAAGAAATGAGAACAACCGAAGGTGTCGAGGAAACATGGAAATTATTTCGCGAACATATGACCAAGATATTAGAGGAACATAAAGTAACAACCAGACACAAGAAACAACAATGGATGACGGAAGAAATACTAGATCTGATGGAGCAAAGAAGACAGTGCAAGGGCAAAACAGAAGAATACAGAAGAAAACAAAGAGAAATAAAACAAAAAATACGAACAGCTAAGGAGAGATGGATGATGGATAGATGTCGAGAAATGGAGGAGTTTGAAAGGAAGCATGACACGTTTAACATGTACAAGAAAGTCCGGGAGGTTGCTGGCTTGTATAACAAGAAAACTACTAACATACTCGTGGATAGCACGGGGAAAGCTATTATTGATGAAAGAGAAATTCTTGAAGTATGGAGTAAATATGTGACTGAATTGTTTGAAGATGACAGGCCAAACATGCAGGGTAATGCAAGCCAAGACGAAGGGCCAGAAATTTTAAAATCCGAAGTCCTCCATGCCATAAAATCAGCCAAAACCAAGAAAGCAACTGGTCCAGGTAACATCCCAGCAGAGCTCTTACAGATGATCCACGAAGATCACATCAATGTTCTAGTTAAGTTTTTTAACAATATATATACTACTGGTGAAATACCCGAAGAATGGTTGAAGTCTGTTTTTGTAGCACTTCCGAAAAAACAGCGAGCAAAGAAGTGCGGCGAATATAGATTAATTAGCCTGATGAGTCATACATTAAAGGTATTTCTTCGCATAATACATGGAAGGATAAGAAGTCAGTGCGAGGAGGACCTGGATGAGATGCAGTTTGGCTTTAGGAATGCACTAGGCACCCGGGAAGCACTTTTTGCCCTAAATATACTTCTTCAAAAGTGTCTTGACCAACGCAAGGATATTTATGTATGTTTCATAGACTATGAAAAAGCCTTCAATAGGGTTCAGCATGAAACACTTTTAAACATACTAAGAACCTTGGGAATCGATGAGAGAGATCTGAAAATTATAGAGAACTTATATTGGAAGCAGAAAGCAGTGGTCCGAATCAATGGAAGACTAACCGATGAATGTCGCATTCAACGAAGCGTCAGACAGGGATGCATTCTCTCCCCGCTATTGTTCAACATATACTCGGATAAAATCTTTAAGAAGGCTTTGCAAGATAAAGACCTTGGAGTGAAGATTAACGGTGAACTGATTAATAACATTCGATATGCCGACGATACGGTCATCTTCTGCCATAGTGTCCGGGGCCTTCAAGAGTTGTTGGATAGTGTAAACATGACAGGAAGGGAAATGGGTTTGAAAATAAATATCAATAAGACAAAATTTATGATATTCAGTCGCCAACCGCACGCCGATGCTTCCCTACAGATAGACCAACAAAACATTGAGAGAGTTACCCAATTCAAATACCTTGGTTGTTATATCACAGAACACTTAGACCCTGATAAAGAGATAAAGTGCAGAATTGAAACAGCGTGCTTAACTTTCATGAGAATGAAATCATTTTTCTCTAAAGACAACTTAAACCTAAGATTGCGTCAAAGAATGATCAAATGTTATATTTGGTCCGTGTTGTTGTATGGAGCTGAGACCTGGACTCTGAAGGCTGCTACGATCGGTCGACTGGAAGCGTTTGAGATGTGGTTGCACAGAAGAATGCTTCGAATACCCTGGACACCTATGCAGACCAAGGAAGCAGTATTAAATAGAGCGAATGCCGTCCGTGAATTATTTGTCACTATTAAGGTGCGAAAGATATCATACCTGGGACATGTTCTTAGAGGAGACCGATACAAGGTGCTCCAGCTTATAATGAAAGGTAAAATCGAAGGTAGCCGAGGAATTGGAAGGAAACAGATGTCATGGCTAAAGAACATTCGCGATTGGACTGGAATACGCAGTGCCGAACAACTATTCAGATTAGCCGAAAACCACGAACAACTCGCCAATGTAATTGCCAACGTTAGGGGGACCTGATATGGCACCGAAAGAAGAGAAGAAGAACACCTTTTGAGAAAAATGACCAAAACTCAATTTTCTATGAAGCTAAAGAACTAAATTTTGCTATATCTGTAGATAGTGTAAGTATCTTTAAAAGAAACTTGTATTACAAATTTTATTAAAGTTATACAGAAGATTTCCAGAAGGAAACTTAATTCATATTTAGAAAAGTAAAGTATCTGCCAAATTATAAACGTAGCAGTTATTTTTCCTTATTAATCGCCAGTATGATTTCGTTTTAGTCAACCTAATCAATATCAATAATAACAAAGTTATAATTTCAGACTTAAATGTGACAAACTTATTTAGACGTTTTAAACAAAAATGAGATCTTGTTCAAAACGTATGAAATCTGTTTCTCCAAATGTCAAAATAAAACATTAAAAAACCATACATTCATCGAACTGGATTCGATCGCGTAACCTTCTGCCTATGAGGCAAGCGTGACGCCTCTGAGCCATCTAGGCATACGTCAACTCACGTTTTGTTTGCATGATACATTAGATCGGCTTCATGACCGGGATATTATATTCAAAGTGTACGTAACGGTTAATTACAGAATTACCATTGAAACACGACTGTTTCGGTCTTATATGACGTCTTATGTTTAAGTTTAAAGATAAAAGAAACTATTTTAGAATCATTTATATAAAGACTTGGCTTGATTTTGTCTACATTTCTACTATATTATGCATAATATATCTACACTGTGCTAAAACTGTATTTGAGGCCGTTCATAAAGCTACAAATCTAGTCTTTTAATAATTGATTGAATCACCCAGTTAAATAACAATCACTTGGTGAATTTTTAATTTCTTGTCGTCTGTCATTTTTTGTTAATGAATATGGGTCCGATTCGTTTTTGTTTAAAAGTTACAAGCATTTAAAGAATCATAATTTTTCCAGTCAACCAGGAAGTGACACAAAATCATTTGAATGTGAAACAATGCACACCTATAAAATATAGGTACACCTACTTCAATCAAAAGTAGGCTGATAAATAAAAATTACAGTTGTTATGAAAATAAATATTGTTAGTGTCATTTTAATTGTATAATATTTGATACTTCGTGTAAAAGTTCTAAATAAACAATGCATTTATTCACAACTGAGGAATATGCAGTTATTGTGTTTGTATATGGGTATTCCAATGGAAACGCCAGAGAAGCAGCTCGAGAATATCGACGCAGATATCCAAATAGACACCGCCCTGCCCACACGATGTTTAGTGCATCGTTTCGTAGACTTCGAGAAGCAGGTAACCCCGCTCCAAAGAAGGCCATTCGTCCTACTGAAGTAAATGTACAAGATGAAGAAAATGTAATAGATGCTGCCCTTGATAACCCTTCAATTAGTGTTCGGTGTATATCTGGTAACGTTCATGTACCACTGAATTTTGCATGGCGTGTATTGAACAGAGAAATCTTACATCTGTTTCATCGCCAAAATGTACAGGCGTTGCATGCTGGAGATGCCCCACAGCGATTAGAATTTTGTCGCTGGTTACTTCAGCAACAAGCACAAAATGATAGATTCATTTTGCTTGTCATGTGGTCTGATGAAGCATGCTTTACTAGGGACGGCATAAATAATAATCATAATGAACATGTATGGGCATTGCAAAATCCACATGCAATTAGATCAAGATGATTTCAGCAACGATTCAGTGTCAACGTTTAGGGTGGCATTTTCAACAATAATCTATTACCTGTGCATGTTCTAAATGATCGTTTAAATGCAGACCTGTATAGACATAGACATAGAGATACAACTTAATATTATTCAGAATATGCGGTATCAACACGACAGCATACCACCACATAGTTGCTGTTTGGTTAAATGAACATTTTCCAAATAAATGGATAGGTCAAGGAGGTCAAATTGCATGGCCACCTCGTAGCCCCGATCTCAATCCTCCGGATTTTTATTTATGGGGACACATGAAGCAGCTGGTCTACCATGTTGAAATCACTACCCATCAGCAGTTACTTGAAAGAATTCAAGATGCAGCTAACCAAATAAGAAATGATCCAAATCTCATCCTTCGAGTGACCGAATCTTTAGTTCGTCGATGTGAGGCTTGCATTCAAGCCGAGGATGGACATTTCGAACAATTTTTATAGTCTTAAGTTTTATGATTTTCATTTAATTTAAATTTTTATTGTTAATTGTTAATAAAAGTTCAATGCTTGTAAATTCTTAACAAAAGCGAATCAGACCCATGTTCATTAAGAAAAATTGTTTAGATTTATGAGGCAAAGTTTGTCATAGAGCTTGTAGAACACCCTATATATATATATATATATATATATATATATATATATATATATATATATATATATATATATATATATATATATATATATATATATATATATATATATATATATATATATATATATATATATATATAAATTTGAACGGACCTTGGTTTTGGGTTCTAGGGACGCAAATTCGCGCTCATCTGAAAAAAAAATTTCAACAGATTTTCATCGTGACCTCTCTAATAGCGGATTTTTCTCAATAAAAATTCGCTAAAAAAGGACTCTTAAGACCTGGTACCTGACGGTTACTTCTCAGTTTTTTCAGCGGTAAATACTGAAGGTCAACCAGGAACTTACCAATAACTCCAAAAATTCTTTCAGGCACGTTTAAAGCTGCAACACCCTGGTCTACACTGTTCACAAAGAAGTGGAGACAGCCATTCTCTTTCCTAACGACTCCTACACGATCCCCAACTTGTAGCCTATCTAAATTCATCCCGTATTGCTCCATCACTATGGTACCATTGTGCATAATACCAGCACCAGTCATCATCCAAGTGCCCGATCTTACATTTGTCATGGTAAACGGAAAGTCCAACTCAATGGGACTGTGAGTGGTCACACCAATCTCTATGGAACCAGCCCATTTCGTGACTACTCTGTCAAGACGGACCTCAAACAATTCCCCAGTCTTTACTGGTCTTGTGGTTAAGACTACACCGTTGTTAAAATCTTCAGCTGCGTGTGGTCGACGAGCTGTTCGCCCATTATTAATCACCTACAAATAGAACAGTTATATATGCATTTTAAAAAACTTGATCTTCTAAAAAATATTTTACCTGTGCATGTGTACCACAATTTTGATGAAATGTTAGCCGATCATAATATTCTTGCATCAATTGTGGTTCCAACACAGGTGCTGGTTCATCTCTATTAGCTTTACGAGTCACCAGGTTCTGTTCTTCACGCTCGTCTCTCTCAACAATTGTAACCTACAATGAAATATATAAAACTGTATTGAATTTTTATCTGTTAATGTTTTTACTACCACAGATACAGATAATCATGTAAAAATTATCAAAATAGATTTGAACGACTTTGGAACTAGAAGTTCAGTGCCAGTTCTGAGCTGACCGTTAAATGGCGGCCGAAGAGGACACCCGGACACCCTTGCGGGTGCGCTCCGAGGCCTCGCAGCAAGAAGGTTCCGCGGGAGGCCAAGGCACAAGATCGTGCTCGGATCCGGCGTCGCATAAGCTAAGCTGTTCACCTCGCACAGGTCCGGCACGTCGGCCGCGACCCGGTTCCTCAACAAGCCCGACACGCCCAGATCCTCAGAGCCAATCCTTATCCCGAAGTTACGGATTCAATTTGCCGACTTCCCTTAGCTACATTATTCTATCGACCAGAGGCTCTTCACCTTGGAGACCTGCTGCGGATATGGGTACGAACCGGCGCGACGCCTCCACGTGGCCCTCTCCCGGATTTTCAAGGTCCGCGGAGAAGATACAGACACCGCTGCAACTGCGGTGCTCTTCGCGTTCCAAACCATATCTCCCTGCTAGAGGATTCCATGGAACTCGAACGCTCATGCAGAAAAGAAAACTCTTCCTGGATCTCTCGACGGCGTCTCCGGGTCCTTTTCGGTTGCCCCGACGAACTCCGGGTGTGAAATTAAATTAAATTAATTAAATTCAAAGCCAAATCATTTTGAAGTCAACAAATTTTGTTACCATATGCCTTTCACACAAGAAATTTAAAAGAATATATATATATATATATATATATATATATATATATATATATATATATATATATATATATATATATATATATATATATATATATATATATATATATATATATATATATATATATATATATATATATATATATATCTTGGTGCTACTGAATTTTTTCACATAAATTGTCAATCTGTGACATGATCATGGAGACATAATTAGATAGGTAAGCCGAAGGCCAATATGCAAAAAAATTCGGAACGCAGCAAGTGCGTTATAGTAGTCAATTTTCATAAGGATTGTACACTATTGGTAAGATATATTATTAAAACTAATTCTTTAGATTTAAATGGACCTTGAAGATCGGTTTTAGAGTACCAGTTAGCGATTATTTGAAAAAAAATATATTTTATATGGAGCTAAAAAATTAAAATGTGGTCTTAGATATAATATGTAAGTACTGCAAGTGTCTAAAAAAATTGTGTTACAAATTACATTAAAACTACAAAAGTTGTTCACAAAAAAATTAATTATTTACAAAGGGAATGTGCCTGTCAAATTATAAATATGGCAGGTATTTGCCCTTATTAATTGCTTGGATGGTTTTGTTTTAGTCAACCCATCCAGTTTTTGCAAACAATAAACAACAACAAAGGTTTTTTTAAAACAAATTTGTAGTTATCTGCGAAGCTCATTATGTTATTTTTCTTTAATTTAGTACCCGGTGCGTTTACATAGGTGTTACTATGGTTCAAGATTGAAGATTCTAGCTTAATAGTAAATTTATTGCGCTATGGGATTTTAAATATTTTTACCAACATTTTCTACAGACATGGGGAGTCAGTAACTGAGGAACCCACTTCAAAGAGTGCTGTGGAGTTGCTAAATCTTAGCAAAGGACAGCTCAGGACTCTTGACGGGTAACATGGCAGTCAAGAAACACCTGCATAAAATAGGGCGGTTCGAGGGGCACCTGGCATGCAGACTCTGCGGCGAGGGGGAGGAATCAGCCCAGCACATGTGCGAGTGTAAAGCTGTGGACTGCAAAAGACAACTGATCTACGGACAGCCTAGACTAGAGACAGAGCAATATAAAACTTCACCCTACCAATTGGTGTGCAGAGTAATTCAAGGCGCAGTGAGTTTGGAATGGGTGGAGTAGAAAAGACAAAGGGCGTGCACAATAAACCAAAGGCTGCGGTGCTATCGGGGCGGCAAAGACGCGGACGAGCTCTAAGGAGAAAGAAAAGTATCCCGAAAAGTTCCTGTGTCAACCAGACTTCAGGTCACTCTGATTCAAGAAGCATATTTTTGTACTTATTATTTATTTATTTATTTATTTATTTACGGGCCAGGAGCCCATTTTAGAGTACAAAAAGGCAAAAAATACAATAAAAGCAGTTAATAAAAGCATACAAAATGGTTACAAGTTAGACAAAATGAAAAAAAAGGCAATATAGGCAAGATATAGGCAACAAATATTAAGTGCCGATTAAATAAACTTATAAAGTGACAGCTGTTTTAAGATAACTGATTTCCTTGTGAAAAAGTCAAGCTCTTCAGACAATTTTTTGGCCAACACTGAACATCTAATTAAATAAGAGTTGTGACTGTAGTTGGTACGATGAAAAGCGACAACAAATGAACTCTTTGAACGAGTTACTCTTTTTTTTTTTTTTTTTTTTGTTCCCTCAGGGCTCGTCCGCGGCCTTGCCGCCCCGATAGCACCGCAACCCTTGGTTGATTGTGCATACCCCTAGTCTTACTCCACCCATTCCAAAATCACTGTGCCTTGAACTAGTCTGCACAGCGATTGGTAGGGTGAAGTTTTATATTGCTCTGTCTCCGGTCTAGAGTGACCGTAGATCAGTTGTCTTTTCCGGTCCAGAGCTATACACTCGCACAAGATGTGCTGGGCTGATTCCTCCCCCTCGCCGCAGAGTCTGCATGCGAGGTCCCCTTCGAACCGCCCCATTTTATGTAGGTGTTTCTTGACGGCCATGTGTCCCGTCAAGAGACCTGTTGTGTTTCTGAGCTGTCCTCTGCTAAGGTTTAGCAGCTCCACAGCTCTCTTTGAACTGGGTCCGTCAATTATTGACTTCCCATGTCTGAGCCCTGGACAGTCCGCCCAGTACACCTTGTGTTGGTTTCTGACCCAGGACTTAATGGCTCCCCTGGCAGTGCTCTTTGACACGCCCAGAGCCGGTTCTGGTCCCATAAATGGTTCTGCTGACCCCCTCTTTGCGAGACTGTCAGCTTCTTCATTGCCTTTGACCCCCGAGTGACCCGGCACCCAGATGAGGGTCACCTCATTCTGCCCAGCCAGGTCACTCGTCTCGTCTCGGCACTCACTCACCAGCCAGGAATTTACCCGTGGGCTACTTAGTGCCTTAAGGGCTGCCTGGCTGTCTGTGGCTATGAGGATCCGCTTGTTGGTGTAGCCCCTCCTCTTGTTCTCCCGCACACAGTGCAGGATGGCGTACATCTCGGCCTGAAACACCGTTGCATGGGCTCCGAGGGAAATACTGTGACTTACCCTCGGTCCTTCCGAGTAAACACCTGCCCCCGTCCCACGCTCCCCGCCAGATCCGTCCGTGAACCAGACGAGCGCGTCCCGTGGTATGCCCGGTGTCTCCTCCCGCCATGCCCCGCGATCAGGGATTTCCACTGTGAAGTTGTTTTCCCTGCACATTCGCGGGCTCGCGAAGTCTGACCTCATTTCAAGCATGGGTTCCTTCACGATCTCCTGAATTTTGCAGTGGCCCCTGAAGCCTGGGTTGATCTTCAGTCTACCATTGCAGGCTAGTCTGTATAGTCCTAGCCTGGCCTCTCCCATAATAACGAAGTGTAGGGGGGGTAGATCCAGCAACACCTCCATGGCGGCTGTTGGGGTTGAAGACATGGCCCCTGTGATGCCTAGGCAAGCCATCCTTTGGATCTTGCCTAGTTTTTGTTTGGCACTGGATTGTGTCACCTTAGGCCACCAGACCAGTGCCGCATATGTTAACGATGGTCTGACCACCCTTGTGTACAGCCAGTGGGCCATACTAGGTCTTAGTCCCCACGTTTTTCCATATAGCCGCCTAGTGACGGCTAAGGTCATGACTGCCTTACGCAGTATTTTTCCAATGTGACCATTCCAGGTTAGCTTAGAGTCCAATACGACCCCAAGATATTTTACCTCCCTGGCCATTGGAACGCTCCTACCGTATAGAGTGAGAGTTCTGTGGCTTTCACACTTCCTCCTCCTCGTAAACGGCACGACGGTTGCTTTCTCGGGGCTCACCCCGAGCCCTTGATCAACCGTCCACCCTTCCACCACTTTCAGTGCAGTCTGCATACGCTCCCACACTGCCTGTGTGACCTTTCCTCGGACTATGATGACAATGTCGTCCGCATAGCCCTGTACCTCATACCCCCCTCCCGAGAGCCTCCCCAGCAGGCCGTCCACGACTAGACACCAGAGCAAGGGAGACAGAACGCTCCCCTGCGGACACCCCGCCGCGACCCCCGCCAGCAGAGTCCCTCCCGCGAGTGAGGTGAACACCGCCCTGTCCCTGAGCATGGAACCGATCCACCTGCAGCAGGTCTCCTCTATTCCACGCTCCCGGGCAGCTGCCAGAACCGATCCGAACGAGGTGTTGCTAAAGGCCCCCTCTATGTCTAGGAAGGCCCCCAGCGCCACCTCCTTGTTCTCCAGCGTATTCTCCAGTTTCAGCACCAGTTGGTGCAGTGCTGTTTCTGTTGAGAATCCTGCTCTGTATGCATATTGTCCGCAGTGTAGAGGATATGCTTCCAGTACACCGCCCCTAATGTGCCGGTCGAGCAGTTTTTCCACTGTTTTCAGCAAGAAGGACATGAGACTTATTGGCCTCAGGGACTTTGCCTGGTCTGTTGGACGCCCAGGTTTAGGAATAAATACAACCCTGGCCAGTCTCCATGCCCTCGGAATGTACCCCAGAGCCAGGCTGGCCCTCATAATGAGGGTAAGCACCGGCGCCAGTATATCTATCCCCTGTTGGAGCATGATGGGCATTATTCCATCAAATCCCGGCGATTTGTATGGCTTAAAGCTGTTAATGGCCCATCTGATTTTGCTCCAGGTAACCACCTCTTTAGCGACTGTCCAGTCTACTCTAGATGCCCGCCTATAAGGCGCCTCTATTTCTGAGTGTTCCCAGTCCGGAGGTGATTGGTTTATTATGTTACAGCCGGGGAAGTGCGTCTGGAGTAAAATTTCCATAGTTTCCTCCCCCGAGCTTGTAAAGCCTCCCGTGGGTGTTCTAAGGGAGCCTATGTTAGTCTGAGGGCCCTTAGACAGGATCTTGTGTAGTCGAGCACTCTCGGACGTGTTTTCCACTTCTTCGCAGTGCCTCCTCCACGACTCCTTCTTGGCGTCCCTCAGTCTTTTGTTATAGGTCGATAGGGCCTGTCTATATTCATCCCATGCTCCCGACCTTTTGGCCGCGTTAAACAGCTTACGAACCTGCGTCCTCCTTTGCCTGAGGTCCTCGTTCCACCATGGGACGTTCCTGGTGGACACCCTCATTTTCAGGGGGCAGTTGGCGTTATAGGCCGAGGTAATTGCGTCTCGCAATTGGACTGCTGCAATCTCGAGGTCTATTGAATCCCTTATGGCCCTCTCAACCCCCCGCAGTTCCACAGCTAGGTCTGCCCTGTAGGCTTCCCAGTCCGCCTTGCGGGGGTCCCGGTACCATACCGTTTCTCTTTCGACTTTGGCGATTTCAAACCGGATGTATCTGTGGTCTGAGCTACTCACTTCCCCAGACACAGCCCAGCTTTTAACAAAGTCACCCAGAAACTGGGTGGAAACTGTTAGGTCTAAAACTTCCTCACGCCGTGTTGTGACGAATGTCGGTTTATTACCTCTATTCAATATGTCTAAATTAAATTTCATAAAGAATTGTAAAAGTGCCTCACCCCTAGAGTTTGTGTCCGAGCTACCCCACAACTCATGGTGCGCATTCGCATCCATGCCGATGATGGTCTGCCATCCACCTGCTCTGCTACCCACCATCAGCTGCTCCAATTCGTTGGGTGGAGGAGGGTCCGTGCTGTCCCCTGGCAGATAGGCTGACGCGACAGTAATGTCCCTCAGCCCATCCGCTCCTCCACATCGGATTTTGATCGTTGCCAGGTCCCTGGAACAGAAATTCATTAGAGGGAGAAACTCTATCCCTTCCCTGACAAAAATGCAGGCCCTCGGATTCTCGCTGGACCTGCTGTAGATGAGCTTTCCATTAGCTCCGCCGAGTCCCTTGATCTCTCCTTTGTAGGAGTACGGTTCCTGGATGAGGGCCACATCCGTGTTCCTCAGAGCCATTAGTAGTCCGGCCGTGGCTGCCCTACTGTGTTGGAGGTTGACCTGAAGGAACCTAAGTCCCATTAACCCTTAATTGCTTCCCCAGTGGGCGGAAGCTAACCCTTCCCATGCCCCAGAATGCCTTGAAGGAGGTTCCTTCAAGGGCTCTGTAAGATGTCGGGTCGATCGAGAAGGCGAGCGTCTGTCCTTTCTCCTCTGCCTTCCTGCTTAGAACCGACCAGTGTTGCGTCCCCAGTTCAGGGTTCTGGATCTTAAGTCTGCTGATCACCGTCTCCTGCGGGACGGTGTCAGGGATCCGTACGAGGACCTTGCGTCTCTTTGGGAGTTCCTTGGGCTCGACGGCTGTCAAGTCCGCCCCCTCCCAAATCTGACCGAGGCCCCCGATCGTTTTCCGCAGCCAGTCCCGCGACTGCGGGCCGGCACAGGTTATCCAGAGGATGCCCCCCGTCAGGCGCGTCCGGTGGAACTGAGGCGGGCTCTCCCCTTCCTGAAGAGAGTCCACTGCAGCTACCACCGCAGCCTGGATCAGGTCCGCCTTCCCCTGGTCTAGCGTGACCTCAGGATGGCGTCTGTCAATCACCGCCATCCCGAGGCCCTCCGCAGCCTCCCTGTAAGAGCCAGTCTGCGCCGGTGTTCCGGCCTTAGTTCCTTTGGGAGGTCTGTCTGTAGTAGGCGTGCTAGAGCCAGAGCGCGGCGTCTTCCGACTCGCACTCTCCTCTTGCGCCTTTACAGGCACCCTGGCCCTTTTGGAACGTCTGTCTGTAGTGGGCGTGCTAGAGTTCGAGCGCGTCCTCTTCTGACCCGCACTCCCCTCTTGCGCCTTTACAGGTTTCTCGACCGTCCAGGTCCCGGCCGCCATTTTTTGCGCCCTCCGGAGCTTCTTTCTTTGCGCCCCGGAAAGACGCTTGGACTGCCGGGGCAGTCCCTCTACTCTAACAGTAGAGTCCTCACTGGTGGAGGGGCCCCCGGAGTCCGCGGAGCTCGCCGCCCTCCGGTGGGACCCAGCCTCCAGCTTGGGTGTCGGGGACGGGTCTCTGGCCGAAGCTACCCCCTGATCCCCCGTATCTACGCCGGTCGTGGGACCTCCAGAGTCCGCTGCCGCACCCTGGCTCGTCTCCGTTTCCGGGATAGACTCAAGGCTCAAGTCTGTAGCCGGAGCCACTCCTCGAGCCTCATTGGTTTTGGTTTTATATGTATTTATAATCTTCATGTTGTTCCCACGAGAATGGGGGAAATACTGTCCACACCATCAGAACCCCCTGTGTGGTGCAAGGCGGGTTACTCTGGAGGGTTGCCTGGTACTCCAGAGGTTCCGTTCACGACACCATCGCCCTGGTGCCATCCATCCATAGGCACGGGTCACGTAACACCGTAGATTGGGGGAATTTAGTTCGACCTCCTTGTCTAGATCCGTCATGTTTAGTTATTAGCAGGGTCACCTCGTGCAGGATGCGGATTTTTACCGCGCATGACGGTCTTGGGGAAAGCTTCATCGGGAGTTTATGTTGTTATTTCCACTTCCTCAGCTTGCCCCCTGGAGTCCTTTGGCCCGCGACTCCTTAACCCCCAAGACGAGTTACTCTTGGTGGAACAAAGAAGTTGATCATAGAAAGTAAGTTAGGACAAGATACCTCAAAGTTAATGATGTTATAAAAAAGTTTTAAATATTTTTGTTTGCGTCGAACATCAAGAGGCATCGATACTACTATAGTGATGGTGGCTTTTGAAAGCAAGAAACTTCAAAAACTTGCACTGTACTTATTCAAGACTGACAGAATGACACGTATAGTAGGGAGACCATACAGAAGAGGCATATTCAAGATGAGGACGTACAAGAGAAAAATAAAGAATTTTAACAGATCTGATGGTGAAATCAAAGGTACATCTTTTAATAAAGCCAAGCAACTTCAAAGACTTAGAAATCACATTAGAAACATGAGGAATAAATTAAAAAGATGGTACACCCTTGATGTAATAGGAATGTTCAAGTCTGTTCCTTCCTTTATAAAAAGTAATTGATTGGCATTTAGATGGATTGAATTCCATCTCATTGTTAAGACACCAGCTTATTAAGTTGTCAATGTCGTACTGAATCTTAAAAAAGTCTGAGGAACTTGTAATACCAGAAAATAATTTTTGATCGTCAGCAAACAACAAAAATCTACAATGAGAGAAACACTCATGAATATCATTAATGAAGATATTAAATAGCAAAGGCCCCAAGTGAGAACCCGGTGGCACGCCAGACAAAACTTTTATCCCATTTAGTACTATCAGTGGTACTGGAAAAGTTTCTTTGTTTAATGTGCTTGAAAACAAATTAAAAAATTTGAGGGAAGTGACACCCCGTGCAAAGACAGTTAGTTTGGGTACCCCTCGTACTTGACGAAAGAGAAGAGGTAGATCAAGGTGAAAATTTCTGGAATACCCGCAAAATTGGGTCAACCACGTCACGCGTCGCTATTATAGAGGGCATAAGTAGAAGCATCAGTGCCATAAAACTAAATACATACCTTGGTTGTCATACCATACAAATCAACTACACCCCACACTGAAGGTGGTATCCTGTGATGGGCTATGCCTTGATCCACACCATTTATATAAAAATGTAAATTGCCATTGGGTTTCCTCATCAAGCCAACTCTATCACCTTCACTGAGCTCGTCCAGACTAAATTCTGCATATTCCCTTATGGTGCCTTTTCCATTGGTCATGACACCACAACCTGACATCATGACGGTACCATTGCACATATTAGTCATCGTGGCTGGGAAAAGTAGACTCGAAGGGGTGTAGGTAGTCACACCGATCTAAGAAGATGTAAAGTTTAGAGTACTTACTTATTAAAAGCAATATTTGTTTTGTTTAGTTGATATTGGTTAAGCAAAAAATGAGACAATATACAAAACACAAATCTCATATCTATGAGGCCTATTCTTTAAATTGTTAGTAGTAGGCCATGATGTCAATACCAACTAAAATACTTGCATTATTTGACAGTTTTTGACTGCAACTTTTAAAAATGAAAGTAATCTACAGAGAGGGACAAATATATTGTTTGTTGTGAACTATACTTTGTTCTATATACTGTATTAATAAAGTAAATGTAAATAACGAAGCCTATTCCAAACAAGGCTGCTTTCTGAGTTTTATAACATAGTGCCCAAAGTGCTGATTTGTGCACTTTATTTCAAATTAAGGAAAAAAGATTATTCTATCTTATTAAATAACGGATGCCTCACTATCAAGAATACAGTGTAAGTACCCATCATCTCAAATAATTGTAGCTGGTGATTAAATGTAGACTTTATGTTGGACGCAAAACGTCCAGCCGAACGGGTTTTAATTGTTCTAACTTATAGCATGCGTAGCATGTTTAGTACTCCAAGTCGTGTAGCAAGAGAGTCACAGACCTGTATTGATAACATTTTAACAAATATTCCTATAACCATGTTACAACATAACACAGTTAACCTTTATCTTGCTGATCATCTGTGCTAAATGCTGAACGTACAGCTGAACGGGTTTTAATTGTTCTAGCTTATAGCATGCGTAGCGTTTTTAGTACTCAAAGTCGTGCAACAAGAGAGTCACAAACCTGTATTGATAACATTTTAACAAATATTCCTATAACCATGTTACAACATAACACAGTTAACCTTTATCTTGCTGATCATCTGTGCTAAATGCTGAACGTCCAGCCGAACGGGTTTTAATTGTTCTAACTTATAGTATGCGTAGCGTTTTTAGTACTCCAAGTCGTGTAACAAGAGAGTCACAGACCTGTATTGATAACATTTTAACAAATATTCCTATAACCACGTTACAACATAACACAGTTAACCTTTATCTTGCTGATCATCTGTGCTAAATGCCGAACGTCCAGCCGAACGGGTTTTAATTGTTCTAACTTATAGCATGCGTAGCGTTTTTAGTACTCCAAGTCGTGTAACAAGAGAGTCACAGACCTGTATTGATAACATTTTAACAAATATTCCTATAACCATGTTACAACATAACACAGTTAACCTTCATCTTGCTGATCATCTGTGCTAAATGCTGAACGTTCAGCCGAACGGGTTTTAATTGTTCTAACTTATAGCATGTGTAGCGTTTTTAGTACTCCAAGTCGTGTAACAAGAGAGTCACAGACCTGTATTGATAACATTTTAACAAATATTCCTATAACCACGTTACAACATAACACAGTTAACCTTTATCTTGCTGATCATCTGTGCTAAATGCCGTACGTCCAGCCGAACGGGTTTTAATTGTTCTAACTTATAGCATGCGTAGCATGTTTAGTACTCCAAGTCGTGTAACAAGAGAGTCACAGACCTGTATTGATAACATTTTAACAAATATTCCTATAACCATGTTACAACATAACACAGTTAACCTTTATCTTGCTGATCATCTGTGCTAAATGCTGAACGTACAGCCGAACTGGTTTTAATTGTTCTAGCTTATAGCATGCGTAGCGTTTTTAGTACTCCAAGTCGTGTAACAAGAGAGTCACAAACCTGTATTGATAACATTTTAACAAATATTCCTATAACCATGTTACAACATAACACAGTTAACCTTTATCTTGCTGATCATCTGTGCTAAATGCTGAACGTCCAGCCGAACGGGTTTTAATTGTTCTAACTTATAGCATGCGTAGCGTTTTTAGTACTCCAAGTCATGTAACAAGAGAGTCACAGACCTGTATTGATAACATTTTAACAAATATTCCTATAACCACGTTACAACATAACACAGTTAACCTTTATCTTGCTGATCATCTGTGCTAAATGCCGAACGTCCAGCCGAACGGGTTTTAATTGTTCTAACTTATAGCATGCGTAGCGTTTTTAGTACTCCAAGTCGTGTAACAAGAGAGTCACAGACCTGTATTGATAACATTTTAACAAATATTCCTATAACCATGTTACAACATAACACAGTTAACCTTCATCTTGCTGATCATCTGTGCTAAATGCTGAACGTCCAGCCGAACGGGTTTTAATTGTTCTAACTTATAGCATGTGTAGCGTTTTTAGTACTCCAAGTCGTGTAACAAGAGAGTCACAGACCTGTATTGATAACATTTTAACAAATATTCCTATAACCACGTTACAACATAACACAGTTAACCTTTATCTTGCTGATCATCTGTGCTAAATGCCGTACGTCCAGCCGAACGGGTTTTAATTGTTCTAACTTATAGCATGCGTAGCGTTTTTAGTACTCCACGTCGTGTAACAAGAGAGTCACAGACCTGTATTGATAACATTTTAACAAATATTCCTATAAACATGTTACAACATAACACAGTTAACCTTCATCTTGCTGATCATCTGTGCTAAATGCTGAACGTCCAGCCGAACAGGTTTTAATTGTTCTAACTTATAGCATGTGTAGCGTTTTTAGTACTCCAAGTCGTGTAACAAGAGAGTCACAGACCTGTATTGATAACATTTTAACAAATATTCCTATAACCACGTTACAACATAACACAGTTAACCTTTATCTTGCTGATCATCTGTGCTAAATGCCGAACGTCCAGCCGAACGGGTTTTAATTGTTCTAACTTATAGCATGCGTAGCGTTTTTAGTACTCCAAGTCGTGTAACAAGAGAGTCACAGACCTGTATTGATAACATTTTAACAAATATTCCTATAACCATGTTACAACATAACACAGTTAACCTTCATCTTGCTGATCATCTGTGCTAAATGCTGAACGTCCAGTCGAACGAGTTTTAATTGTTCTAACTTATAGCATGCGTACCGTTTTTAGTACTCCAAGTCGTGTAACAAGAGAGTCACAGACCTGTATTGATAACATTTTAACAAATATTCCTATAACCATGTTACAACATAACACAGTTAACCTTTATCTTGCTGATCATCTGTGCTAAATGCTGACCGTCCATACAAGTAGATGACAGAAAGGGTGTTTTTATACGAAAACTCGGCAGATGGGTCCAGAGAACCTTAATTGTTTTGTCAAACGGGTTTCTGAAGTTGATTGGAGTGGTCTTAGATGGACTGAGTCGGCGGGTGATTGCTAAGGGTACTTCGAGGGTATCTTTCTGTCAGTATTTAATGAGACATGCCCTGCAAAAATTATAAGAAAATCTACACAATGTTAGGCAGAATGTGCAAGTGAAGAAACCAACAAAAATGCACTGGATGCTTTGTATATAATCGCAAGGGTGAGAATGGATGAGACATCATGGAGTGCATACAAAATTTATAAGAACTCATATAATGAAGCCCTAATGGAAAACCAAAGTTGAAACATTCCAAAATATATGCCAAATGTTAGTAATAAGCAGAGAGTCGCATTGCATATAATGGGGGCTTCAAATTTAACACCTATCACGTAACTTCGGGAGTGCCGCAGGGTTCCATACTCGGTCCATTACTGTTTAATATATTTATCGACCCAGTTAAACATGTTTTACATGTTCCTTTTTTAATGTATGCAGACGATATTAAGATTTTCGCAAATATTTCGAGTATTGATGACTGTTTGCGGCTCCAGAACTGTCTTCAGATCCTTGATGAATGGTGCTGCCGAAGTGGTCTTTCTATGAATGTTTGTGATGTCCTTTACTCGAAATAAGCTAGCAATCACTTTCGGGTACAATATAAGAGGGCTTCCACTTGATCGCCCCGGGACAGTTAAGGACCTTGGAATTGTTTTTGATGGTACTCTATCTTTTAAACCACGCTATGAGCAGACTGTCAGTTCTGCTTACAAAACTCTAGGGTTTCTAATAAGAAGCAGCAAAAATTTCTCCCAGACTGACACCCTCCTCCTGCTCTTTGGCTTTTTGGTTAGGTCCCGACTTGAATATGGCTTAGTTGTGTGGGCTCCTACTTATGAGATTCATGTGGCAAGCCTGGAATCAGTGCAAAGGAAATTTCTAAAATTTCTTAGCTTTCGTGAGGATGGTCGATATCCGTCTATTGGTTTTCCTCAGGAAAGTTTACTTCTTCGCTTTGGTCTGCAGAGTCTGTCGATGCGCAGGCAGTGCAGTTTCATTATATTTTTATATAAACTGGTTAATTCTGTATTCGACTGCCCTAGTCTGCTTCAGCAACTTAATTTCAATGTGCCTCGTATTGCAGCACGTTTTCCAGGCACATTCTATCTCCCGACTGCTCATACACAATTGCTGCGATCGTCTCCAATTTACCAGATGTGCAATGATTACTCTGTACTGCAAAACCGCCTAGATATCTTCTCATGTAACATTTTAGAGATAAAAATGTTTTTCAAAGCGATCTAATTTGAGACTCTTTTTTTTTGTATTGTTAGCTTAATTATTGTTAGTTATTATGTTTTGTGTATTGGCCCATCCTTAATTTGGCTTTTAAGCTGTTGGATGGTGTATGAATAAATAATGGAGAATAGTGTAGCAGTATAGCAATTAATACGAAGAAATCACGTTGCAAACTAACAACTAACTTATTTGTGTGGACTTATCACTTATTCTAACAAATAATTCTTATTTTAGATAATTACAAATTACAATCATCCACTCCTATTCATTCGAATTCAAATGTCTACTCAACATTTAACATCAACATCCGATTGTCCAATACCCATCCTTTTACTCTTTATTCGCACCCCGACGAAATTACCCAATCATAAACCCTCAAAATCCAGGATATGCACTGCTGAGTGGGATGTGCGAATATGCCTGAACCGAACGACGTTTTACTTTCACGCCTTTATTTACCTTTATGTTTATCTTTTATCAATAAAGAGGCTCAAAAATATTGCAGTAGCTGTGAAATCTCTTAATTAACACCTCAATTTAGTATTTGAATCGTCCATGTTCTAAGCTAGAAGTAGAAAGTAAAAAACAGATAGAAATGTCATGTAAGGTTAGCGGTGGCATTCAATTTTCGTGCCGAACTGGGAACGTGAAGTTAATTTTGAAGTTTCTGTGAGAACGTGTAAATAATTTCATGTTTCTTCTAGAAGGTGAAATTAATTTCACCCAAAAACTTTTTTTTCACTTGACCCTTCAGCGCTTCCATAGGAATATCATTTGGATGATGATTCTTATATCTATTTTTATGACAACGACAAGTACTTAAGTGTTATGAAGTGTTTGAAAGAAGCCATGATCCACTTTTCATTTAATCTGACTCCAATTACAGCAACTTTACTTAATGATCATATAATGAATTGCAGTTTGATGTGATGAAATCTGTCTTCTTGAAGGCAGCACAACCCACAGTTTTCAACATGTACTGTATATATTACATAAATCAGGTGATAAGACACAAGTTGTCAATTATAGAGGTGTTTCAATTGAACCTGTAATACCAAAACTACTTGAATCTATCATTGCGGATGAGATTTCCAATACCTTGAAACACAGTATTGTTGGTGAGCAGCATGGTTTCTGTAGTGGAAGGTCAACGGTCACTAATCTCGCCATTTTTCAATCTTACGTGACGGATGCATTGGAGGCTGGTAAACAAGTTGATGTTATATACACTGATGTATTAAAGGCTTTTGGAGGTGTGTGTCATACCCTTCTTCTGCAAAAATTGTTTGCAATGGGCATCTGGGGTTGTTATCTTTCGTGGATTCGATCTTACCTGTCCGACAGAAAGCAATTTGTTAGCATTGGTGGTGCTCTATCAGATGAGGTCCTCGTCTTGTCTGGGGTACCACAGGGATCACATATAGGTCCCGTTCTCTTCAATCTTTTTATTAATGATGTGGGTTATTTTGAGTCATCGAAATGTTTACTGTATGCAGATGACTTGAAGTTTTTTTCTGAAGTTGTCCATGGTGTCAACACTTTGCAACATGATCTCGACAACTTGACTCGCTGGTGCAGTTCAAACTTGTCGCTTAATGTGGGTAAATGTAAGGTTGTTAGCTATTTTAGGGGTCAGAATCAGATTGTTCATAGCTATACCATTTATAACATGGTGTTGGACGTTATCAGTTCAGTTGCAGATCTTGGTGTGATTTTCAAAAATGATTTATCATTTAATCTGCATATTGATGCTGTGGTTGTGAAATGTTGCAGACTTTTGGGGTTTGTTAAAAGAGACACTAAACATATGACTGACACAAGGGCAATCACTAGTTTGTATACATCCTTGGTTGGAAGTAATATTGAGTATTGTTGTGTTGTATGGTTTCCATCCTATGCTTGCCACATTAATGGTATTGAAAGGGTACAAAACAATTTTGTTAAGTACTTTCTTTATAAGCATCACTTTCCTTGCCAAGATATTGGGTATGATGTCAGATTGCTTCTTTGTGGTATGGTCAGTCTCAAAGCGTGACATGAGTATATTTCATTGATGTTTATATATAAGTTAATTAATGGTCTCATTGACTGTAATGATCTGCTCGAGTTGGTCCTTTTCCATGTTCCACCACGCTCAACTCGCCAACAGCAGCTTTTTTTTGAGGGAACACAAGGGACCAACTATGGATGTAACAGTTTCATGGACAGATTGTTGCATAATTATAATGCTAATTTTTCTAATTGTGATATCTTTTATATTGCTATGTCTAGGATGAAAACTGTCTTAACACAGTGATTTTGTTGCTTTGTTTTATTATAATTTTTTTTGGTTTTATTGTTAAGTGGAGTTGTTTAATTATGTAGGTGCAAATTTAAACAAATAAATAAATAAATATATAAAAGTAGAAACCTCAAATCCTTTTAAACATCTGTTAAATTAACCTTTTTGCTGCTCTAGACGTATATATACCACAACTGTTTTAAGGCTCCAGATGTATATATATATATATATATATATATATATATATATATATATATATATATATATATATATATATATATATATATATATATATATATACTATTTGCTATAAAAAATATTTAGACTGGTTCCCTGCTACAATCATATAGAGACGTCTAACATATACTATTCGGCCTGCGAGTCGGAGGTATTTATTGTGCAAGTATGCAGTCCATTGTCTGAATACTGGGAATTACCCAAACGACTTATTGAATGCTGAATTATCTTTATTAGATTTCATTCGTGTCGTATCATTACCTATACAGATGAAAAAAGTTGAGTTCAACACAATAATACTGCATTTTACGTCTTAATTTTATCTCAATAATTAGATAGACTGCTACAATTCGTATATATACGCACCACTTGAAAATTACGCGCATATGGCAGGCAACTGCTCAGACAAAATACGCAGTGACAGGGTTAGGCACAACATTATTAATTTTTGTCTACCTCTCTTCACATCTATTTTCAAATTCAACACTCACCATCCACACACTCCAGGTCTTGTCCCCTGCGATTACTCCTTGACTCTGTAGATCAAAAAACATGCATGGTAAGAGAATTTCAGTTACAAATACTTTAATTACATTTTTTTTAAATTAGTGGTAATAATCTGCCAGTTCTAAAAGGCAGATTCCAAAAAATAAACTAAATTATAGGGTGATTCAATTTTTTTGTAATTTTTTGGGTTTTAATGACTATTATAAAGGTGATGACTATAATGACTATAAAGGAGATGGAGTATTTCTTTTCAGCTTAACTTTCTTTTATATTCAGATAAACGATTTAACATTATTTTTTGATACAAACCAAACTTAAAACTAAATTAATGTTTTTTTAAGTGGAGCACTTGTATATTATTAGTTATTGTAAGCTACTACTCAAGGTAAAATAAGAAATACGCGGGCGGCTCAATAAGTCCGTGACTTTTTTAATGAAACACAGGTTTTTTGACAAAAAATCATTTTATTTCTCAACATAGTCTCCTTTGAGTTCTATACACTTCGTCAATTGTTTCTCCAATTTTTTTATCCCCTTCAAAAAATAAGATTTGTCGAGGTCCTCAAAATAGGTATTTGTTTTTTTTTTGTTTTTTTTTTAATTTCAGCAACACACCACGAGGGCTTACAGCCTAAATACTATCATACCGTGGGTGTTGACAAGGAGAAAAGAGGCAGCTTGTTAATTCTGGACTTGAAGGTTTGGAGGTTCGGAGGAGAAGGAAAAACATGTGCCGGCAAGGAATTCCACAACTTGGAAGTCCTCGGGACAAAAGAGCGGCCATAACAAGATGTTCTAAGTCTGGTGACCTGGACAGTAAAAGGGTGCATTCGCTCTGTTCCCCTGGTAGATCTGTTGGGGGCAGCAGGTGGGGGAACTATGGAGGAAAGCTCCTCTGAGCAGTGCCCGTGCAGATATCCATACTGCCTGTCGTGGATTAGACTGTGTTTTTCAAGAAATTTTAGTAATTCGGTGTTTATATACTTTTCCATCACTTTAGAGACGACTGAAAGGAGAGAAATAGGCCTGTAGTTGCTAGGAAGCGCTTTGGATCCTTTCTTGGGGATGGGTTGTACTCGAGCAGTTTTCCAGTTACCAGGGAATATGCCTTTATTATAAGATATCTGAAACAGACGAGTCAGGGCAGGAGCAAGCTCTGGTGCGCATCTATCTCAACTAATTTCTGAGGTACCCAGAAATTGCAACCAAAATGACACCGCCTGTAGAAGCTCGCAAAATTAATTGCTTTTCAATTTTACTAATTGTCCCTTGGGATATAGGTGGAAAATCAGGATTCTTTTTTAAATAGGCAAGCAACTTCAATCTGTGATCGTGTTTTATCTGCACTAAAGATATTATACTTGAACCTACGCAGCATTAAAAATAAAAACGATGAGCTCAAACTACTAGTGCAAAGTGAACAGCCACATATTAGTACAGGCAATAGAGAATTTGTTTCTGCATTAAATTACAGGAATTGTTTTTTTTTTGATACATAGGTTCAGAATGACATACTGAATATAAAAACACAAAATCCTTACAAATTAGGAGGCCGGAAGTGCCACCATTTTGAGAAAAACCGTTTTGGTCTATATCTCCCTAACTGTGCACTTTAGGCCAAAAATTGTAATGACCTTTATTGTAGATAATTGCATTTCTCATGTTTTTTGTTGTATAATTTTTTTTGTATCACTTACCGTTTACAACTTATACGACTATTAGCATTCATTTATTGACTTTTTTTACTTGAAACTTTTTTTTCTAAAATTATTATTAGTGCATTTTCTTTAAAAAAATTCACTAATGAGGAGACCCCGAGTTTTGAATTTTGAAAAAATAATTGAAATAGGCGCTAATTATCCGGAAATAACAAAGTAAGGGCAACTAAATTTGGTACACGGTTTTACGTCATTATAGGTAAATTACATACCAAAATTTAGGTCTGTAGGTTCAAAGACAAAAAAGTTATAGTCATTTAAAGAAAAATAAATTGGGGTTTTCCTCAAAACGTCAAAGTCGCGAATTAAAACGTCAAAATTGGCAACATTTACGCAAAGAACCTGAAACTAATATAAGCTATGGAAAGAAAGTGTCTCAATAAGAATGTTTTACAAAGCCTGAAGTCTTAGCTTCAACCGTCATTGTCCTTCATTTTACTAAAATATTTCCAGAAAAATTTGGCGATTGAAAAGTGCAACATTTAAAGCGTTATAACTTTGAAAATATTGATTTTAGAAAAAAAAGTTTTTAGTAAAAATTGTAGGAAATTTGTCGATTGAAAAGTTTAGTTATAAGCATTTTATTGTTTAAACAATTATTAACAAGGATATAGGTAAAAAAGTTAATAAATGAATGCTAATAGTCGTATAAGTTGTAAACGGTAAGTGATACAAAAAAATTTATTTATCATAAAAGATGAGAAATGCAATTATCTACAATAAAGGTCATTACCATTTTTGACCTAAAGTGCACGGTTACGGAGATATAGACCAAAACGGTTTTTCTCAAAATGGCGGCACTTCCGGCCTCCTAATTTGTAAGGATTCTGTGTTTTTATATTCAGTACGTCATTCTGAACCTATGTATATAAAAAAACAACTCCTGTAATTTAGTGCATTATGGACAAGAGTAACGGGCTCCTCTATTGCCTGTACTATATACTCGCAGTAACAGAAACTTGGCTGAGAAAGTCTGAGGAAAAATATTTCAACATAAGAAACTACGTAGCGGTGCACTCGACAAGAAATGCTAAGGGGGGAGGGGTAGCGGTATACCTGAGGAGTGACATAGAACATGAAGTAGTGTTTGAAAAAAACTACCAAAATAAACATAATTTTCTAAAGATTGAGTTGTGTGATTGAAACCTGCATTTGAGTGTAGTGTATAGAAAACCTAATCAAAATGATTTACCAGATTTCTATGAACGATTGAACTCAGACATATTAGACCATAAAAAACAGTCAATTTTAATCGGGGATATGAATATAAATGTGTTAAAAAAGGAAGAAACAATAGTGAATGAATACATAGCAATGCTAACAGGAAAGGATTACAGAATATTAAATAAGGTTGACATAGAAAATTACACGAGAAGAAATCCAACAGAGAACCATTCTATTATTGATCATATAATATCGAATATAAATTTCAAGATAGAACCTAAAATTACTCTATTTGAGACACATTTAAGTGATCACAGAGCGATCAGATTAGAAATAAAATTACCAGGAAAAATACAAAATAATGAAAGAAAGACATACAAGATAAGAAAGACAGATTACAAAATACTAAACAACAGTTTGAAAACCGAACTAAAGGAGACGATAGATAGCTTTGAACAGCTTCAAGAATTGATACAGAGTGAGATAAAAAATGCAACCACGGAAGAAACAAAGCAATACACAAATTCATTGCATCAAAGGTGGATGACAAGAGAAATTTACAGCAAAATTAAACAGAGAAACAAGGCATAAAAAAATGGTGAAGAATGGTTACAGTGAACAATTAAAACTTGATTTCAAAAATAAACAAAAAATTGTAAAGAAACAAATTGAAGCAAGTAAGAAGCAGTACAATACAAATAAAATAAAGTCGGCTGATGGAGATATTTAAAAAAAAAATGGAGAACAATAAATAATTTGAAAACAAGAACAGACACAAAGAAAGTAGATATAAAAGAAATTGCGAAGGGAACTGACGTACTGCAGAGAACAAGTAGGCAAGATATAGTGAACATTTTGAATAATTACCACACAAATATAGGAAGCACATTGGCGCAGGCAATCACAGAAAGCTGTCTAGAAGCAGCAGAACAAAAAAAGTATGATACCCAAACGTCTATGTATATGAGACCAGTAAATGAAAAAGAGATAATCTCAGTTATAAAAAACCTTAAAACATATGCGTCACCAGGCTATGATGGAATAAAACCAATCTACATAAAAAAATTAGTCCATATACTGGCACCGACAATAGTAAAATTGGTAAATCAGCACATCAAAGATGGACACTTCCCTGAAGAACTCAAAATAGCTAGAAACACACCAATTTTTAAAGAAGGAAGTAAACTTATGACAAATAACTACAGGTTCATATCTAACCTCACGGTATTTAGCAAGATTTTTGAGAAAGTTATACATACAAGACTAACAGACTACATAGAAAGTATTGGACTCATAACAAACTGTCAACATGATTTCCAAAAACAAAAATCTACAACAACTGCAATGTTAAACTTAAAAGTGCTTTGGACAGAGGGGAATGCATAACAGGTCTGATCCTGGATTACCGTAAAGCCTTTGACACTATAGACATCGAAATAATGAATGCTAAACTTGAAAATATGGGAATAACAGGGAACGTGTTGAAGCTGCTAAAAAGTTATCTACAAAATAGAAAGCACTACACACAAATAGGAGATGTGAAAAGTGAACGAACTCACATGACCTGTGGCGTTCCTCAAGGGTCCATTCTAGGACCATACCTGTATATACTATACATAAACGAACTGAGCCTATACAAATTGAATGGGAAACAAATGATGTATTCAGATGACTTGGCAATTTTCTATGAAAATGTGGACGACAAGAAAACCAAAGCTGAGATAAATGAAGATCTAGAACTACTAATGAGATGGATGGACAAACACAAATCGTCTAACTATAAATGAAAAGAAATGCTACTTAATCCACATACAGAAAACCACTAAACGACACCAAATGAATATTACAATTAAAGGAAGAAGCATAAAAGAAGTAGACAGTGTAAAATATCTAGGCCTAAACATTGATAAAAACTTAAAATGGACTAAACACATAAATGAACTAAAATTGGAGATATCATCATATATAGCAATGGCTTATAAAATCAAAAACTGTCTCCCAAAATCACAGAAGATAATGTTGTACGAGGCATATATAAAGAGTAAATTGATGTATATGATTCCTTTCTGGGGAACTGGCAATAAAACAGATATATCTAGTATACAAAGGATACAAAATAATATATGATCTGAATTATTGAACCCCAACAAATGAAGTTTTCAGAAAAACTAAACAATTAGACATTGCAGAACTAACAAATTATGAAACAATGAAAATCATCCACAAACTAAGACAGGGAGAAATAAATGAACCAGTACTGCAAATGAGACACAGCAACAAAGTACATAGTTATGGTACAAGGTGACGTTTAGACATAAGAACAGAGGCTGCAAGAACAAACACAGGACAAAAAAGGATACTATTTAATGGTGTAAAACTATACAATGAAATACCTGAAGAAATGAAGATTAAAAACAAACAAATGGAAAAGTGAGACCAAGAAGTACTTGCTGAACAAAAGAACACTATGATAATAGAGACATTAATGTAGTATTGAAAACTAGTTTCCAATAAAATTAAATTTATGTTTTTTTTTAATGTTCTCAGACATAACCCTTAAAGGGTTTTTATCATGTATTATTGAATTGAATTAAAAAAAAAAGAATAAAAAATCTCTAACCAATCATCTGTAGAATTGTTAGTTTATAAATTTCTGTTAAATAAACCATGTTTCTGAATTGCACTTAACAACTGCCATGTGATTACAATCACACAGTAAGTTGCTAAGGTGTTTTAAACAAAACTTACATTGCCAACTATGAAGAATGTTGAAACTTTTTTTATTCAACCCCTATGCCAGTGGTGGATGCTGCTCTTAGCCAGTGTATTTAGATGTCTTTTTATGTATCATTTTTTAGCCTTATCCATGGTTTTTAGGTTGTTTTTTTTTCTGTCCGTAATGATGTATATTACTGCGATGTAAACGGAATTTTCTGTTGGGCAAGTAATTATATAAATTATCAAATCCTACATATTTTGTTTTAAAGCTGTTCGAAATTAACTTATTGCTTTAAACATCAGTTAGAAAACTCTTGGCAAATTACCTCAAGCAAACTGTTAAGCTCTGCAGTAGACTGCTATGACATTGACACATTGGAAAAAACAAGAGATTACAAAAACTGATAATATACAGGATGTTCCATTTGAAAAACATATTTAGCTTGTATCTTAAAAACATGATGGAAAACCGTTTATTGATTTTGTCTAAATGAAAAATGGTGTTAAATTTTAAGTGAAAACCTGCACATAAGAATACAATGTGACTCCTAAGACACAAAGTTCAATGTATTAAAGAGATATCATTTGAACATTAAATGTACCAATAATTTACAGAAGAGGCCCCATATTTTTATGATATATCAAGAACAAAGAATATTTATTATATTGCATATGAAGCTTCAAACTTTAGCATTCAATATATCAAATAAGTAAAAAAGGTAAGGCCACACTATTTTGCTATTAAACTTTGAAATAGTTGGAAGCTATAAAAAAGACAAAATGCAGTATCTAAAACCTTCACTAGGATTAAAAGTGGTATACAGTTTTCAAACAGCATAACAATGAATGAAAAATGTAAAGCGAAAGGTAATATGAGTGAGGATTTATACGATAACAAACATATTATTGTCTTGGCTGTTAAGTCTTTATAATCAGAAAAGCATAAGAAATAAAAGAGTATAAAATTAAAAAAAAAAGAATCAGAAAACAAAAAGTAATTTTACTATTTACCTCTAGACTTCCACTCCATTTGTCACAAAGTCGATCTATTCTGATTTCAAATAGTTCATTATCCCTAATTGCTCTGTTGGTCATTACTACACCATTGTTAAATTCATCTTGTGGACGTCTCCTCTCTGCCACCCTACACCCGTTTGATAATTTTATCATTGAACCAGAACGGTCGTGAAAACGCAGCCCCTCAAATCTTGAACTTTCTTCAGGTAAACTTAAACTAATTAAGAAACATAATTATTCTCATGGCATTTAGTAATGTACTAAACTAAAATAAATTTCAAACTAAAAATAAGTGTAGATCCTTATGCCCCACTCCTGACCTATTTATAAGTACTCAATATATATCAAACTTTTTGATCCACAATAGACCCAAGGTTGCAGTTGAAGGACTAAAATATCCCACTCACTTTATAACCTAAGCTTTTTTTAACCTAACATACGTTTGACATTTCAATGCTGGGTGTGTATTGACATTCCTGTCAAAGTATATGACACATCTAACTTGGATAGTGATCAATCTATGGGAGCGTAAGTGAAGTGATTACAAGTTGTCATCTAGAAATCAATAAGAGTTAAGCAGAAAGCAATGATTTAAACCTACAAATAGGTCTACAAGTCCAGTTAAAATTGTGTGTGTGTGTGTTTGGTTTCATTAACGTTGGCCTATTTCCGCTACTATGGCCAAACACCGACGCCAGGGAGCAGTTTCACCTCACTATTCTGGAAATTGTGCGGAATCCTTGCCTTTCTGTAAGGAGGGTAGGGATCTTTAACGTGCCCAACATCGCATGGACACGGGACCAACGGCTTTACGCCCCCTCCGAAGGGCAGAACGTGCAGACATTCAACTTGCTGAAATACAATGACAGAACCTCGGTTGATGTTAATGTTACAGTATGTACTGAAAAAGTGAAAGGAGTACCCTGGGATCGAACCCAGTACCTTCAGTTCAGAGGCACATGTTCTTACCCCTGAACCACCGAGGTTCTTGCTAGCTAAAATTCACAAAGATTTTGTAGAAACACTATGAGACACTGTTATGTCTTTTTATGTAATCAAGTGTTAGCATTACTTGGGTTACAATTGTGCTACGACATCTTATAAGTAATTTAGGAATACTTTCAAATGCTGCTAATTTAAATGTGTCAAAAATAAACAACAAACTAAATTTGATGGGGAGTAATATTACCTAACATTCATGTCCATTCTTATATCCAGGCTATTACTACTGCTCAGGCTCAATTCGCTTAAATCACCACCAAGTGTAACATTCAGAATATCATTATCAATAGCTAAAACTGAACTTCCACTCAAGCAATCATCATTATTATGCTCTCTTAATGGAGGACTAGTAATAGTAATTTGAACACATTTTCCATATATATCTATAATTGCATAGACAACTTCAGGTAGTCCTTCGGCAGCTACACCTTGTGATTCTCCATTAAAAAAGAATATTAAGTCACCCTAAAATAAAACTGGTTGGATATCTCAAATTAAACAAGAATAAAATGAATAATTACCTCTGAAGTTCTCATTAAACCTACTCTGTCATCTTGATTCAGTTTATCTAAGTCTGGACCATATCCTTCTATTAAACATACACCATTTCTGAATATTGACGAGGCTGACATAATCTACAGTAAACATTTTGTAAATTCATAGTCTGAATAAATTGGAAATGTAATTTTCTTACCCATGATCCACTTTGAATTTTTGATGCACAGGCCGGAAAATCGAAGTGTAAGGGATCACAATCTACCACACCAACTTCTAGACTCCCAGACCACGAGTTCACCTTTTAAATAAATACTTTAAATGATTTCTAATGAACTTGGCTTGCTAATATACTATTACCTTCCTATCAATTTTTATTTCAAATAAAACATCATTTGCTAGAGGTTCTGCAGTGATCACAAGGCCATGGTCAAAATCACTGTCGTTTCGAACTGCTGTGCAATTATCGTTAGTTAATGTTATTCTTTCACCACATCGATAATGAAAATATGCCATTTCTTGTTGGTTTAATACAGGAAAATAGGTTTATTTGTTGATTATTTATATGTTGTTTAATCGATCGACATTTTTGCTGCTTTTGTAATTAAATGTCAAACATCAATGTCGCCAACCGTTAGCAAATCCGACAGTATAGTACTTCTCATTAATGAACGTACTTATTACCTATTCTCTATTTAAATGTAAAAAAAATTGCAATAGATGATAAAAGGTAAGCATTTACGATCGCGTTTTCAAATTACTATTTGATTCTTTTATCATGTGTCCATCTACGAACTCATCCACGCCATTAACACAATCAAGGTAATTCCCAAATTTGGTCCAAATCGGTCAAGTATTTTTTGAGTTATCAGATGGATATATATATATATATATATATATATATATATATATATATATATATATATATATATATATATATATATATATATATATATATATATATATATATATATTTAAATTTTAAAAGCAAACCTTTACTAGGTTTGAATAAGGGAATAGTTAATTTTTTTTAAATTTATAGATGGCTACACTGAACGCAGAAAATACATAATATCTTCCTTAGACTAGAATAATCTTATTACCTAATCTAAGATTTCTTCTCTTTATCTGTTTCTGACTTCTGATTAGTTATGGGCAAAACCGACATTTTCTATTAACAGTTGAAGCCGTCTACGTTATTTCATAAAAACCGCTGAAAATAACAGCTTCAGTTATTTGTCTGTTATTGTGAACTTGATAGTCGATTGATAATCGATAGTATCCTACATTCCCAAAGCTTTGAGCGAGAGCGAGCACACTAGTATAAATAACGTGTTACGTGTTAAGTAATATGTTATGAAGTGAAAAGTAAAGTCCGCTCTATACTGCATTGCATACCCATACATATTTAGCATTCCCAGTCTCATGTCCATTCATCCCGTTTAATAGTTAAATTTAACAGTTGCCGATGAAAACTGATGTTTATTCATCGAACCTAGTTGCAGTGGAACTGAAACAGAAGCCCGAAAATTTGTATGTTTACCTTATGAACCACGAATCACAAAGGGTTTGGAAAGTATTTTTAAGAAAGTCGATTTACATTTGACGTTTTCGACGAAAAGTAATTTAAAAAATTTGTTGGGTAATACGAAAGACAAAGACACTGAAATGTCCGGAATTTATGAGATTAGTTGCAAAGATTGTGATCTTAAATACGTGGGCCAAACTAGGAGAAACATAGCCACCAGATTTCGTGAACATCTCGCACAGTTACGATATGGTACGGTGGACAGATCCTGTGTGGCACAACATATATGGGATAATAATCACTACATTGACAAAGAAAATTTGAATCTTGTCAAAAATGTCAGACATCAAACTATGCTTGATTCATTAGAAAGTATTTTTATATTAAGGTCTATTAAGAACAAAACTTCATTAAACCGGCACCTGTAATTTCTAGCTCGTTGTTTTCTCTTTGCATTTGACCGCTTAAATACTCCTAATTTGGCTGGTAGAATAATAAATTATTGTCAATAACTCGACCGGTTATACATATACTAATCACTATATTTGTCTTGATTTAAATACCGGTTAGATTTTTTGCATATATGTAGTCAATATAAATATTTTCACGTAGAATTAAAATCAATATAAATATAGTGTCAATAACTCAACCGGTTTATACATATACTAATCACTATGTTTGTCTTGATTTAAATACCGGTTCGGTTTTTTGTATATATGTAGTTAATATAAATATTTTCACGTAGAATTAAAATCAATATAAATATAGTTTTTATGTACTCTTTTAGTTGAACTATTTTTCCTTTGTTAAAGTGAACACGGTGAGACAGACATCTGGTTTTTAGTTTTCTATTTTTAAAAGAGATGAGTTGAGTTTATGTTGTTTATCTCACCAGATGTCTTTATCGGCATGAACCAATATACACATAGTAAATTTCTAGATCGAAAAGAAACGTGCCGTTTCTTTAAAGAACTCTGGTCCTTTTAATACCTATATTAGATAAGGGTAATAAATTTGTCGACCAAAAGATTAAAGCAGGTCTCCGACCTGTTTCACTGCGCAATAAACAAACGATCGTTCTTGGACGACAACTTTACTTCGGACTAGTTCGTTTACCTTGACGCGATATAAATATACGGGATTTAGTTTTTTATGTTAGAATTTTTCTTCCTCTGAAGATGTTGACTCTGTCAACGAAACGATCGTAAGGTCTCTGAAATATGTGTTGTGGTGATTTGGGTGTTCTCCAAGTGTACTTATCAGAAGCCCGAATTCTAGTTTAATGTAAAAAGCGTTATTTTGTTCCTGTTATTTTGATAAATCCATAGCTGATGGTTACCGTAGCGGCTCGACAACCGTTAAAAAATAACATATGAAATAACGACCCATCACTACTTCTGATACATTTCTCACTCATTTCATCTGACGCCTGACAACTGGCAGCATTATTTGATTTGAGGTTGGGTATTTAATTTAAAAAAAAGATTTAAAAAAGTTAACTAGAATTCGAATCAAATATTAAAGGCTACAGATCATCATGTCTTTTGTAAAAACGAAGATGAAGAAATTATTTACCCTACCTGATTTTTCTCCATTATTGTAAGTAGAAAAACCATAGGTATTTTTATTAGATTAATGTTTTTGCAAACAACGTTTTTTAGAGAATTACCAGATATATCATATGACAAAGTGGTAATAGTTTCAATAATCGGAAAAACGCCATATAGCAGTTTTGGTTTAAAGCTAAAAGTTATAGGAAAATTTTTTACATCAAGTAAGAACAAAAAAACTGAAGAGGTGAGCCACTTAACTGTTATCTTCATATATAAAATTTAATTTGTGAAATATAACTTTGCAGTGCACAATAGAAGGAGCTTATGATGAACATAGTCGTATTGTTTACTTGCATCTCCACAGTCTTCTCGACACAGATGTTTTAGTAAATCATTATGCAGATATTGCAGAGCGATGTAAAAAGGATAATAAATGTGATGATTTTCTAGCTGTTCATAATGAAATTAAGAGCAATTTTGCTAGAGCATTTTTTCTCCTGCTGCACATTAGTCATCTTGTAGTTGTGTCTCATCCCACCCCAACCTTTGATACAAACTATATACAGTATTTTAAAGCTGTTGACAATCTAAGGTATAAAGCACCAAATCTGAGTCATAACATGTAAATCAATTTTTCTCTTATTCCAGTCAGAAACTTTCTCATAAAATATCAGATAAATTGGCTTCTATTGGAGATCTAAGTGCTGAGTGGGTATCAAATGGAAGATTTTGTACACCAAGAATATTATTTTATTTTGAAAGGTCACCAAAAGGCATTGGTAATATTAAGAAAGTAGAAAACAACATGGAAGACAGAATTTATCATATTTTGAAGAAAACAAGAATTATAAGCACTGCAGGGTAAATATATTAGGTTATAGTTTGTCTTTGTCTTTCGTATTACCCAGACAAAGTCACTGAAATGTCCGGTATTTATGAGATTAGTTGCAAAGATTGCAATCTTAAATACGTGGGTCAAACTAGGAGAAACATAGCCACCAGATTTCGTGAACATCTCGCACATTTACGATATGGTACGGTGGACAAATTGTGTGTGGCACAACATATATGGGATAATAATCACCACATTGACAAAGAAAATTTGAAACTTATCAAAAATGTTAGACATCAAACTATGCTTGATTCATTAGAAAGTATTTTTATATCAAGGTCGATTAAGAACAAAACTTCATTCAATCGTGCGGCACCTTTAATTTCAAGCCCTTTATTTTCACTTTGCATTTGACCACTTAAACACTCCTAATTTGTCTGGTAGAATAATAAATTACCGTCAGTAACTCTGCCGGTCTATACATATACTAATCTCTACGCTTGTCTCGACTTAAAGACCCTTTCGTTTTCTTTGTATCTATGAAGTCAATATAAATACTGTTTACGAAGAATTAAAATCAATATAAATATAGTTTTATGTAGTATTTTAGTTAAATTATTTATCCTTTGTTGTGAGCCAAACACCCGGGTTTAGTTTTCTATATAAAAAAGATGAGCGGAGGTTATGGTTTATCTCGCCAGATGTGCTTGTCCGTTTGCTTCAATATCCACATAGTAAATTTCTAGATCGAAAGGGAACGTGCAGATTCCTTAAATAACTCGGTACCTTTCCTTTTAAGCCTATTATCCTTATATTAGATAAGGGCTCATAAATTTGTTGACCAGAAGATTAAAGCAGGTCTTCGACCTCGTAGTTTCAATACACAATAAACAAACGATGGGTCTTCGACGACAATTTTACTTCGGACTAGTTCGTTTACCTAGACGCGATATAAATACACTGTAGCTAGTAGTTTAATTTTAGAATTTTTCTTCCTCTGAAGATGTTGACATGGTCATTGAAACGATCGTAAGGTCTCTGAAATATGTGTTGTGGTGATTTGGGTTCTCCAAGTGTACTTATTGGTGCTCATCACAGGTTCCAGTTTTCACATAGTTCAATAACCTTGTTGGGCAGTAAACATACAATACACAATAGATGCACCTTTGACTAAAATCTTCCTCTCGGTTTCGTTTCTTTTTACCTAAGAGTTAATATAAATACTAGCTGTAGTAGAAATTAGTTTAGAATGTTTCATCCTCTGATGAAGCTAACTTTGTTAGTGAAACGATCGTTGGGTCTTTAAAAAGATGTGTTGTGGTGATTTGGATTCTCCAAGTACTTATCAGTGCTCATCGCAGGTTCCAATCTTCACTTAGTGAATACACACCCTATTAAGGTTATCGAGCTTCCTTTTATGCATCATTATAAAGCATATAAAGCAGATAGAATTAATATAACTGCTTTTAACAAATAAATAAAATGGTATGTTATGTAATTTATGTGTATATTTCAGGGGTTGTTTGTTTGCGATACCATTAAATGATGACTATGTCTACATGGACAGTCAGGAACCAACAGACACACTGGGTGATGCCGTTAGGGGATTACTACAGGACTGCCAACCTGGTGGTGGCATACAAATAGAACCACCTTTCTCATGCGAACCTGATAGTGATAGAAGCTTTCACAAATTTCTGCAAATTCACATTCAACAAGCCAAAACTAGGGGTTTTGATGACACAGTCAGTTCGAATCGTCATCATCATACAAGAGTGCATTTTGAGGTAATATATCTTTTAATCGAGTAAAAAAATAGTGCCAAGTTTCATTCAAGTCAGTTGAGTATTTATTTAGTTATCTTTCAGAGACAGACATACACACACACAGTATATATACAGTGTGTCTCCGGATCGATGCGTGAATGGGTGAAAATGACTGTAATTTTTTGAGTTGAAACTTGATTTTCTGGGCGTTTTCCGCCTACATTTTAGAACAGTGTTTAATTAACTATCTTATCTTACTACAATGAATCTCCTTTATATTTACCAAACAATAACATATTTTGATTCTTAACCTTGCTGACTATAACATACCTGTCTATCTTACAAATTCATTTGTTATTGTTTATATGCTGAACGTGATAATTTCAATGTCAATCCATACAATGTTGACATCTAATTCATTGAAATGTTTACATAACTTCCTTACAGAATTTAAACTGAACTACTTGTACTAATTATTTTGGTGTTTTTACTAATTATGTTTTTAAGGCTATTAGGGCCGTTATGAGATATCATGTGTTCTCTGAACACTGGGAATAAGCCCTGCTTGCATAGAAAATAATTTGTCTTAATTTTAATTTCCAAAAATCAAGTATGTCTTGAATTGAGACCTGCAGAGTGTCCAGACGTGGGCGTCGAGCAACAACCTCAGCTTCAATCTTGACAAGTGCAATTTTCTCGTTCTTGGCACTTGTTACAATGTTCGGCAGATTCACAATCTTCGATTGTCTGTGTTGTTTGGGTCACATGCCTTGTCTCATTCGGATAATCCTAGAAATTTGGGATTGATACTGGATGGGAACCTGCAGTTCTCCAGACATGTGGACCCGCTCTGCCGGTCTGCGTTCTATAGACTGTGACACCTGTATCAGTACTATGATTGCCTTCCTTGGGATGTACATAAACTTTTGGTTAACTCGCTAGCTCTGTCACTGTTCACGTATGGTGATTGTATGTATGGTCCTTGCCTGACGCGTCTGGACAAGTACCACAACAAGAAGGTGCAGAATTGGTGTGTGAGATTTATTCTCCACGTACCGCGTTTGCTCACGATACGCCGTACATGTGATCGCTCGATTGGCTGAGCATGCAGGAGAGGAGACTTGTTCACTATGCCACAATGGTAATCAAAGTTGTTCGGGAGAGTTAACCTGATTACCTATATGTGTCAGCCTTCGAGCTGATGTACATCACAGGCTCCTGCGAGCCAGGAGTTACGTGACTGTTCCCATACATAGAGCTGCAAGTTTTATGAGATCCCTTTGTTACTTACTATCTTACCTATTCAATTATCTGCATAGAAAAGGGTATAGCTTCCTTTTCAATAAGGGCTGTAAAGTATGCTTTGGGACAGAGTCTGTTAGCTGGGACACATGAACTTGTTTTAAAATGTTGTCTGTAGCTGGTGTAACCGGCGGCTTTTCGTCAAACCCTATAGGGTCAAAAAAAAAACAACTCGTTACTCTTATTTAACAAAATAGCTAGTATCTCTACTTTCAAAAGGTTAGAGTCAGAATATAATTAAGAAAAACCATTTAATAAATAATTAATTTATTCCTTACAAAAAAAAAAAACTACCAGGGTAAATCTTTTACAAACAATCTCTATAGTGAGCACAATTTCTCCTCTCCCCTATTTTTTTTTTACTCTAAGTAAGCATTAAAAATTTACATTATCGTTTTCTCCAAGTATCAGAAAAATACAATTATTACTATTTTCTTTTGATTGGTTAGGGTGGCGTGTGCCTATTTGAATTTTCATTTTCTAAAGTTGTTCTTATCGACCACTTAAAACTTTGGGCCCTTTATTACATCCAGAGAATCGAATAAATGTAAATAAAAAGGTTTAATCTCACCCAGTCTCCTTATACTTTTCTATCATTCAACAGTCTCTGTTTTTCTATATTTGGCACTTCCAACACAAAACACAGAATTTTACCCTAAAATTCAGGACCCTTGTTACTCTGGTAACTGTTCCAAACTTAATAATAATTTAATTTTTACTCGTCGCCAATCCAAGTATTTTTTTTGTCTATCTCGCATTTTCCATCGTCATCCTCACATACGTAAACACTTACCGAACCACTGGCCCAGTTTCTTTCAACTTAATATGCTTCATTGTCGTTTTTTAAATTTCCAGCTGCACATTGAAACTATTGTTTATCTTGGCAAACAAATTTTTTAAATATAAAACATTTATTAGCGAATTTTCAGAAGGAAAAATTTTGCTTTCTCTAAACTGATTACCTTCATTAAAGTTAAATACTGTAAATGATGCTCATTTACTCTGGATATGTTGAAAACAGTTCACTGAACATGTCCATTTGTACTGTGTGTGAAATAAATGTTATTTTATTATTATTATTATTAGTAAAAAAAATAAACAAACTAAATTTTACACTTGTAAAGGGCCTTTTCTCTAGGAGATATGAAAAAATGTTATTAAGAAAAGGTGATCGGAACTAAAAGCTAAGTAAGAATACAAAATTTTAAAATCCTAAGCCTACTTTGATATTGCGCATAATTTTCATTCCACACAATGAAGATATTAAAAAAATTTGTTAACAAAAGTTGTTCAAAGTAGTAAATGGAACACGGTTGCTTTCTTTTTATCCGTCTATTAGACATTTAGATAATTAAAGAAATGGGAAAAAATTGTTCAAAACAGCAAATGGGACACAATCACCGTCTTTTTATCCCTCTATTAGACATTTAGATAATTAAAGAAATGAGAATGAAATAGTCTGATAAGCTTTGGTTCAGATAATGCACCAGTTCCATAACACTAAATTAGGTAGATCCATTCCATATGTCAGTTAAGTTTGGATCAGTTTTAGAGCGCAGCTGCGACAATAATTACAATTAACTATTTTTGACAAGTGTCAAAACATTGTTTTATTCGTCTTTCTTCCATAGCATACTATTTGTTTTCAGATTTTCAAAATATCAAAGTAGGCCTAGGATTTTAAAATTTTGTACTTCTACCCAGTTTTTTGTCCCGATCATCTTTTCTTAATACATTTTATCATATCTCCTAGAGAAAAGGCACTTGACTAGTCTAAAAAATAAGTTATTTACAAATTTCCTAGGCATACTTGATTTTTGGAAATGAAAATTATGGCACAAATTATTTAATTATTTTTTATTCAAGTAGGCCTTATTCCCAGAAAAGTTTCACCTATTCATGGGTCTATCAGGGAACACACTATATATATATATATATATATATATATATATATATATATATATATATATATATATATATATATATATATATATATATATATATATACATATATACATAGTGTGTTCCCTTATAGACCTATGAATAGGTGAAACTTTATACTAATTCTTAACAAAAGCGAATCGGACCCCTGTGCATTAATAAAAATTGTTTAGAAATATGAGAGCTATTATATATATATATATATATATATATATATATATATATATATATATATATATATATATATATATATATATATATATATATATATATAGGGTGTTCTACAAGCTGTATGACAAACTTTGCCAGATAATAGCTCTCATAATTCTAAACAATTTTTATTAATGAACATGGATCTGATTCGCTTTTGTTAAGAATTTACAAGCATTGAACCTTTATTAAGAATTAACAATAAACATTTAACTTACATGAAAATCACAAAACTTAAGACTATAAAAATTGTTCGAAATGTCCACCCTCAGCTTGAATGTAAGCCTCACATCGAAGAACTAAAGATTCGGTCACTCGAAGGATGAGATTTGGATCATTTCTTATTTAGTTAGCTGCATCTTGAATTCTTTCAAGTAACTGCTGATGGGTAGTGATTTCAACATGGTGCTTCATGTGTCCCCATAAATAAAAATCCAGAGGATTGAGATCGGGGCTACGAGGTGGCCATGATATTGGACCTCCTTGACCTATCTATTTATTTGGGAAATGTTCATTTAACCAAGCAGCAACTTGTCGTCCTCTATGTGGTGGTGCGCCGTCGTGTTGATACCACATATTCTGAATAATATTAAGTTGTACATCATCAATGAACTCTAAAAGGTCGTGTGCTAAGAAATGTCTATCCAGATCTGCATTTAAACAATCATTTAGAACATGCACAGGTAATAGATTATTGTTGAAAATGCCACCCCAAATGTTGACACTGAATCGTTGCTGATATCATCTTGATCTAATTGCATGTGGATTTTGCAACGCCCATACATGTTCATTATGATTATTATTTATGCCGTCCCTAGTAAAGCATGCTTCATCAGACCACATGACAAGCAAAATGAATCTATCATTTTGTGCTTGTTGCTGAAGTAACCAGCGACAAAATTCTAATTGCTGTGGGGCATCTCCAGCATGCAATGCCTGTACATTTTGGCGATGAAACGGATATAACATTTCTCTGTTCAATACACGCCATGCAAAATTCGGTGAACTTTCAAAGGTTTTTCAATGCCGGTTTTTGCCCCTCACTCTGGAAGTTGTCTACTCTGATCCTCATTCATAAACCAGGTGATAAGACACAAGTTGTCAATTATAGAGGTGTTTCAATTGAACCTGTAATACCGAAACTATTTGAATTTATCATTGCGGATGAGATTTCCAATACCTTGAAATACAGCATTGTTGGAGAGCAACATGGTTTCTGTAGTGGAAGGTCAACGGTCACTAATCTCACCATTTTTCAATCTTACGTGACAGGTGCATTGGAGGCTGGTAAACAAGTTGATATTGTATACACTGATGTATCAAAGGCTTTTGACAGTGTGTGTCATAGCCTTCACCTGCAAAAATTGTTTGCAGTGGGCATCTGTGGTTGTTATCTTGCGTGGATTCGATCTTACCTGTCTGACAGAAAGCAATTTGTTAGCATTGGTGGTGCTCTATCAGATGAGGTCCTCGTCTTGTCTGGGGTACCACAGGGATCACATATAGGTCCCGTTCTCTTCAATCTTTTTATTAATGATGTTGTGAGTTGTTTTGAGTCATCGAAATGTTTATTGTATGCAGATGACTTGAAGTTTTTTTTTTGGAAGTTGTCCATGGTGTCAACACTTTGCAACATGATCTCGACAACTTCACTCGCCGGTGCAGTTCAAACTTGTTGCTTAATGTGGGTAAATGTAGGGTGGTGAGCTATTTTAGGGATCAGAATCGGATTGTTCATAGCTATACCATTTATAACACGGTGTTGGACGTTGTCACTTCAGTTGCAGATCTTGGTGTAATTTTGAAAAATGATTTGTCATTTAATCTGCATATTGATGCTGTGGTTGTGAAATGTTGCAGACTTTTGGGGTTTGTTAAAAGACACACTAAACATATGACTGACACAAGGGCAGTCACTAGTTTTTATACATCCTTGGTTCGAAGTAATATTGAGTATTGTTGTGTATGGTTTCCATCCTATGCTTATCCTATGCTTGCCACATTAATCATATTGAAAGGGTACAAAACAATTTTGTTAAGTACCTTCTTTATCAGCATCACTTTCCTTGCCAAGATACTGGGTATGATGTCAGATTGCTTCTTTGTGGTATGGTCAGTCTCAAAGCGTGACATGAGTATCTTTCATTGATGTTTATATATAAGTTAATTAATGATCACATTGACTGTAATGATCTGCTCGAGTTGGTCCTTTTCCATGTTCCACCACGCTCAACTCGCCAACAGCAACTTTTTTTGAGGGAACACACAGGACCAACTATGGATGTAACAGTTTCATGGACAGATTGTTGCATAATTATAATACTAATTTTTCTAATTGTGATGTCTTTTATATTGCTATGTCTAGGATGAAAACTGTCTTAAGACAGTTGTTTTGTTATTTTGAGTTTTTTTTAAGTACCATTTGAAATTGTTTAATTCTTTAGGTGCAAATTTGAATAAACAAATAAAATAAGCTCTTCTTGTTTGTGCTTGTAATAATACACAACTTAATTCTTTATTTCTTCAAATGGAACTACCAGACTTTTGTGCTGAAACTGTCACTTTTAAAATTTGGATGAAACTTAAATTAATTGGATATTTGAGAGATTTTTTAATAGTAATTATTAATAATATTTCTTTTATAGTTACCACCGCTCTCTCAATGGATGGAAGCCACCAAAATTCTTTATTCCATAATAATGAAGGATAAGCTAATCACATCTCTGTGCACAGACACTCGGTTTTCGGAGCAACGTTGTTTGAAGGTATTACCTTTAGCTCTGGCTCATTATCAGGAAAATCTCGCATCACATTATCCACGTGCCGAGCATGAAGCCCGCCTGGCCATGGCCTTAGCGTTATTCAGAGCACAGGCGAGAGGTCCCATGTACCATCAGTATGTGTTGGAATTGGAATCGGAATGTAAGAGTCATTGGGAAAAAGGGAGACAACAATGCGAGGCGGCCTCATTAACTGGTAACCCGTGTAAGTTGCCTAAACATGGATCGGATCAAGAACATATGAGTGGGTTTATATACAAGGGTGAGTTTGGAAATTTTTTTTAAACTTCACTAATGAGGAGATCCCGACTTTTGAATTTTGATAAAATTTCTTCAAATTTGAGCGCAAACTATGCCCCGTAGAACCCACATCCGGGGTCAGTTTCACTTTATATATATATATATATATATATATATATATATATATATATATATATATATATATATATATATATATATATATATATATATATATATATATATATATATATATATATATATATATATATATAATTACACTGATGACTCAAAAAATAATTGGCCAATTTTGATCAAATTTGGTACATACCTTCCTTTTGCAAGTGGCTTGGATAAGTTCGTTAGCCAGGAAAATCGGCCTAGGTTTTCCCTGAAAATGTTGTTTTCTTTTGAAAAAAATCTATATCTCTGGAAATTACAAACTAAGGCTGACCAAACTTGGTACGCTGGTTTCTGTCATAAAGATTATCCTATGCACCAAAATTCAGATCTCTGTGTTAAAGGACAAAAAAGTTATAGGTAAAATAATTTTTAGTTAATTACATCTGAAGTTGAAATGTCAAATGGTAGGAGTACGAATGTGAGAGAAAAATACGACACAAAATGACTAACAAGCTCCTAGATCTGTGTCTGAAGTTATTTTCCTTCATTTCGTTAAAATATGAGCAAAAAATCAATTGTAAATAAAAATTGGTTGGTATAAATGGTAAAGACGTTAGACAATTAACATACTACCAGATATACCTGCTAGTACATACAACTGTCATGTCGACCGTCCTCGAATGGGATAAGGCGTCTACATCAGATAATCGAGTCTATATGACGAGTTCTAATCCTACTGTGACTTAAGTTGTTATCCATTTTTTTAGTCTCATTTCATTTTACCGTTATCTGATCAGATTGTTGTTATTCCCATGAATTTTTTAGGGAGTTTTTGTATACAAAATTATTTAAATAAGAGGAGATAAAAACTTTTAAGACAATTCAATTTGAATAGCACATCTGGTTGTTTGTTCTTGCCCTAACTTAGTGAAACCGTTCCATATTTAATACAGTCATAGGCTTTTCCTGTGGCTTCACAAGTGCTTGTTTTAGTGAATTTTGTTTTAAAAATTCACTAATGAGGAGATTCCGACTTTTGAATTAAAAAAAATGTTCTACAAATGAGCGTGAACTAGGACCCCTAGAACCCATATCCAGTGTCACTTTCAATTTTTACATTATATATATATATATATATATATATATATATATATATATATATATATATATATATATATATATATATATATACATATATATGGTCAATCAACAACCACATATATATGTATGGATGTATGTAGTTATCACACCAATAACTCAAAAAATAAAGGGCCGATTTTGATCAAATTTGCTGAGTACTTTCCCTTTGTAAGTGGCTTGGATAAGTTCGTTATCCAGGAAACTTGGCCCACGTTTTCCCGGAAAATTTTGTGTTTTCTTTCGTGAAAAATTTATATCTCCGGAAATAACTAAGTAAGGGCAACCAGATTTGCTACGCATGATTGTATTATAAAGGGTGAACCATTCGCCAAAATTTAGTTCAGTAAGTTTAAAGACAAAAAAGTTATAGGTATTTAAAGAAAAAAATTGGGGTTTTCCTCAAAACGTCAAAGTCGCGATTTGAAACATCAAAATTGGCAACATTTAAGCAAAGAACCTGAAAGAAATACGGATTATGTAAAGAGTGTTCTGCAAACCCCTAAGTTTCAGCTTCAACCATCATTGCCCTTTATTTTACTACAATTTTTCCAGAAAATTCATTTCAAATAGACCCTTTCTGCTTTGGCAGTAGTTTTAGTTAAGTTTATGGTTTAACAGTCTTTAATTAATAGCAAATTTTCATAGAAAAAATTCGTTAATCAGGAGGCCGCAACTTTTGAGTTCTAAAAAGATGTGTTCAAATGAGCGCAAACTAGGCCCCCTAGATCCATATCCAGGTTTACTTTCAGTTTTTATCTGTTTACATATATACAGGGTGACACATTTCTACAGTGAAGCTCAATATAATTGTTATTATGCAAATTATGAGAAAAAAATGTATATGTCACTTATAGGGTGTCTTGAGCTGAATCTTATAAAATTATTTTGACAATCACAGGGTGGTGTTACTTACAAAAAAAATTTTGAACATTCCTTATTGCATTTTTGTATTTTTCATCAAAATATGATGCATGTTTGTAAAAAAAATCGAGATGCAGTAAGTGGGTTTTGGTAGCAAATTTTCATTAAATGCTTCAAAATTCAATAACTCAATATGCTATTAACCTAAGGTTCGTCGGCTGGGAAACGAGTTTTCTCAGAAACATTTTAAGTTTATTTTCGGAATTTTATTTTACATTTTCAAACAATAAGTTATTTTGGTAAAATATGGTACATTGCTTCTACTATATAGGTTATACCGGTGACCAAATTGATGCCTGCTTGCTATTTGCTATTAAAAACATTTTTATGAAAATTTACTTCCATAACACAATTGCTGCATCCAGACTTTAATTGAATTCTTGGAGCATAGGGCATCTACAAAAGCACACCATCTGGTTATGTTTCGCGCCATTGCCTTAGCCCCATTTCAGATGGTTACAGCATTTTTCAGTTCTTGATGTATCAAACAATGTCACGTTTGAGCAGGCCTGCCAACTATTCAGTTTCCTTGCAATTTCCAGGGTATCGCTTATCCATCTCCATTTTCTTCACTTTGAATTCGATTCGGTCAGAAAGGCAAAAGTATTCTTTGCAAACAATTGTTGGTGAGAACCTGCAGTTTTGCTGTTAGAGACTTAGATTTTTTCCAGGTTTCATATCCATGTAGAAGCACAGATTTTACATTTGTATTGAACAGCCGCAGTTTTGTTTGTGTGGAGTATTTTATTTATTTAATACACTATCCAACAGCACGAAGCCAACCCAAGGATGGGGACATACAAGACATATAAAACAATACATTATGTTACTTCACTAACAAGTACAGAAACAATTCTCTATGAGAGAGACAGAACAGCAGAATAAATCCAGGTTGCCATTCAAGTTGGAGTAATTTCTACACATATAAAAGGCTAGAGAGGAACAGCCTTTTCTTTTTAATGCCTTCCATATCACCCCATGTAATTAGCTTTTTAAAATAATGGAATCACAAGTATAGAGGAGTTAACAGTTGATTGTTAAACTGTTGTGTTGTCCATATCTGTAGATGCTTGTTGGCTCATCATCTCTTCAACCTATTCCTTCCACCAAACAAGTCTTGGTTGGCTGAGATCTCACCAGCTTGAACCAACTGCTGTCTTTTAGCCAACTTTTTCGTGATTCTATACAGCTTGTGTATATTATTAGGTCTTTTCCTCACTTACGTTTATATTTACTCACTGATGCCTTGACTTCTTTATTTCTTGGTATCATTTTTGCCCTGCTCTCTTTCCCTTGTGTGTGTGTGTGTGTGTGCGCTTTGATAATCTTATCTTTTACTTCTTTCCTTCGTTGTATCAATTGCCACATCTCATCTGATATCCACTTTCTTCTCTTCTTACGCCTTATTTGCAGACAGTTTGCTTCAAGATGTCTGCAAATCATTTAGATGTTTGGTTACATTCATACGCTACTAATCATTCAATAAGTCCTTACTTATAGCTTATGGCAAGTTATTTACACATGATGATGTTTGGAAGTCCAATCAATACAAATTTACTAAAATAAAGTACTAAAAATGTTTGCTTCCGACATACTCGAAAACATTTGATGGTCTGGCAAAGTTGCAGTGCATCCCTTCGTGACATCATTCCACTCTTATCATAAAAATACTATACAATATTGACATTCTAACAATTAATAATAATAGTGATAGTACATATATTTATTGGTAAACATTTTACAGTACATCATCTAACAAATATATTTTAAACTTGTTTTTGTACATTTTAATAGCTTTGATTTGAATACAAATATTTAGGTGAATAAGTAATTTAATCAAAAAAATAGGATCAACCACTGTTTTTCAGAAGGGTTTTTAAATCCAGCTAAATTTTAAAAAACTTTACAGGTTCAATAATTTGATCAAAAATTATTGTTTTCAGCTTGCTGTGACTGTGGAAGAAGAATTGGTGCTAGAGAAGACCCATACAATGCAAAACAAGCCAACAACCTCTTCTTCCTGCAAATGGGCAAAGAATGTCAATGTTCTAAACTCGAGCGAATACAGTTCCCAATTTTTGAACCATCTATAAAAGAATATAAAGCGGCAACATTGAGTGCGACGGATGCCGAAGATCTACTTTCAGCATTATCTGACAGGAGCGATGCACCTTTGACACCAGACACAGAAAGAGGAAGTTTAGTTCGGCAACCTAGTACAACGGAATATTTACCGGGGATGCTGACCTTATCATCTCCGCCAGGTCTACTGCCTGTTTATTCCAGCTGGTCGCTGGTATGTCTAGGACCATCATCCCTTTACAGTCACAACTTAGGCTTGTCTGATACCTACCATCCAGGTTTTCTAAGTTCAACCAATTATCTGCTGCCATGGGATGTGACAGTTTATTCGAAAACAAAATCTAACTGGGCCCAAGTTAGTAAATATTCAGGTAGAGGGCGTAGAGGTCGACCTGCTGGAAGCTTACCACAGTTCACCGTTAAGGTTTTCATTGGAGTGGAATATGAGTGCCCATTGGGTCATAGATTTATGTTGGCAGCACCTGACAAGATGCTGAAGGCCACTCCGGGGAGTATTGTGAAGGATACAGGACATAAAGTTGCCGAAAGTGATATGCCGTTGTACTATCCGTGTGCTTGCAGAAATTCTAAACTGGCCCAGCTGATGAGGATACATGTAGTCACTCCAAAGGCACCCGTCAATTGTACATTGGATCCAAAAGTAAGTCCTTATTCTTGGAAATTACATGTTTATAACAATATAATAATATATAACATTTATTTTGGCAAAAATTACACAGCCTTGTCCTTCACTTATATAACAAAAAACACACCCTCTTGATTTTGGTTCCACAGAGACTTGGCTGGATAGTGATATTTATGGTAGCGAACTGTTTGATGATCAATATATTGTCTATAGATCAGATAGGGATTTTTCTTCTTCTTGCAAGACAATGGGAGGTGGTGTTCTGCTTGCTGTGCATTCTCGCTTTGCTACTCATCGCCTTGATGTTCACAGGGACTGTGGCGGGTTGGATGCTCTTTCTAATTTTGACATTGTGGCGGTCAGAGTCTCTGACCATCGGGCCTCCCTTAATGTTTTTGTTGTTTATATACCTCCCAATACTCCAATTATTGACTACTGCCTCTTGTTTGAAGCGCCCGAGTCTCTGCATAAAATATGGTGGTGAGACATTCTTAGTCGGCAACTTTAACATGCCTGAATATGCTTCTTGTCGTCGGAACAACCCGTCCGCTTGTGTGTCTGCTTTTCAAAATTTCAAAAGTACTCCTTGGACAATTGAATTATGTTGAGAATATTAACAGCAGGATTCTTGACATGGTTTTGTTTACAGACACTTGCTTGGTGGAGGAGGCTCTTGATTCGCCCGTGATTCCTGATGGTCATCAGCCCCCCCGTTCAATGGTTCAGTGGTCTCTTCCCCTGTTGGTAACACTGGACATAGATCTTGTAATTTTCAAAAATGTGATTTTGTCGGATTGTATGCAGAGCTTGGCGGCTTGTGCTGGGATAGACTTTTTCTATTCCAGAATTTACGACTTGCTTGATCTGTATATTCCCATGACTGCGCCAGGTGCATGTAATAGGTATCCCCCGTGGTTTTCTAAAGAAATTGTTCTTCTCACCGCCGTCAATACTTTTCTATTGGAAATTCACCTAACCAGCAACAGGCAAATGACAGTTTTGCTTCTATTTCGCAAGATGTTCCACCTCCACCTCATCACCTACAGCCGCCAGCCTGGCTCAAGTGACATCGCACTGTTTTTTGTTGATGACTTTACAGATGTTCAAATCATTACAGCTGCTAAGAGAATTAACGCTAACATGTCCTGTGGACATTATCTAGTTCCTAGCTTCTTGGTTCGCGACTACCTATATGCTCTCTTGACTCCACTTAAGAAAATTTTTTAATTGATTCTTAGATCTGGAACATTCCCCCTGATTTGGAAGCTGTCACGAGTTTTCCCTGTCAAGGCGGGGGATAGTGGTTATCCATCAAACTATCGACCATTATCCATACTATGTGCCTTCTGTAAGATTTTTGAGGCCAGACTTTTTCAGCGAATATTGTTTCACATCAAAAACAGACTTTCTATTTCTCAGCATGGTTTCATTCCAGGGAGATCGACTGTGATGAATTTAGTTGATGTTACACAGTTCATTGCGTCTGCTCTCGACTATTCTTCACAGGTTGATGTTGTGTATACTGATTTATCTAAGGCCTTCGATTGTCTAAATCATCCTGTTCTAATTGACAGGATGAGGGCTATCGGATTCACCGAGGGCTTGCTTGGCCTATTTCGATCTTACCTGGATGGAAGGAGGCAATTTGTTGAGGTTGGGAGCTTCAAATCTAACACCTATCACATAACTTCGGGAGTACCGCAGGGTTCCATACTCAGTCCACTACTGTTTAATATATTTGTCGACCCAATTAAACATGTTTTACATGTTCCTTTTTAATGTATGCAGATGATATTAAGATTTTGCAAATATTTCGAGTGTTGATGACTGTTTGCAGCTCCAGAACTGTCAGATCCTTGATGAATGGTGTTGTTGGAGTGGTCTTTCTATGAATGTTTCTAAGTGTTGTGTGATGTCCTTTACTCGAAATAAGCACTCAATTACTTTCAGAAACAATATAAGGGGGTTTGAGAGAAATAAAAATATGTTTGGCCATAAATATTTTGATGGGTATCAAAAAGCTTCCCAGGACCACTGGTCAGCGCAACCGGAGCTAAGGGATTCTTACATTTCAACTATAATGAACCGCACTTGATTCGTTTGGCTGTTAGGAAATGTTCATCTAAACGATAACACTGTTCAGCCAAAGCTTGGGATCCCGATTTTGATCAACTTTATAAGTTGCTTAAAGGGATGATTAAAAAGCTTTTTCTACCAGACAATCTTTTATTTTCTAACCAGGGTTACCATAACTTTAGCTTTCACTATAAAGTGCACGAAACAGTGTCTATAGACGAATCTATGATCTATTTCAAAGGGCGTTCGTCAATCCGCCAATATATGCCTAATAAGCCAATAAAGTGGGGATACAAAGTTTGGACCAGGGCGGATGTAAATGGGTACATTGACGAATTCCAAATATATACTGGAAAACTGCATGAGATTGCAGAGAAACAATTAGAACCTTGAGTAGTTATGGATTTGACTAGATCTCAGATTGGAAAACATTATTTTGTTTATTTCGATAACTACTTCTCATCCATGTCACTACTAAGGCAGTTGCAGACAGGAACTATTCGAAAAGGCAGAAAAGGAATTCTAGGCGTTTTCAAAGCTAAGATAAACAGTTGAAGCATGGTGATTTTGACTGGCGAGTTACCGATGACGGAATATCCTGCGTGAAATGGATGGATAGATGAATCGTTCTCTTAGCCTCCAATTGCGAAAATCCTTCTGAAACTATGTGATAAGGAAGAAGAAGAATGGTGAAACAGAAAATGTTCCTTGTCCCAAAATGTTGAAAAATTACAACTGAAATATGGGTTTTGTCGTCAAAGCAGACATGCTGAAGAAAGCATACGAAATTGACAGAAAGAGTAGAGAATGGCGGCCACGCATGTTCTGGCATTTCATTGATGTCTGTATAGTAAACATGTTCATCACTTTTCAGCAGCGCTGTGGAGACAGCAGTGGCATGAATCTGAAGGCGTTTCGTTTAGCAGTTGTAGAAGGATTAGCAGGTGCCGGGAGTGAAACTTTAAAGAAAGGAAGGCCAAGGTTAGAGCATAAAAATGTAGATAATTATAAACCAGTTGAGAAGAGATGGGACTAGTCTCTGCATGTGCCAGTTTTCCGGAAATTCTCGATGATGAGGTCTGTGTAGTACCAGAGACCATCAAAGGAGATCCAGATGGGCTTGTGATACTTGTAGTGTCGAATTATGTCTTTCTGACAAAAAGTCTTGTTTCCAAAATTATCATTAAAAAATAATTCTGTATCTTAGTATTATGTCTGATATACCACCTTTTTTGAAAACGAAATGGTTGAATAGAAATTTTGAAAAAAATACACATTACTCATTGCCTAACCATATACTGGCCATGGACATGTGGACATGCCGTAGAATCTGTGGAAATACTTGTGGAACAAACCCCCAACAGAGGTACTGGCTCTATGTAGTGGTTATCAGACCAATGATAACATATGGAGCCATAGTTTGGTGGCCCAAGGCACTTCGTGGTGTCGCGAGGGCCAAACTGGCTCATCTACAGAGACAAGCTTGTCTGATGATAACGGGAGCGATAAGCACCGCACCATGAGCCGCTCTGGAGGTCCTCGTTAATATTCCACCTCTTCACATATGGCTGGAGAGGGTAGCGAGGTGGACAATGTACAGATTAAAACAAACGGCCGACAGCATGCCGAAGGAAATCTGTGTGGGAGGGTCCGGACTCCTTGATGACATTGAGGGTCATGAGATTCTGCGAATGGTCTCAGACTTGATGCCTACAAAGATCAGTAGAGATATGTCTTCCAAGACCTCCCGGAAAGGGAGGACTGGGAACGAAATCAAACAACCCTATTGAAAGCTGATCTCTGCTGGTATGCTGACGGCTCCAAAACCAATATGGGAGTAGGAGCTGGCGCATATGGGGGCAACACTGATGCTAGACTATCAACTAGCCTCGGCAAGTACGCAACCATACACCAGGTAGGAGTGTATGCCATCGAGATGTGTGCAAGGAAAGCATAGGAAACCAGTGCACACACAAATCGATAAAGATATATACAGATAGCCAAGCTGCAATAAATGCTCTTGGTTCCTACCGTTGCAATTCAAAAACGGTATGGAGTTGTAAATCTGCCCTCAACGAACTGGGCAGCTGTAATGAGGTGTCACTGGTCTGGATACCGGGTCACTGGGACCATGATGGGAATGTTGTGGCCGATGCGCTTGCCAGGAGTGGTGCCCAGAGGGACTTTATCGGACCAGAACCGGTGCTGGGGATAACATCATGCACAGCAAAACGCACCTCAAAGACCTGGACAGAAAGAATGACAAGCCAGCAATGGCAAAATCTGTCAGGATTAGCTCACTCTAAGGCCTTCATAAATGGCCTGTCTGAGTCAAGGGCTAAACAGACAACTGAGTACTCTAGTCGGCCTGTATACAGGACACTGCCGCTTGCATCACCACATGCACCGTATTGGGGTCGGTCAGGAGACTGAGTGCCGGCTGTGTATGGAGAGTGACGAGACAGCAGAGCATGTACTGTGTTCCTGTCCGGCGACGGACAGGACTAGATACCTGCTCTTTGGTAAGACAAAGCTTGCTCCGGAAGATCTGGATCAACTTTCGCCCACAAAGATTATCGACCTCTGCAGGAGACTGGCTTTGTTGGGCGAAATATAGACCATTAGGCGTGAGCCACAATAGACCTTATGGTCGCGGTGGAGGGACCGGTATGGCCCACTCACATTCAAACCTAACCTAACCATGAACTTAAAAACCATATACGAGAAACTATTTCTAAATGCTGCCTGCAAATTGTTAAGTAAACGATTAAATACTGTACATAAAAAGAATGGGACTTCCCACATTTCATTTTTTGATGTTTTTGAAAATGAAATATTCATTATTAGCCTATTGTATTCATTTATTGACTAATCATAGGAGTCACTGTTTAGGCATACTTTATCGTTAGTTTATGGTAAATAAGAAATCTGCTACGCCAGTTAGTCAATGTTCGTGGAGGGGGTAACTACAATTAATGACTTTATGTTTTTGTCTTTATTTTATAGGTACAACCAGCTCCGAATGCTCCTATATTTGTGACTACAACAGACGGACCAACTAAACTGACACAGTCAGCTTACTGGATAATGAGACTGCCATATGTTTATGTCTCCGACAAGGAACATTACGCACAAAATATGTCTGGGCGTTTGCTTCAAGGTGTCTTTGGTGTAACTGAAGTGGATCCCTGACGACCTTGTTACAGCCAAAGTACATATTATTAGGTAAGATAATAGTTACTTAAAAGAATTCTTTGTGTCACGTTTGCTTATCTGCTCTTTTGTATTTATTGCCATATTTTTTTGTTTACTTTTTTGAATAATGTCAGTGTTCATAGAACAGAAAGCTATATAAAAGGGCATTTCCAACCTTGAAAATATATTTGTTAATATCATTCAATTTATAATTAAAAATGTAGATATAGGAAAATTCGCTACAACAATTAATGTAATATTTCATGTAGTAGTAGGTCACAGATGTATCAATAACATTGGCATTGAAATAATATTACTATTTATCTAAATTATAAACAAGTTGAAATTGCAGCGTACAGTACAAGGAATGCTGACTGCTGAGGTCTGCAATTATGTATTATGTAGACCAAAGCAAGGTTATAAGTAGTTGTTGATAAACATTAAGAGACTTGTGATTTTAATTATGTAGAGAGAAGTACAGACTTTTGCTTTGAAAATGTAGTGACTAATATCAGAGACTTTTCAATTAAGATTCAGTATGTAAAGATTTCGGCTTTAAAATTCATTCGGTTAAATTAGTTGAAAGCATTGTTAAAGTTTACTTATTTATTAAAAGTTTATTACATTGTTACTAAGTCTAAATTCGCCTAGGTCGACAAATTATTCCCGAAATAACCTCCGCTCCTTGACAGTCAGCTTAATACATAGGGTACAAAACTTTCAATTGTGATTTAATCTCCTTAAAAAAAAGTTTTTACACTCAAGAATTTGACAGACTACTAAATTTCAGCAAATAAGTGTGTTATGATGAAATTTTCCCATAGAGCTACATTACCACTGCAGATTCAGATTATCTCATAGATGGCATCTCCTTGAGGTGGTTTGATGCTAGGAATGGGCATGTAATACAGTAACGAATACTTTATATTCGGTACTTCAGAATACCCGAAGTAACGAATACTCATTTAGAAGGGTTATTCTTTTGTAAGTAATTTAAATACATATAAACTTGATTGCTTTTCTTGAAGTTTTAACATAAATATTATTTTTTCGTCATTTTTCATTGAATAGCGTTATAGTAGACTACTAATATACAGGACCTTTATATTTATAGCCTTCTTTAATAATATTTTTTTACACTTACCTAGGGACAAGTCAGTTCGTAGATTTCTCTTCCAAATAATTATTGTTTCTCTTTTTTAGCGAATTTTTCGTGAAATGAAAAATTCACTAATGGGGAGATCTGTGTTTATATATATATATATATATATATATATATATATATATATATATATATATATATATATATACATTTCTAACGTGAAAAAATGGGGTTAGGTGTCCATTTTGTTACACGCGAATTTTTCAAAGCTTTTTTAGTTTTTTAACATTAGTGACACTTTTTTTATACTTTTTCATAACTAGCTTTGAATGTTTTGAAAGTAGAAATGTTCGCGAGAAGTTACATGTAATGTAAAGATGTTTTTGCATTGTCGTTTTTTTGCGTGCCTTTGTGGCAGAATTTCCCTGTTTTCAATGCTTTGGCCTTGCTTTTACAATTAGTTACAGTGCTTACTCCTGAAGATGCTCGGAACCCTGAGTGAAATATATCGAATTTTAGTACAGAGTGACTTTCTTTAAAATATAGCCCTCGTTTTTGGTCGTAATTGCCCTTAAAAGTATACATATTATATATATATATATATATATATATATATATATATATATATATATATATATATATATATATATATATATATATATATATATATATATATATATATATATATATATATATATCACACCGATAACTCAAAAAATAATGGGCCGATTTTGATGAAATTTGGTATGTACCTTCCTTTTGCAAGTGGCTTGGATAAGTTCGTTAGCCAGGAAAAAATCGGACCAGTTTTTCCAGGAAAATTTTGAGTTTTCTTTCGGAAAATGTTTGTATCTCCGAAAATAACAGAGTTATGACAACTGGATTTGACATATACGTTTGTACTATCAAACTTACTCGACACACCAAAATTCAGATCTCTAAGTTAAAACAAGAAAAAGTTATATGCATTTAAAGAAAATAATTTTGGGTGCCACTGGTAATCAGAGGAAAGCACAAGAACAAAATATATTGTGTGATTAACAAAACCAATTGAATATTACATACAACGGTTAAGTTTTCTTGGCGCAAAAGTGTCAAGAAGTAGCAGAAAAAATATTTTGAAAATTTTATAATTTTCCTTCTTAAAACGTCAAAGTCGCAATTTGAAACGTCAAAATTTGCAATTTTCAGACAACTAATTTGAAGCAAATACGGATTATGTCGAAAAAATCTCTTAATAAGTGTGTTTCACAAAGCCTTAAGTTTGAGCTTCAACCATCACTGTCCTTCATTTTACTAAAATATTTTCGGAAAATCCATTTCAATACACCCTCTTTCTGATGCATCGGCAATAGTTTCCACTATAGAATTGATGGTTTAATAGTCTATATTTTAGCAAATTTTCGCCAAAAAAATTCGTTATTAAGAAGACCGCGACTTATGAATTTTAAAAAGATTTCTTCAAATGAGCGCGAACTAGAACCCCAAAAACCCATATACAGGGTCAGTTTCAGTTTTTGCCTGTTTACACATATACAGGGTGACGCATTTCTACGGTAGAGCTCAAGTGGCCCGACTTTTGAATTTTGAAAACATTTTTCCAAATCAGCGCGAACTAGAACCCCTAAAACGCATATCAGTTTCAGTTTTTGCCTGTTTACAGATATACAGGGTGACGCATTTCTAGGGTAAAGCTCAATATATCAGTTATTATACAAGATATGAGGAAAAAGTATATAGGTTAATTGTAGGGTGTCTCGAGCTGTATCTTGTCAACCTATTTTGACAATTACAGGTGGCCCATAAGTCATTGGTGATACACGCTTTATTTTTTTTTAATAGAACACCCCTTATGTTGTTGCATTTTTGTGTTTTCCATCGAATTATACTACATGTTTGAAAGGAACAAAAATGATATCGTTCATCGTTTTTCAGTTATTTCAATTGTTTTGCAACTTTTCACGTTTTTGGCACATATTTCAAACGCATCTTGTAATCTTTGTTCTTTTTATGTTGTGCAATATATACTTGTCAATTTAACCTTTTAAGTGTGCGTATTATTATTTCTACCTTTCTTACAAGTTGTGATTTCGCTAAACGTTTTGTTAACCTTTCACTGTCAAGGTTATTAGATAAGGTTTTGTTCGTTTCATTTCTTTTGATTGTCGTTAGTCCTACTTTCTCTCTCTTCCTTCGACAGTGTGGCACTAACATCTCTAAGCCAAAAAAATTTAAGAACTATACCCAAGGCTTAACTGCCGGCAAACTGGCTCATCTACAGAGACAAGTTTGTCTGATGATAACGGGAGCGGTAAGCACCGCACCATCAGCCGCTCTGGAGGTCCTCCTTAATATTGTACCTCTTCACATATGGCTGGAGAGGGTGGTGAAGTGGACAACGTACAGACTAAAACAAACAGCTAACAGCATGCCGAAGGAAGTCAGTCTGGGAGGGTCCGGACTCCTCAATGATATTGAGGGTCATGGGATTCTGGGAATGGTCTCAGACTTGATGCGTACAAAGATCAGTAGAAATATGTCTTTCAAGACCGTCCTCCCAGAAAGGGAGGACTGGGAACGAAATCAAACGACCCTATTGAGAGCCGATCTCTGCTGGTATGCTGACGGCTCCAAAACCAATATGGGAGTGGGAGCCGGCGCATATGGGGACAACACCAATGCTAGACTATCAACTAGCCTCAGCAAGTATGCAACCATACACTAGGCAGAAGTGTATGCCATCGAGGTGTGTGCAAGGGAAAGTATAGAAAACCAGTGCACACACAAATCGATAAAGATATATACAAATAGCCAAGCTGCAATAAAGGCTCTTGGTTCATACCGTTGCAATTCATAAACGGTATGGAGTTGTAAATCTGCCCTCAACGAACTGGGCAGCTGCAATGAGGTGTTGCTGGTCTGGATACCGGGTCACTCGGATCATGATGGCAATGTTGCGACCGACGGGCTTGCCAGGGGTGGTGCCCAGAGGGAGTTTATCGCTCAGAACCGGTGCTGGGGATAACATCATGCACAGCAAAACGCACCTTAAAGACCTGGACAGAAAGAATGACAATCCACCAATGGCAAAATCTGTCAGGATTAGCTCACTCTAAGGCCTTCATAAATGGCCTGTCTGAGTCAAGGGCTAAAAAACTTCGAGAGCTAAACAGACAACAACTGAATACTCTAGTCGGCCTGTACACAGGACACTGCCGCTTGCATCACCACATGCACCGAATTGGAGTCAGTCAGGAAACTGAGTGCCGGCTGTGTATGGCGAGTGACGAGACAGCAGAGCAAGTACTGTGTTTGGGAAGTCAATAATTGACGGACCCAGTTCAAAGAGAGCTGTGGAGCTGCTAAACCTTAGCAGAGGACAGCTCAGAAACACAACAGGTCTCTTGACGGGACACATGGCCGTCAAGAAACACCTGCATAAAATGGGGCGGTTCGAAGGGGACCTCGCATGCAGACTCTGCGGCGAGGGGGAGGAATCAGCCCAGCACATCTTGTGTGAGTGTAAAGCTCTGGACCGGAAAAGACAACTGATCTATGGTCACTCTAGACCGGAGACAGAGCAATATAAAACTTCACCCTACCAATCGCTGTGCAGACTAGTTCAAGGCACAGTGATTTTGGAATGGGTGGAGTAAGACTAAGGGTATGCACAATCAACCAAGGGTTGCGGTGCTATCGGGGCGGCAAGGCCGCGGACGAGCCCTGAGGGAACAAAAAAAAAGTACTGTGTTCCTGTCTGGTGGCGGACAGGACTAGATACCTGCTTTTTGGCAAGACAAAGCTTGCTCCGGAAGATCTGGATCAACTTTCGCCCACAAAGATTATCGACCTCTGCAGGAGGCTGGCTTTGTTAGGTGAAATATAGACCATTAGGCATGAGCCACAATAGACCTTATGGTCGGGGTTGAGGGACCGGTATGACCCATTAAAACCTAGCTGCCGGCATCCTTTGTGACGGGATCCAGAGAAAATGTTTTCGTTCACTTACCTTTATTATTCTGTTGTAAAAGTGTGTTTGTGTGAAAAACAGGCGTCACAGCCCCTAAAGTGAATTTTTCATGATAGTAAAAATAAAAGACACTGATCGCTGAATACTTTATTAATAAAATAAATAAAAATTCTGACCAAAAAACTTTTTTGGTGCACATAAATAGATATATAGATAGATATTTATTACACTTTAGCTGTCAGTAGTAGAACAGATGTGTTCTTCAAAAGCTACATACAAAAAGACTGCAAGAAATCCATAAAATACACAAATTATATACAATTTTAAAAACTACATATAAACTTATAAATAAAAACGACAGAATAAACACTTAGGTCAATGCACAGGTACATGTTGATAAATATTTATTTATATTTACACAATTCTTGTTTTAAGCAGCAGGTATCCCTTGACCGAATAAAAACAATTTTCAGTCAAAAAGATTTTTACCTGATTTCTAAACCGATAAGGCTCGTTTATTCGTCTCAAAGTACAGGGCAGGCTGTTATACAAATTTTGTGGTAGCATAGTATGGCGAGTGCTCATATTCAGCCAATCGATGTCTAGCAATATCAACGGCATATCCATCCCTTAACTGATACTGATATGATTTAAAGTTTGAATTAAACAGTTTGGGATCAAACCTCACACAATTACAGCTTTATGGATATATTTACGAAGAGCTGTCAAGATGTGGTAATCTATAAAGTAAGATTGACAGGACTCCCCTGGTCCAATATTAAATAATTGTCTAGTAATTGTGTTCTAGCTCAGAAGAACTTCTTCATGCAAGTATGTTATAGGAGAGCACTGATTGAACAAGCGAGTGGTATATATTAAGCAATGTTTTTACACCAAGATAAAGCTTCAATCGACCCAAAGCCAAAAATGAAGCATTTAGCTGCTTACACACAAGATCTATTGGCTGACTCCAAGTTGTCACATCTTATCACAGTTCCCAATAGCGACAGAGTATGCGAGACTCAAACCATTGCCACTTCAAAGTATGTACAAAGCTGTCGGGGGATACTCTTCTTCTAACGAAGTGGACCACAGCAGTCTTCTCAACATTTGGAACTAACAAATTGTCACGGCACCATGCGTCAAAGTCCTTAACCACCTCCAATGCACGAATTTGGAGATCTTCAAAATTTGGTACAGAAATCACCACAAACACATAGTCTGCATACAAGATTACATCACAGTTGTTCAAGTGGTCAGACAAATAATTTATGTATGCAAGAAAAAGTAAATGCGACAAAATCGATCACTGAGGAACACCAAGCCCAAATCGGTACTCACCAAAAAGTACATCACCGATGTGGACCCTCATAAGCCTTCGCGAAAGATAGGATCTCCACCAATCCAGAATCGCTCCCCTAATGCCCATGTCCTCGAGCTTTTTAAGTAAGAAACAGTAATTAACCAAGTCAAAAGCATACATCATCAAAAACATAAATATGCTTAATTCTGTTAAACTAAAAAAGAAAAGTGATAACGTTCTACTTAAACAACTGAGTTATTATTTAAGCATAGAGAAGCACAGGAGAGTCAACAATGTTGTTTCGCAGCTTATAAAGGAAGAACAGCATGTACTGGCTGTGCCTGGTAGCAAGCAAGCAACAATCTGTCATGGACAACAAGGCACCATGGGGATAGCCAACTTTAGGATAGGTACTTCTCTGTTTAAACATGAGGTACTTTAAAAATCCTCGCTGCACCCTCTCAAGGCTTGACACATGCATGTAATAGTTAGGTTACCACACAATTGATGCTACTCGAGTTTACTTCTAACCAGAGAATCAAAAAGCACCTCTAGCTCGTATGTGTCAACAAAATCTCTGGTAGATCTTATTACAAATGCTAGAATTTGGAATGATGCTGCTACAGAACTCTCAATATGCAAATTAAAACCAGGTTTGCTATCAAATAGAACGCTAAGGTCTCTAAAGACAGGTTTCCTTGTCAAAAGCGTATTGTGTAGAGAATAATTAAACACAAATAGAATGCCAGTGACTAAGAAACCAGGCAGCACTTATCTGCATTGAGGTTTAAACAATTTTAGGAACACCAATCGAAAATATGACCAAGAGTTCTTTGCAAACAAATGCAGTCATCTATATAATCAATGGATGAGTAAATCTTAAAGTTGTCAGTGTAAAGACTTGGTAACACCTGCACAATGTAATCAATAAAAATACTGAAAAAAACGGACCCAAGAACCGAACCCTGAGGCATGCCAGAAGTGATGAAAAAGTTATTTGACTTAAATCCATGGCACTCTACAAAAGCCGCTCTATAAGACAAATAAGAAGTAAACAGCTCAATAAGATGGTCAGAAAACCCACAGCATGAAAGCTTATGTAGAAGAATGCCATGAGCTGTACTGTCAAGTAGTAGTAGTAGCAGCAGTGGTGGGGAGGCCAACGCCAAGCAAGTAGGCCACAATGGGCCCTTTTTGCCAACCCCAGCAACCATGCTCTACTCTTCCTCGGTTCCGTCGCCAAACCGCATCGACCTCGAGATGAAGACCGTGACGGTCTTCAATTGAACGGTACTTACCTGATTCCTCTGCAGAGTCCTCGATCCGAACAATTCTGCTCAAAGACTCCCAAAAGCCTCGCATTCGCACAGGTAGTGGTAGGACGTTTCTTCATCATCGCCGCATTCCTGGCAAATGGGATCCCTCTCTACGCCTATCAATGTGAGGTGTCTTCTAAGGGCGCAGTGGCCTGTCAGCGCCCCGAGGATGCGGCGAAGCGTAGGTCGACTCCTTCCTAATAGCCAGACAGCTTTATCTCTGTCCGGCCCCTCCACGAAGTCGCTCGCCTGCCCTGCAGCCACCAACCGACCCCAGTGCCTCTCCATTGCTTCCTCAGTCCACCTGCCTAAGGCGACAGAGACTGTCTTCCTACTTATGCCTATCGCAGGCTCCGGGCCACAGAACGGCCGCCGGGTCTTGCGAGATTATTCGCCACCTCATTCCCTGCTACGCCACAGTGTCCCGGAACCCACACCAGTTGCACCTCCTTCGTTCTGGCTAGCCCTCTGAGGGCGTCAGCGCACTCCTGAACCAGTGGTGACCTGATTCTGGCCACATAAACTGCCCGGAGGACCGCCTGGCTATCCGAGCAGATGCACACACTGCTGTACTGTCAAAGGCCTTGCTAAAATCAAGATATTACATCAACCTGTTTAGCCTTATCCTAAGCACCAGACCGGTATTGAGTAATATACAACAGATTCTGTTGATCTAACACTCATAAAGACCATGTTGATTTTCAAAGATAAGGTGTTTAATGTGAGACTGAATAAAAATGAATCTGCTAGTGACTGAATTTTACAAATATATAATTCCAGGTCTATTGAATTATTTCCATGACATTTGAGAATAATATAAGGCTAGATGCATTCTCACAACAATTAGAACCGTAGACTGGTTTCACTCTAATCAGAGCTCTTCAGTACAGCATACCAATTTCTGCGAAAATACACCTATAAAGTAATATGGCTATAGTAGCCAGCCTTTCAACACTAAGTGAGTGGTGAGCGTGTCGGACACAGTCTCTATTTTTTAACACTTTGTGTTATTTGGAGCTGGTGTGACAACATGCTACTTGGTTCCGCAACTAGGTGGTGACACGCTCACCACTCACTCAGTATTGGAAAATAATCACCAAATTTCCCTGAAATTTGAGGCGGTATTTCAAGCTCACTGATTTTTACAGGTCGCTGGGTACCCTGATTTGAAAATAGACTATACATTGGTACAATTTTTCTGGTGCAGCTTCAACAAATCTGATCTCGTAAATGACTTGGGACAAGTGGTACACATATAAGGTGTTTCTCCAGTATGTGTACGAGTATGAACTTTCAACACAGATGATGTTGAGCATCCTTTACCACAAAACGTGCACACATAAGGTCTTTCACCACTGTGTGATCTCATATGAACTGTCAAACGTGAGTTCACAGCGAAACTCTTGCCGCAAACTTGACACATGTGGGGCTTCTCACCAGTGTGTATCCTCATGTGGGCCTCCAAATGACCGGACTGACTGAATCTCTGCAATAAAAATAATATATATGCTGGTGATTAATTAGCTAATATTTCACATAAAGTGTTTTTATCTAAATATCTCTTTACATGGAATAGCACTTTCCTCTACTCTGTCAATTTGTTTTCGGGAATTAAAAAAAAAGAAACTGACTTATTACTTTTGTAGCCACTATAACATCAGGATTCGAAACAGTACCTTTGTGCAATTGTCTAAAATTCCCAATCTAATAAAATGTACCACTGACAGTATTAAAAATTTGGTATGTCTCTTGTTGCACCAAGTTAATCATCGGACCACACTCAGCTACAATATTTGAGGTGTTGCAAAAATGGGCCGTCGGTTTACCTGTCTACTAATGTATCCATGGCCATACTTTAGCTTTGATCTCGCAAAAGAAAAGTAAAGAGTTTTTAGAGCAGCTATGCTACAGAATGTACAGCAGTATCTAAATATGAAACCAAGCAGATGCTACCATTATTTCAAGGTGCAATTAAAACATGGCTTACTATCGAAAGCGAGTCCCAAATACCTGACACTGCCACATCTGGCGAGCAAGGAACTATTTCAATCTGCAATTAAAGCATAGCTTACTATCAAAAGATTCCCAAATCCTTGACACTGCCACATTTGGAGAGCCAGGAACTATTTCGATCTGCAATTAAAACATAGCTTACTATCAAAAGAGATTCCCAAATCCTTGATACTGCCACATCTGGAGGGCAAGGAACTATTTCAATCTGCAATTAAAACATAGTTTCTATCAAGAGTACCCAAATCCTTAGCACTGCCACACCTAGAGAGCAAGGAACTATTTGAATCTATGATTAAAACATAGCTTACTATCGAAAGAGACTCCGAAATCCTTGACACTGCCACATCTGGAAAGCAAGAAACTATTCAATCGGCAATTGAAACAGCTTACTATCGAAATAGACCCACAAATACTTGACACTGTCACATCTGGAGAGAAAGGAACTATATCAAGCTGTAATTAGAACATAGCTTATTATTGAAAGAGATTCCCAAACCTTTGACACTGCCACATCTGGAGGGCAAAGAACTATTTCAATCTGCAATTAAAACATAGTTTCTATCAAGAGTGCCCAAATCCTTAGCACTGCCACACCTAGAGAGCAAGGAACTATTTCAATCTACAATTAAAACATAGCTTACTATCGAAAGACTCCCAAATCTTTGACATTGCCACATCTGGAGAGCAAGGAACTATTTCAATCTGCAATTAAAACAGCTTACTATCGAGAGAAACTCCCAAATCTTTGATATTGCCACGTCTGGAATCTGCAATTAAAACATAGCTTATTATCGAAGGAAACTCCCAAATCCTTGACACTGCCACATCTGAAGAGCAAGGAACTATTTCAATCTACAATTAAAACATAGCTTACTATCGAAAGAGACTCCCAAATCTTTGACATTGCCACATCTGGAGAGCAAGGAACTATTTCAATCTGCAATTAAAACAGCTTACTATCGAGAGAAACTCCCAAATCTTTGATATTGCCACGTCTGGAATCTGCAATTAAAACATAACTTATTATCGAAGGAAACTCCCAAATCCTTGACACTGCCACATCTGGAGAGCAAGGAACTATTTCAGTCTGCAATTAAAACATAGCTTTCTATCGAGAGAGACTCCCAAATCTTTGACATTGCCACATCTCGAGAACAAGGAACTATTTCAATCTGCAATTAAAACATCGCGTACTATCTAGAGAAACTCCCAAATCTTTGACATTGCCACATCTGGAATCTGCAATTAAAACATAGCTTACTATCGAAGGAAACTCCCAAATCATTGACACTGTCGCATCTGGAGAGCAAGGAACTATTTCAGTCTGCAATTAAAACATAGCTTTCTATCGAGAGAGACTCCCAAATCTTTGCCGTTGCTACACCAAGAGAGCAAGGAATTATTTCAGTCTGCAAATAAAACATAGCTTACTATCGAAAGACTCCCAAATCTTTGACATTGCCACATATGGAATCTGCAATTAAACCATAGCTTACTATCGAAGGAAACTCCCAAATCATTGACACTGTCGCATCTGGAGAGCAAGGAACTATTTTAGTCTGCAATTAAAACATAGCTTACTATCGAAAGACTCCCAAATCTTTGACATTGCCACATCTGGAGAGCAAGGAACTATTTCAATCTGCAATTAAAACATAGCTTACTATCGAGAGAAACTCTCAAATCTTTGACATTGCCACATCTGGAATCTGCAATTAAAACATAGCTTACTATCGAAGGAAACTCCCAAATCCTTGACACTGTCGCATCTGGAGATCAAGGAACTATTTCAGTCTGCAATTAAAACATAGCTTTCTATCGAGAGAGACTCCCAAATCTTTGCCATTGCTACACCTAGAGAGCAAGGAATTATTTCAGTCTGCAAATAAAACATAGCTTACTATCGAAAGAGAGACTCCGAAATCCTTGACACTGCCACATCTGGAATGCAAGAAACTATTTCAATCTGCAATTAAAACAGCTTACTATCGAAAGAGACTCACAAATACTTGACACTCTCACATCTGGAGAGAAAGGAACTATATCAATCTGCAATTAGAACATAGCTTATTATCGAAAGAGATTCCCAAATCTTTGACTCTGCCACATCTGGAGGGCAAGGAACTATTTCCATCTGCAATTAAAACATAGTTTCTATCGAGAAAGCCCAAATCCTTAGCACTGCCACACCCAGAGAGCACGGAACTATTTCAATCTACAATTAAAACAGCTTACTATCGAAAGAGACTCCCAAATCTTTGCCATTGCTACACCTAGAGAGCATGGAATTATTTCAATCTGCAAATAAAACATAGCTTACTATCGAAAAAGAGACTCTGAAATCCTTGACACTGCCACATCTGGAGAGCAAGAAACTATTTCAATCTGCAATTAAAACAGCTTACTATCTAAAGAGACTCACAAATACTTGACACTGTCACATCTGGAGAGAAAGGAACTATTTCAATCTGTAATTAGAACATAGCTTATTATCGAAAGAGATTCCCAAATATTTGACTCTGCCACATCTGGAGGGCAAGGAACTATTTCCATCTGCAATTAAAACATAGTTTCTATCGAGAAAGCCCAAATCCTTAGCACTGCCACACCCAGAGAGCACGGAACTATTTCAATCTACAATTAAAACAGCTTACTATCGAAAGAGACTCCCAAATCTTTGCCATTGCTACACCTAGAGAGCAAGGAATTATTTCAATCTGCAAATAAAACATAGCTTACTATCGAAAAAGAGACTCTGAAATCCTTGACACTGCCACATCTGGAGAGCAAGAAACTATTTCAATCTGCAATTAAAACAGCTTACTATCTAAAGAGACTCACAAATACTTGACACTGTCACATCTGGAGAGAAAGGAACTATTTCAATCTGTAATTAGAACATAGCTTATTATCGAAAGAGATTCCCAAATATTTGACTCTGCCACATCTGGAGGGCAAGGAACTATTTCCATCTGCAATTAAAACATAGTTTCTATCGAGAAAGCCCAAATCCTTAGCACTGCCACACCCAGAGAGCACGGAACTATTTCAATCTACAATTAAAACAGCTTACTATCGAAAGAGACTCCCAAATCTTTGCCATTGCTACACCTAGAGAGCAAGGAATTATTTCAATCTGCAAATAAAACATAGCTTACTATCGAAAAAGAGACTCCGAAATCCTTGACACTGCCACATCTGGAGAGCAAGAAACTATTTCAATCTGCAATTAAAACAGCTTACTATCTAAAGAGACTCACAAATACTTGACACTGTCACATCTGGAGAGAAAGGAACTATTTCAATCTGTAATTAGAACATAGTTTATTATCGAAAGAGATTCCTAAATCTTTGACACTGCCACATCTAGAGGGCAAGGAACTATTTCCATCTGCAATTAAAACATAGTTTGAATCGAGAGAGCCCAAATCCTTAGCACTGCCACCTAGAGAGCAAGGAACTATTTCAATCTACAATTAAAACAAAGCTTACTATCGAAAGAGACTCCCAAATCTTTGACATTGCCACATCTAGAGAGCAAGGAACTATTTCAATCTGCAATTAAAACATGGCTTACTATCGAAGGAAACTCACAAATCCTTGACACTGTCACATCTGGAGAGCAAGGAACTATTTCAATCTGCAAATAGAACATAGCTTATTATCGAAAGAGATTCCCAAATCTTTGACACTGCCACCACATCTGGAGGGCAAGGAACTATTTCCATCTGCAATTAAAACATAGTTTCTATCGAGAGAGCCTTAGCACTGCCACACCTAGAGAGCAAGGAACTATTTCAATCTACAATTAAATCATAGCTTACTATCGAGACTCACAAATACTTGACACTGTCACATCTGGAGAGAAAGGAACTATATCAATCTGCAATTAGAACATGGCTTATTATCGAAAGAGATTCCCAAATCTTTGACACTGCCACATCTGGAGGGCAAGGAACTATTTTCATCTGCAATTAAAACATAGTTTCTATCGAGAGATCCCAAATCTTGAGCACTGCCACACCTAGAGAGCAAGGAACTATTTCAATCTACAATTAAAACAGCGCTTACTGTCGAAAGAGACTCCGAAATCTTTGACATTGCCACATCTGAAAACTGCAATTAAAACATAGCTTACTATCGAAGGAAACTCCCAAATCCTTGACACTATCGCATCTGGAGAGCAAGGAACTATTTCAGTCTGCAATTAAAACATAGCTTACTATTGAAAGCGACTCCCAAATCTTTGATATTGCCACATCTGGAGAGCAAGGAACTATTTCAATCTGCAATGAAAACATAGCTTACTATCGAAAGAGGTTCCCAAATCGTTCATACTGCCACATCTGGAGATTTTTATATGGCAAGGATAATCAATGTGAGACTTTTCTTGAAAAATAAATGATTCTGCACTTTAAAATGTTCAGATGGAGTCTATTAATGGCACACTAATAATTGACCTCACTTAAGTAATTTAGAGAAGCCTTATTGTTTCTAATCTAACTTGCAATCTTTACAGTTGTTTTAAATTAACTTATATCTGATAGATTGCCTTGCCTTACCTTGTGGCAGACGGAGCATTCAAATGGTTTTTCACCTGTGTGAGTCAGCATGTGTTTTGTCAAGGCATAACTAACACTGAACCTTTTCCCACATATAGCACATTCATGTTGTTTCTCTGCATAACTCTTAGTATGAGTCTTCAGATGTGCTCTTAGTGATCCATTCCTTGCAAAAGTTTTGTTACACAGTCCACAAGCAAAAACCTAAAACAGGCATAAAATAGTTATGATAAGCTTTATTATTTACTTTTTTGTTCTGAGTGTGCGATGAAGCTACCAAACACAAATCTGAAGGCAGCATGTTGTTATAGCGAATTTTGATATAAATGTGTTTCCATCATTTAAGAAAGGAAACTGTCGTGTAAAAGGTGTCATTTACAAAAAATATGGCTAATGAACTTAATTTGTAGTCGGCAAAAAGCAACAAAAAAAATATTCTGTCAGTTACATCCATTGGTTATCTATTAGTAGTAGTTAAAAAAAAATTAACAAAGAATATTTTTAGCGATGCGAGTAAAATTGAGATGAGGGAAAAAATTACCAAATTTAAGGAGAGTATACTCATAAGCGTTTAACCCACAATGTTATTCTGATCATAAAATTAAGATCTTGATCCGGCCTTCTACAAAAGAACACACAAAGATAACTCATCAATTATCCACTTTCGATTTTAATTATTATTTTTTTTTTAATTTGCTTTAATTTGAGGTTATGACTACAGACTATACAGCGAATTAAGTAACTTAGCCCTTCGTTGAAGTTTTAAAAAAACTGTAATGATTAACTACAAAAACTTTACACTTATAAAACTTTTACTTAATATTTTTATGTAACTTATTATATTGTATGACCCTGGTATATATAATTTTAATTATCCTAACTACGATGTTTACTGTACTAAGACTAGACTAACTTCTAATAACAAAAAATTAATAGCATTCATGTTCCTCCACCTCTTCCACTTTTAAGAAATGGTTCTCGTGTGAAGCACTGGTCAGCATTTTCTTCTGTACTATAGACTGGCCTGGCGTTGTGTTGACAGAAATTCGATACTCCCGGGAAGCTACAACTAACTGCATTCTCTTAATGAATTAGCATTACATAAACCTTGATAATTACTAGAATACAACGGTGTTGA